>CM053627.1:153609845-153736445 GCA_028646595.1 Phalanger gymnotis | reverse complement strand
GGAAGGCAGGATGGGAGGAGAGTGGGGTAACAGGGGGGAGGGCAGAGTGGGGAACAGGGCAATCAGGATGTGCACCATCTTCGAGTTAGGGGGGAGGGTAGAAATGGGGGGAGAATTTGTAGTTCGGACTCTTGTGAAAATCAATGCTGAAAACTAAATATATTAAATAATAAACTGAAAAAAAATAAAAAAAATAAAGACGTTGGACTAGAAAAAAAAACCCTCTCCAAGTTAACTGTTTTCCTTCTAACTGCATTGATTTTATTTGCACAGAACCTTCTGAATTCTATGCAATAAAATTGTCTATTTTATCTTTTTTGATCCTCGTTGTCCCTTATTTGTCAAGAACTCTTCTCATCTTTTCAGTTGTGAGAGCTATCCCCTTCCTTGCTCATCTACTTCGTTTCTGTTTAGACTACTTACTGCCACGTCTTGTGCCTCCTGGAACTTATTGTGATCGTGTGGTGTGAGATGCTGATCTAAGTCTATGATTTCTAGCTTTCCCAGCAGCTTCTGCTGAATTATAAGTTACTACCTCAGTATTTGGAGTCCTTGAATTTTATCCAACAATAGGCTACTATGTTCATTTGCTTCTGGGTCATGAGAATCTAATCTAATATGCTGATCAACTTATAATTTTCAATTAGTACCAAACAGTTTTAATGATTACCGCTTTGTTGTATGTTTTGAGGTGCTGTTAGAATCTTTTCTTTCCTATTTGTTTTTCATTATTTCCTTGAGACTCTTGACTTTTTGCTACTCCCAAAGAATTTTGCTATATTTTTAAGTTGTATAAATTAAGCCTTTGGTATTCTGACTAGTATAGCGCTGAATCTGCAAATTATCTGAAAGAGTATTGTCATTTTCGTTATATTGGCACAGCCTAATCATAAGAAGTTAATAGCTCTGCAGTTATTTACTTCTGTCTTTATTCCTGTAGTAAGAATGGTTTGTAGTTTATATTCATATAATTCTCATGTGTGTCTTGGTGTCAGTATTCCAAGATATCTTATATATTCAGTAATTATTGTGTATGGAATTGTTTTGCTATCTCTTCCTGTTGGGTTTTGTTGGTAATATACAGAAAGGCTGACAATTTCTGTTGGTTTATTTTTATATTATTACTTTATAGAAATTATTAATTGTTGACCTTCCAGGCATCTAAGTAAATGACCATGTCAACTGTAACAAAAGCAGTAAGTTTGTTTTCTATTTGCCTAGGCTTATTCCCTCATTTTCTTTTGTCTTATTGTTAAGAGATGCATTTATAAAACTATATCAAATAATTATGGTGATGATAAATATCTTTGCTTCCTTTTTAATCTTACATAAAAGGCCTCTGTTTCTAACCATTACAGATAAGGCTAGCATTTGTTCTTAGATAGATAGATATTATTTACCATATTAATAATTTTGATAATTTCTGTTGGCACTACCATGTAGTCAGTAGGGAGCCCACCTCATCTCTAAGAAAGAAAGATCTGGGTTGAGCTCCTGACTTTGTCATATAATGGCTGTGTGACCCTTGGCAATTTATGTAACTTCTCAGTGCTCTAGGCAGTTTTTCATGACTAATTGCAGAGAATGTATATACAGACTTGCACTAGCAGAAAGACATTCTTCAACTGAGAGTTCCCTATACCAATGAAATTACAAGTATAGTACCTATCCCATTAATTCCTATATTCTCAATTTTTTAATATAAAAGGGTGCTGAATGTTGTTAAAAATATTCTCTGCATTTCTTGATGAAATCATGTGATTTTTTTCCCTATTATTGAACTAATCCTACATTATTGGTATAAATGCAACCTGGCCATAGCATATAATCCTTTAAAAATGTTGTACTTTTTTTGCTAAAATTGTATTTAATATTTTTCCATTGCTATTTTTTGGGATAGTCTTTTACAGTTTTCTTTTTCTAGTTTCTCCCTAGTATAGGTGTCATGCTATATTTCATATAAGGGGTTTAAGGATTCCTTTTCATATTTTTCATAAGCAAAATTTATGTAATACTAGAGGGAATCCACTTGTAAATCTATTTGGTTGTTTTTTTTTCCCTTTAGAAAGTTCCTTTATGGCTTGCTCCATTTTTCCCCTTATATTGAGTTAAGTTTACTATTTTTTCTTCTGCTACCATAGGTTTGTTCTAAATATTAACTAATATTAGTTATTAATTTGGTTGGTATATAATTGGCCAAAATAGTATCCAATAATTTATTCTTCATTTATTTGGAATTTTCTACTTTCATTTTTTATATTGGCAATTTGATTTTCCTTTCTTTTTTTATTTTGATGGGGTAGGTATCGGTCTAGCCAACAATTAATTTTATTGGTTTTATTTTTACCTTATAGCTAAGTTAGAATTAGCTTTATTTATTAGTTTTATTTACCAACTAATTCTTTTTACTAAAATGGCTGCTCTCTTCTTTATTTATCAAAATGTCTATTTTCGCATTGTGTTTGGTTTTTGAATTTGTTGTTTTTCTAATGCTTTTAGTTTCATGACCAATTAACATAAAACTTCTAATTCATTACATCTCTAAATACTTCCATTAATAAAAGAGAGAAAACAGATCATTTCATTGGTTGTCACTTAACCTCTGTTTGGCTCAATTTCCTCATCTGTAAAATGGGGATAATAATAGCATTTATCTTCCAGAATTATTGTAAGGAAAAAATGAGGTGGCTGTAAAGTACATTGCAAACTTTAAATTAGGATATAAATACTAGCTATAATGTTTGCTTGTTCTCTTTCTACTTATGATTTGCTTATTTCCTTCAAGCACTTAGATGTTATTCAGTACATATATACAGAGTATTGATATTATTTCATATCTATGGTGCCTTTAAGCATAATGCAGTTTTTCTCTTTATCTGTTTTAACCATGTCTATTTTTATTGTTGCCTTGCCTGAGATCATGATTGTCACCTTCATTTTTTCTTAAAGTTCACCTGAAGCATAATAAATTCTGCGCCTAGTTTTTCATTTTAACTGTATATGAATTTTTGTTTCAGACATGTTTCTTATGAACAAAATATAGTTGTTTTTTAACCCATTTATAGCTTTTTAAAAAAAAACCCATTCTACTATCCTTCTCTGTTTTATGGATGAGTTCATCCCAATCATGTTTATGGTTAATAATTATTAATTGTATAATTCTCTCCATCATAACTCTTTTCATTTTTTCCTCTCTTACTCTTGCCCCCCCCTTTTTAATAAAGAAGGGAAAGCAGTGGAGGAGAAGGAATTCATTCAGTAATAGCAATCTAAAAGGGTAAGAGCCTGTCCTTCTCCTCCCTTCCTAAACCTAGACTCTGATTTCTATTTTTTTTTACTATTTCCTTCTCTTTTTTTAATTGTCCTTTTTGATTAGCCTCTGAAACTACTGCTTGTTTTCCTTGTGACTCTTATCTCCTCAAATCTATTCTCCCTCTTATGTCCCCCTTTCTTTTTCTTGTCCCCATCTATATCCATGATTGAAAGCAGCATACATCTGCCAATCTGTCTCCACTTTTAAATCTATAATTCACCCACAATGTGAGGGGTGCTCAGCACTGGGGCACAGGGCAGATACTCATTCTAGGTTCAACAGCTATAATTTTAAAAATTGTATTAATTTGTTTTTTCACAAGAATATATTAAGGGCCAACTTTGTGCCAGGTGCTGGGGATTCAAAGGCAAAAACAGTTCCTGTCCCCCAAAGAGTTTATATTCTGTTGTGTGGTGGTGGTAGAGAATAACATGTATGTGAATAAGAATAAATACTAAAAATATACAAGATAAATACAGAGTAATTTCAGGGGTCAAGGGGCTGAGAGAGTATTAACAACAGAGGGGGCATGGAGTCACTTGCTTATATTAGATTTCAAGGCACAGTTCTTTGTTTCCTTGTCCATACTCTCTGTCCATCCATTCCTTTGACTTTTAATCGCTGATTTGATCCCTATTTCCGCCCTACATCTTTCTGTTAGATCTAGATCTCTGGACAGGGATTTGGCATTATAACTTAGGCTCTGCGCTCAACCTGTTCCTTTTTCACGGCCAGACAATCTGAAATTTGGCTTCCACTTTCCTCTGCAGATTTAGGGGACTCAGTGTCATCTCCTTTTATGTGAAAAGATCTCTTGGTTGTGACTTCTTGAACGTGTGCTAAACTGTTACTCTGCTCATTTGGTCCCTCACAGGTTGTCTTGTGCCATTGTACCCTGGTTCTGTAGTGCTTAAATCCCCCTTCCCAGGCCCTCAGTCTTGGTCCACTGATCCAAAATACTTGGTGGCAGAAGAGAGACTGAGAAAACTGACAAGGCCAATACCAATAGCCATAGAAACCACTGGAGTGTTTACTTCAGGAAATTTATGGATTTTTAGTACTGCAGAGTCTACGTTCAAAAAAATCTTGGTAAATTTATTTATTGTTTTACTGAATAACTTTTATTCAATAAAATATAATGCTCTGGTCAATTTTCTTTACTCAGAAAGAATAAAAGGTTTAATGCTGACAGTTTCAATGAAAGGAAGTAAGAATTCTTTTCCTTATTAAAAAAAAAACAACTTTACCTCTTTTCTACTTCCTGCCTGAATAATATTTTAAATATTAACTCATCTATTAAGATTCAAGGGAGCCTGGGACATAAGGAAAAATATACACTCTTTTGGGGGGAAATATTTAATTTATCAAAACACTCAATACAAGTTAAGTTTCTCTCCAACAGATTTGTCACTATTTCCTTGGCCTTGTAATGAGAATGGCAAGAGCTTTGGATGCCAGATAAAAAGGCTGCTTGTGTTATTTCTTTAAGTCTTGTACCCTGTATGTATCCTTTCCCTAAAATGCTAATTTAGTATTTTTCCCCCAACCAAGCAACATAGAATGAAACACCTTTCCATACTTCTTGTAAAAAGTACAAGGAAACAGAAGCAGGATTCTTCTCTTTCAGTGTCAGACACTTACAAATAGGCTTCTTTTAGACAAGGGTATTTCTGCCATGGATAGAGTCTGTTGTGACAATCTTAAAGCATAGAGATAAAAAGTTAGCTAGATAGCACAAAAGTAAGTCCGTAAGCTATTCTGCATTTGGTTCAACATTTAGCCAGGCTTTTCTTTTCTTCTTGGTTTAATGACCTCAAACGTACCAACATCCTGTCTTACCTAATCCTCTTAACAAGTTCTATCAGATGCCATGACAGAATCAGACAGCACTGCAGGCAATGAAGTCATTCACTAGGTATTCATTTTTTAATCCAAAAAATAAGAAGTGCCAGACCATTCAACATGGTCTATCATTCATTCAGCTGGAGAAACACAATGATGCTTTAAAAAAATTTCTAAATGGGTTTTAGGAGAAATAGGGCATAGTAACTTGTCTATTCTGCTAGACAGATGATTTAGTGTTCCCTCAAGGGGAAGTGGAGGGAGAGTCCTCCTGTGAAAGACCTGGGTCATGACCTTTATTTGCCACTCTTTCCAGCTTTTCTGATGGTACTTCTTGTGTGATCTTGGCCAAATCACTTAACTTCTCAGGTTCTTTCCTTATCTATAACTGCCGGGGTTGGATCGAACTCTATGCTCCCTTTGAGCTCTAAATCTATGATGCTACGGCCTTTCCCGCAATATAGCTACAGGGGGTTCAAGAGCACAGCTAAATTTTACTAAAGCATGAAAGAATTCAGCAGCACAGATATTTCAAGGCTGAGGCATGTCAAGATTTTTCTTAAATTCTCATTTCATCAGAATTCTACAACCCCTTCTAGGCACTCATTGCTCTCAAAGCCCACCAATTAGACCCCAGGTTATTCTGGCTAGGGTGCTTTTGAACTAAATTATGCTGGGGTCGAGCTACTTCCTCCTGCCCCGCCCCCATCCTGCTTTGTGTCCCAGGTGTCTATGTGACCTGTGGTGAAATTACTCTTAACACAGCCCACCTTATCAAATCAGCGGCTGTCCACCTGGGGTATTTCTGCCCAGCAATCAGAATCTTCTCTCTACCATCCGTCTCTCCAGTCAGCCTGCTCCTTGAATGCTTACAGCTCTTTCACTTTCCAGAGGGTAGCACGATAAACTGGATTAGGAAGCCCTAAGTTTGAATCTCACCTTAGACATTTCATAGCTGTGTGACCTTGGGCCAGTCCCTTAACCACTCTGGGCCTCGGTTTCCTCATCAGTACAATAAAGAGTTTGGATTTGATGACTTCTACAATTCCTTCCAGTTCTAAATCTATTATCCTACAATGTGCAATCTTAGACCCCTTCCCTTACTCCAAGTGAGTGGGGAAAACTTCTTGGCACCCTCCCTCCACTTTTTATTAGCTCTGCATCCTCTTAGTTTTTTTTAATAAAGAAATATGATTTCCAATCCTGTGCTTTAGGAGTCATTCCTACAGATCCAACTGAAGGCCTTCTCTTCCCAACACAGATTATCATATATTTTCTAAAATATCGACATTTAGAGATTTAATATCTCTAAGCATAATAAAGGCATCATCTTGAGCTCCATTAAATAAAGTATTTATGATATTTAAAAACAAGCATACCCAGACTAACACCACAAAACCGGTTCCTTCAAAAGACACTTTCAGGCAAAACAACATTACAGGGAGTACATAATTTCACAGGCAAATTGCTTTGGACAGACACCTAGATGCACTAGCTCAGAAAGCTCTGGGCGAGGGGAGAAGTGAGCTTGCTGGGGACCACAGAGGTACTCTTGCCTCAAGGTGAGGCTGAGCAGAGCTGGGACCAGAGTGTATGTATGGGAGGAAGTGGGTACAGAGCAGGGGCAATCTAGGAGAGAGGGAAGGGAAGGTTAAGTAGAGGCCCTACCAAGAGTGCTCGGTTAGTGACGAGTGACTGACCTTCAAATAGAACTCTTCAACCTTAAGGCAAGGGTTTTCTTTTTTAAATGTATTATCAATGGTGTTACTGTGATATTGACTAAGGTAGCTACATGTGGGGGCGTGACTAGATCATGCAGACAATTCCTAAGACACAAATACCTACTTCAGGAACGGCCCATACGCAGGAATGGTTCTGGCTTCAGGGGTCATGGTAGTATTGGTAAGTATTGGTAAGAAAGCTAAGTCTTGTTCTGGGGTGATGTTTTCTTAGTACTCTGAACAGGAAACTAGAGCATATTTTCTCATAGAAATAATAATATAAACGGTGGTTTGTCTTCCAAGCTGGTCCAAAAATACTCATTTGATTAATGACATAGCTGATTATATTAATTTATATTATATTATATTTATATAATATATTAATTTATATATTATATATATTAATTTATATCATTTAAGCTACATCATTGATTAAATGGAATTTTCCGGAATAGTCTGAGAATTTAATGACTTGTAGCAAGTTTTATGCTTTTTGTCCGGTGGAAAATTGTGTGAAAAACTTATGGGGCAAATGAAAGAGATTTGAAGAGGAGGTAAGTGGACTATAAGCTCAATATGAGTCAACAGTATCATGTGGTAGAAAAAAAGATAACTTGATCTTTGGCTGCATTAAGAGGGCGTATTGTGTCTGGAATGAGCAGTGATAGAGCTGCTGGGTCAGGGCCTATCTGAAGTACTGTGCTCAGTTCAGAGTGCCACAATTTAGGACAGACCTTGCCTAATGGGAGTTGGTCAGGAGAAGATGACCGGCATGGTGAGGAGACAGGAACAGGGTGAAGGAACTGGAAATATTTAGCCAGAACAAACACTGAACGTACCTGACAACCCTATTTAAGGATCTGAAGGGCTTTCATGTAGCCAAGTCATTTAGCTCTCTCTCTTGCTTAGTCCTGGAGGGCAGAACTAGTAGTAGGAGACAGATAATGGGATAATGAAAAAACATATTCACAATTAGAGCTGTCCCAAAGTGGAATGAGATACTTTGGGAGTGTTCATGACCATTTATTGGGAAAGCTACCAAGGGGGTTTCCTATTCATATAGAGGTTGTATTGGATGACCTCTGAAGTCCTTTCCAACTCTGAGGATTCTGTAAATCTCAAGAGAGATCACCATCAGTTCTCATGTGGGGGCATTTGGGAAGGATGCCACGCTGTGTCCTCCTTTTCCTGGTTGGCAGCAAATCAGGAACTGAGGGGAGGAGGTGGAGATAAAGGTAAAGCTGCTCATTCTCTATCTCTACGTTGGTAGGGATATGATACACACTATCCTATTACTTATGTTGGAAATGTATTCTGACTTTCAAACAACCAACTTTGGGGACACAAAACAAGCCTAGGCCACCTTGTCATCTATTTGGCCACTGTCCCACCTCTCCTCCTTTGCATCCTCCAAATAAGACCTTCAGGAATCATGCCCCTAGTTTCTGAGAAGGTTAATCCACTTGGCTTGATTGTCTTGATTGGTGAATAGTACAAATGCATGCAGCTCACTATATCTAGCCAGACTCTGATCATACCACATTTGTCATCCTACCCAGCTATCCCCTGGGGCCATTCAGCCATGTGTTCTGCCTCTCCTCTCCCTCATCTCCACTTTTGATCTCCAGCCATGGGTGCAGTAATAAAATCAATACCACCATTGCTTCTGGAAAGGACATGTCAAATGATTGTTGTCCCCAGATCAAGACTTCCTTCCCTGGTTAAACTTCCCTATTACATTAGGTTTGAAGCTCTTTGAAGGTTTATATTTCTATACTTACCACTTAATATAGTGCTTGTCATATAGTAAGTGCTTAATAAATGCTTTTTCATTAATCATTCAATTCATTCATTCATAATCCATCCAAATCAGAGACATCTTGTACTTGTAAAACTTATAAAAACGTAAGACACAAAATGTATATTTTAGCACAATCATCTTTACCTATACCTAGCTTCCCAGTTGAGGGTAGTGCCTAGGGTACTATCACTTTTGGGAAAGATAAGTTTTGTAACAAACACTGAAGTACATAAAAATCATGGCCTGGGTTTTAAAACTCATTTCTAGCCATGGTTCAGAGAAGTACTTTACATCTTGATCCATGAGTCATTCACTTGAACATGCATACTGCCCAGAATACTCAGGCATGAGAAATGATCAAAATATCACACTTTGATTCAGAAAGTTATTTTCAATTACCACACAGTCTGAAAGTTTCTATACTGTCTGAGTAACTAGGAGAAAGAAGAAAAAAATTCACTTAGAGGCTCCCCTCCCTTTTCTTCCAAAGTATCCAAAGATTCCAGCGAAAACCCCTGGTTCTTTGTGGGAGGGAAAAATTGGCTGCATACAATGCTTATCGATTCTACGGTCTCACCATCATCTTTTGAAGGGACCCTGGTATTTCGGTTTGACAAAAATCGAGAAAACATTTTAGAAAGAAAATCGGATTTGTGTGTCAGTGAAGAATATTCCTAAAAAGAAACTCTGTTACGAAACTGAAATCTGGAGACCGCTGCGGTGGTGCAAGATTGACTCATCAGTTCCTTTACACCCTAATAATCAAGTCAGCTTTGATCACAATGACTGATCTGGGTGAGACTTTTTTGTTTGCTTTTTAAAGGACTTCCTCATGTAAACAGGTTGTCTCACTATCATCTTGCAAACATGTTTACGTTTTGGGGATCATGGAGAACATCTGTTAGAAACAGTTTCACACTTCTCTGGCAACTTAAGAAATTCTGAATTACATTTTCTTGGTACTATTAATTTTCTTAAAAGGAGATTTTGCAAAATTAAATTAAGTTTTCAAGGGAAGAAAGCCTTATGTGATACTCTGCATGCTTCACTGGAAATATTCTTTCACTTGTCCCTCCAGAACAACGCAGTGAAATTGTTAAAGATGGGCAATACCATCCTCATTTGATACATAAAATGAGACAATGTATGTAAGTCCTTCTTTAACCATAAACCTCTCTATAGATGTAAACTATTATACTAGATGGAGAAAAGGAGACACAGAGAGAGGCTTACACAGAAGCCTAGAGTTAGTCAGCGGCAAAGATGATGCTGCAAACCAGATGTCTTAATTTACGGTCTAGTGCCCTGACAACTAGACAAGATCATACAGTGTCCTTGGCAACATCAAAAAGAATACTCTGGGGGCAGAGGTGCTAGTATTTACTGGAAATAAAGTCACCACAATCCCTCTGTGAAACTATCTGAAGTTCTCTTTTTAGAGATTCCACAACCTCCTTTAGTTATCCATTCCAAAGTTCAATAATTTTCACATGTTAAATGCGCCTTCTTACTGTACTTAGTTCAATGAACTGTAATTTCATCTGTGTGGGTACATGGTGCTTTTCGGGGGGAACACAGCAGATACCTCTCATGTCTTAGTACAGGTGTTAACTTTTTTATGTGTCATGAACCTACTTTGGCAATGGATGGTCCCTTTCACAGAATAATGTTTCAAATACATAAAAATAAAATAAATGGGATTATAACAGAAACCAACCACATTGACCATTGAAATCCACAGAACCTCTAAAATCTATCCATGGATTCCTGGTATCTATGGATACCAGCGTTAGGGTCCACAGGTAGGTGGCCTTTCAGAGTTGCTGTGCCATCAAGCTGGTAATCAATCTTACTGATTAGGATCTAAGAAATGGAAGGGGCCTGAGAGGCCTCTGAGTTCAACTCCTTTATTTTACAGATGAGGAAACTGAGGGCCAGAGAAGTTAAGTAACTTGTCTCAAGGGAACAAATGACTTGCCCAAGGTCACAGAGTAGTAAGTAGAGATAGGATTTGAATGCTAGGTCCCCTGATGACAAATCCAACGTTTTGTTTTGTTTTCCATTGAATGGAATGTCAAGGTAATGAAGAATTTCTCAAGTTCTTCAGGAAGTCGCCTTGAAGATATTTAGTCCTTGTTCTGAAAAGGTTATTATTGGTCAAACCACCACAACTATAATGAGGTACAGTTGAGGACCTTTTGCTTAAAATAGAGTAAAAAAGAGTAATTCATTAGGAGACTCTTTTGGCCATACCAGTTTCTCTATCAACAGCCAAGGGCTGGATGTCTGTGTGGCTTTCTTTAGGTAAGCGGAGAGGAGAAAGGACAGCTGAAAAATGATAAAATTCCAGGCAAAAGCCTCAATTAAAAACAAACTTCTGGTCTATACTGCTGAAAGCCTGTTTATTTTCAAAATTTTATCGATTTTTTTTTCAGGCTGCTAATAGCTACTAGTATACTAGTAGTGGTAGTATCACATGATTAGGTACTATGACTCAAACTCAGGTCTTCTGACTCTAAACCAAGCACTCTATCCACCACGCTTCTATCTCTAATGAAAACTTAAACATGGAGTAGTCACTGCTGCTTGGTAATATTTTCTTCAGTCAAGCCACTCTACAAATCACGTGGGCAGCTAGGTGATACAGTGGACACTCCTCAGCAGGGGTGGGGAACCCAAGGCATAGAGGCCACATGTGGCCTTCTAGGTCCTTGAGGGCAGCCTTTTGGCTGAGTTCAAGTTTTACAGAATAAATCCTTTTATTTAAGGGGATTTGTTCTGTGAAGTTTGGATTCAGTCAAAGGGCTGCACTTGAGGACCTAGAGGGCCACACGCGGCCCCGAGGCTGCAGGTTCTCTTCCCCTGCTAGAGTGTTGGGCCTGCTGTTAGGAAGACTCATCTTCCTGAGTTCAAATCTGGTCTCAGACACTCACTAGCTGTGTGACCTTGGGCAAGTCACTTAACCCTGTTTGCCTCAGTTTCCTCATCTATAAAAAGGAGCTGGAGAAGAAAATGGCAAACCACTCCAGTATCTTTGCCAAGGAACCCCCAAATGGGATCACAAAGAGCAGGACATGACAGAAGTGACTGAACAACAACACAAATCATGAGTTAGGGCTATTACGTTCTGAGCAGATAACTCTCTACACAGATAATCAGAAGTGCTTTTTTTTTGTTTTTGAAGTGGACCTACTTGGGATTTTACTGATGTAGGGATAAAGTAAGGATATTCCCTTTACCAATCTATATGGCATCTATTCTGCAACTTATAGTATTAGAAAGAGTTGTTTTGGGGGCAGTGCAAGGTTAAGTGCCCTGTGCAGACCCACAGAGCCAATATGCTTCAGTGGTAGACTTGAACCCAGGCCCTCCTGACACTCAGGCCAGGACTCTATTCACCACACTGTGCTGATTCAGTTAATGACACCTGACATTCACATATCTGATGTTCGTTATTTTCACCCCCGGGGAAGATACTGTAGATGTCATTACCCACATTTTACAGATGAACAAATTAGCACTCAGACAGGCTAAGTGTCCATGGTCATAGTCAGTTAATCAATGACCATTTATTAAGCACTTATGTACTAAGCCTTGTGGTAAGTCCTGGGGATTCTCTGTAAGGTAAAGACACGTCTTCCTCTCAAGGACCTCACATTTTAACAGAAGAGATAACATGCAAATAACTTCATACGCAAGAGATCTATACAATTTAAACGAAAGGTAGTTATAGGGGGAAGACACTTTCAGAAGGGATGGATGGGTACTGTGAAAGGCCTCTTGATGGAGGCAAGATTTGATCTAAGTCTAGAAGGAAGCCAGGGAAGACAGAAGGTGGAGGGAAGACGGTAGTGCTAGCATTCCAGAGATGGGGAAAGCCAGTGCGGGATGCATGGAGGTGGTCTGCTGGAGTGTTGTCTGTATAGCAGCATAGCTAGATCACAGAGTGTTAGGAGGTTAGCAAAGTGTAATCAGACTGGGAAGATAGGAAGGGCCCAGAATACAACAGACTTTAAATGCCCTACAGAAGATTTTATATTTGATCCTGTAGGCAATATAGAGCCACTGGGGTTTATTGAGTAGGAGGATGGGATGGCTTCCTCAGACCTGACGTTGAGGAAAATCACTTTGGCAGCTGAATAGAGAACAGACTGGAGCAAGGAGAGATTTGAGACAGGGAAGCCAACTAAAAGGCAATTACCGTAATCCAGGTGAGCTGTTATGAGGGGCGTAGCTATGTGAATGGAAGGAAGGGAAAGTTTAGGAAAGATGGTGTAAAAGCAAAAATGACAAGATTTGGTAATGGATTGGATGTGTGAGATCAGTGTAAATGAGACGACTGTGACACCAAGATCGGTAAATGGGTGACCCAGGGGACTGCGGTACCCTGCACAGTAACAGAAAAGCCTGGAAGAGGGAATAACAAACAGTAAGTTCTGTGTTGGACATGTTGGGTTTGAGATGATAGTAGTGTCAATTCAAAATGTCCAAAAGACAGTTGGCAAGGGAGGGAGAAAGACATACTGACGTGAGAAGTAACAGTTGAACTTGTGGGAGTGGCTGCTATTGCCAGGCAAGATAGCACAGGAGGAAAAGAGCAGAGGGCCCAGGACGGAACCTGGGGGGACCCACTCCTATAATTACTGAGAGTGGTCAATCGCCTAGAAGGACAACTGAGAAAGAGTATCCAAGAGGAGAGGGTAATTGACAGTGTAAAGGGTAAGGAGAGATCGATTAGAATAAGGACTGAAAAAAAGGCCATTAGTTTTGACAACTAAGAGAGGGCACTTTCAATTGCATGATGAGAGTTTAGAAAAAAGTGAGAGGTGAGGAAGTGAGAACACCACCTAGTGTAAATGGTTTTCTAGAGGAGGTTAGTTGAGAAAGGGAGAAAAGATATAGGATGATGGCCAGGTGAGGATGGCTGGATTAGGTTAAGGAAGGGTAAGATACGGGTGTGTTTGCAGGTAGGAGGGAAGGAGCCAGTAGAGAAGAAAGATAAGGAGAGATTGTTGTCCCGGGTGAGACTTGAACCCAGGTTTCCTGACTTCAAGTCCTGCACTCCCACCCACATTATACCAAGATACCTCATATAAAACCAATTCTTTCTTAAGCATAGATAACATGCTTCGGGCTAAGCACGAAAAGATGAATTCAGCAGAGACACTGCCCTCAATGATTTTACACAATTTAAGCTTCTTGCCATCCAAAGACTCAGGGTTAACTAAGAAAATTTTAATCTTTAAAAAAATAAACAATCCCTTAAGACTTTGATCTCTTGTGGGTTTCTTTTAACACACACTTTGCAACACATTTATGGAGAGTAAAATTAACAGCCTGATGGTGCCAATGGGAATCAAACCAGCAGCAGTCTGACATGATACAAAGACGGAACTGCGGCCAGGAAAATAAACGTACGATTAAAGTTATTTTAATAAATAAACAGGCAAATGTACAACATAAATGCATAGTTAATTTTTTTTCTCTTCTTAAAAGACTATACATATGTTGTACTCTCTTTAGGAGTTTCTCAAAATAATTATGAACTCTTTCATCTTGCATCCTTGTTTTTAACTGTCTTAAAAAAAACAAACAAACAACCTATGAGACTAGCAATTTTTCTGTTGCCAACCAAGCAAGAAAAGTAAGAGACAGGTATGTTTTCCATTCAAGTCATCACAAAACAGTTTTGAAGGACTATTTTTCTGAGTTTTGAATTTTAAATCCTGAGTTCTAAACATCAAGATATTCATTTAAACCATGTCAATTTATAATGCCAAACAAAATAAATGGCATTTTCTTATTATCGGTAGAGCAAAGGAAATATAACTCTGTTTATCAAACAAAATCACTCAAAAACCTTTCTACCAAACAAAATAATTGACAGTCACATTTTGGACAAGAACAAAGGAGGGTTAACATTCCTAATGACCATAAGTGCTCACTTTTGTTCACCCAAGTGGACTGTCCATTCAAGGTTGGGTCATTGCCATTTCAGATTGAGGATCTTTTCCGTACTTTCCCGCTCCCTTGCGAAAAGGTCAGATAGACTAGGAAGAGCATTGATGATAATTTTGGAAAACCTGAAAATTTCAAAACTGATGTTTGTGCTACCAAATTTCCCAAAGCAACCGGGTTTCTCATTTGATTTTCATACCTCATTATCTTAATCAAGTGAAAAAAAAACCCTGAAAAACAAACTCCCTCAATTTTACTACACTAAATATCCTTCAATACGTTAATGACCTGTAATTTCATCAGCATGGGTATTCAGTATCCTTACTGGGACAGATTGCAAGCCTTCCTTTATGCCTTAGTAGATGGCCTTCCAAAATTTCCATGCCAACAAGCTGGTGATAGATGAATGAATCAATCAGTCAACAACCTTTACTAAGCACCTACTATGTGCCAGGGCATTGAACCTCATAGATAAGGGCGCTAGGCTTAGATGCAGAGCTGGAAGGGATCTTTCCCAGAATGTTTTTCTCATTACCTATTTCAAAGGAAAACATGAAAGAGCTGTGCCAAAGGGATTCTGCCAGGAAATTGTATTGTGTTTTCAAAAGAGGATAGGGGATAGATTATCCAACAAACAGCTCCCTTTAGGAACTAGCTCAGTTGCACATGTGTGTATAATTCTTCTTGGTAAATTGAGAGAGGAAATTCTGAATAAATATTTGCATTCATATTTATTTCTTCTTCATGGAGCTAAGTCAAGAGGATGTTTAATCATGAAGCAGATTCCAGAGCGTAGGTCTGCTGCGCAGTCCTGTCCGTGAGACGAGGATTGATGGAGGGCTGATCATCATAATGAAACCAGACACAGTTCACTTCCTTTTTTTTTTCACCCACCCCCTCACCTGGGGGATGTCTTGAGATGACATAGAATTAGTCATGTATCACTAATTTAACAAAGCTTATGGGGTGGGGGGACTTTGTTCACATTATCACCCTTATCATTATAATAGCTAATTCTTTTGGTCTGAACCTGTGATTTCATTAGTGCAGGGAACTCTTGGCAAAAGGAAGGCAACAAGCTTGATTAAGCAACACTGTGCTAAGTGCTTTACAAATATTATCTCATTTGATACAACCCCAGGAGCTATTATTATCTTCATTTTACAGTTGAGGAAACTGAGGCAAGCAGAAGGTGAAGGTCACAAAACTATTAAGTGTCTGAGGTAAGATCTGAACTCAAGTCTTCCTGACTTCAGGCCCCGTACTCTATCCACTGTACCACCTAGCTGCCTCTATTAATGCAAATCAGCATTGTTCTTCAATTTATAATCTTAGAGAGCTGCCTAGGGCACCAAGAAGTTTGGTGGTTTGCTCAGTCACACAGTCAGTATGTGTCAGGTGCAGGACTCAGACCCAATTCTTTCTTTCTGATTCCTAAAATGAAGTTCTCTATTTACTACATCATGCTGCCCTCTAAATCTAATAACAGGGAGAGGGCCTGGACCTCCGACTTCACTGACATAGAGAACTGTCTGATGAGAAATCTCTTTTGTCTAATGCAGGTCGGCACCTCTGTAACTTACAGTCTTAGAGAACTGCCTCGAAGTATGGGTACAGTGACTTAACCAGGGCCATGTAGCCCGTAAAAGAGAGGACTGTACTCAGGTCTTCACAGTTAAGAGACCAACTCCCTATCCACTAAGCAATGCTGCTTCTCATTTAAGAATAACTTACATTAAAGTCCTACTCAGATGCCTTGGCATGGGAGAAGATGATTCTGGGGTTGCTGGAAGGCTGTGCCAGTCAAGCACAAGCTCTGCAAGGTTCTTTCAAAAGTTTTGAGATGACATTAGTCTAGCAATGGACCATAGGTCTGCAGTCTGAGCAACAGCCTAGTTTGATTCAGAAAGGCCCATCACTAGAAAGAGGGCCACCAAAATTCAGGAAGTCAACCCACTATGGTGCTCCAGAGAAGTTGTAAGCTGGGTCCCCCATAGGGACAGTGAACCCACACTTGATGGAAATATGGATCTCTGAACCACTGAGTTATAAAATGTTTGTTTAAAAATAGGCGAGCAGAGGAAAGTTAATGCTTTTGTAAAAGTTGGAATTATCATTATTATTTTTGAAGGAGGATAGACACCTGACTGAAGCCATCTGCTTAAGTTCCTGGCTTCTATTGCCACATGGCAAAAGGTGACATTTCAAGATCTGTGGTATTTCCTGTTCCAATCTGCAGCATAAGGAAAGGTCAGGAGGTTGTCTCATCAGAAATGAGTGGATGCTGGGTAACATTTACATCACCCTTTACTGAAAAAGAACCACTAAACCAATGATGGTGCATTCTGTCAACTCATCCTCATGCTTCTGGGAAACAGAGCTTTACTAGGCTGAGATCCCAGAGAGATACGCCAGAAGAGGCAGCCAACACACACATGGGTTATTAAGTGGACTTTCATCCTTTCCCACAGTCTGAGAAGAGGGCTGACTGACTCATACATACCACGAAAAAATGCCTTGAAGCCCTTGTAACTCAAATACATGGTAGAGAAATGGTCATAAAAAGGTGGAGTTTAGCTTAGGGATTTTCAGTCTTCAAAACAAAACAAAACACATAAAAAAATTCTTCCAATAGCCTCTGCCATACCAGCTGCCATCCTCTCTGTGCCACAGATTATTTGCCCAGTTTCCCTCTTCTACGACAGGATGTTACAATGATATGTCCCTTTTGAAGACACAGAGTTTAGAACATATTTTTTTCCTGCCCACTCAGTACAATGTAATAGAAAAGAGCATTGGTTTTGTAGTTAGAAGTCATGGTATCTAGATCTTCTAGTCTGAACTTCTCTGGGACTCCATTTCTGCATCTGCTAAAGGGCTGATTTCAGATAAGATGATCTCTAAAGTCCTTTCTCAAATCTAATGTTCTAAGAATCTATGACTTCTAAGAGTCTATAACTTCTTAGTCTTCTAGTCCAACTAGACTTCTGCCAAATTTAAGCAACTTTCCTTTACCTGAAGCTGGCAGCTTCCAAAGACCCCCCCCAAAATACAATCTCCTTGAGCCCCTTCGCCCTGGCATAGAAAATTGTTGACAGCTTTTCTGTGCATCTGGAAAAAGAATAAATGCTGCTGGGTTTGCCCCTGAGGGGATTTCCCCCTCCATGCATAGTGATGACACTACCCTTTCCCTTCTTTGGGGCGGAAAAGTAGTACAATAACTCCTTCCTCCTACATGTTTTGCAAGGATGTTCTATGGATAAGGGGTTGTGAAAAAGGAGAGGCTATGGTTAATCACATAAACCACATGATCAGTTTTTACTTCCCAATCACACAAGGGTTTTTTTTTATTCTCATGATAAAGTCTTAGGATGACATTAATAGGAATTGTGTCAATATGTACCATCTTGACTACCTCTAAGAAGCAAAACTGAAGAGAGATTACTAGGCTTCCCGTGCTTTACACTGGAGGCAGTGGGGCTGGATGCGCTGAAGAGGAAGTCACTGCTTGTTCTCCAAGGGATGATGACATGGGTCTACGGATTCTTTTAGGAAAAGATTATTAGGAAGAAGGGATGTATAGTGGCGACTGGCAATTTCTTCCTGACAGAGACTGAGGTGGCGATCTATCAACCTGATAGCAATAAAAAACAGGTCTGCTGTTTTCTCCAGGCATGAAACTAAAATGGGACCAAGAAGTTCCCCCAAACTTGCCAAGCCAGGTGACTACTAGCCACTTCTGGTGATTCATGTGGGCAGAAATGACACTGCCAGAAGTAATCTAGAAAGCATTGTTGGTAATTAGGAAGTACTGGGCAAGAAACTCAAGACTCTGAGGGTACAGGTGGTGTTTTCACACCTGCTGCAATTTGACGGCAACAGCTTCGGAAAAGAAAGGCAGATTTGGGAAATGAATGACTAGTTAGGAAAATGGTCTCTGAGAATGGAATCTGGCTGTCTGAACTTGAGAATGACCGGTTCCTGTCCAGGGATGGAATATAACTTTCAAATTTAGCCAAAAGGGCATTAAATATATGAAGAGTGACAAAACTATCAATACATACATCTACCAAACTAAATACCACAATGAATAGCTACAATTAAGAATAGTAGAGATACCTTTAAACTCAGAAGAGATAAAATTCAAGAGTTGGTAAATACAACCATGGCCTTAGATGTTTATACGCAAATGCACAAAGTAACAACGTTAATGACTTAAAAGATCTAAATAACCATAAGGAAACATATTTGACCTCATGCGATTTGCATTTTTTTTGGATAGCATTTATATAAGACTTTTTTCCCGGCTTATTAATACAGTATTCATTTGTCTTCCCTCTGTCAAACCCTGAGTCCATGGCTTTCCCCAGGGCTGCCTGGTAAGATGGAGGGGGAGGTATACACAGGTTGAAAGAGACATGGAAGGACCAGGATGAGGAGGAATGTTCAGAAACGTTGGGGGACAGAAAGGGTTCTATCACATGGTGAAGAGGATGAGGAAGGCCACCATCAGGCAAAAGAGCCCCATGGCCTCAGACAGGGAAAAGCCCAGGATGGCATAGGAAAAGAGCTGTTGCTTCAGGGAAGGGTTCCTGGCATAACCAATGATAAGACTTCCAAACACAGTCCCAATCCCAGCTCTAGAGCCGGCCACCCCCACAGTAGCAGCCCCAGCCCCAATGAACTTGGCTGCTGTGTCAATGTCTCTTGAGACAGCACTAGTTTGGAATCCACATCTGGGGACAAATGAGGTCAAGGGACCTGATGCTACCAAAATGCTGAAGTTCTCATCTGTCCGAACCTCTGGCTGTTTCAGTACCACTGCAGTTAACGGTCTACTCAGCATCCAAGAACTGCTCCTCACAAGGGCAGGTGTAGAGATGACCTTAGCGCAGGCGTACATTCTCAGGGGGTGAGGGGCAAAGCAGAAGAGCTGCCGGCAGAGCAGAGGAGACAGAGGGGGCTATATAGGACTTTAAAGTTTGCAAAATGACTTAAATGTTATTTTAGAACCTCACAACAATCTTGGGAGGTAGGTGTTATTATTATACCCATTTTATAGATGAGGAAACTGAGGCAGACGTTAAGTGACTTGCCCAGGGTCACAAGTCAATAAGTGCCTAAAGTCAAATTTGAACTTAGGTATTCCTGATTCCTGGTTCAGTATTCCACTAGCTGCCTAGGATGAGAGTCATGATTGAAATAAATAAGATTCTGTTAGGATATATACTTTTTTAAAAGACAGCAAAAAGTTGAGCAGATTAGCTTTATATGTATGAAGATAAACTCGTGTGAGAAAATTAAGGAACCAGAGTGAGGAAGCATAATATAAGAATATTTCAATTACAGTCAATGGAGGCAAAAAGAGAAGTGATATTTTTATAGATATATACTACAGACTACCTGAAAGGAAAGAATAAATAGATGAGGGATATAGGAAACATATTACAAGGTTGGTTAGGGAAACATGATAGAGTTGTGATGGCAGATTTGCAATTATCCAGACATCTGCTGGAACTCCCTCTCTGCCAAAAGGAGATCAGCTCATAATTTCTCGACTTGCCTTAATGGTAATTTCCTGCTTCAAAAGTCAGAGGAACCACCATGGGAAATTCTATTCTAGGACTGATTCTTACCAACAAGAAGAAACTATTAGCTGAAGGGGAAATGATGGAAACTTTGGGAAGAATCAATCAATCCATCACAGAATTTGTGACTAAGAAAAGGACCGTCAATACAGGTACCCTAGAGGGTGGGAAAGTATATTTCTAAACATTAAGAGAAAGAATAGGTATGACTGAATGGCCTAAAAATCAACAGAGGAAGCCATTCGAGGAGAAATTGGAAGCTTTCAAGTGTAAAATTCTAAATGCATAAAGAGAAACAATTCTGATGAGGAAGAAAATGAGGCGTTGTCTAAAGTGACCAATCTGTATGCACAGTGAATTCATTAGCAAGCATGATTTTAAAAAGACATTCAGACTGGTAGAAGTAAGAGGAGATAGTGGAAGACGAAGATGAAAATACTTAATATGAGCTGGGGTTAGTGATGGATGGAAAGGACAACAAATGTATTTTATTTTTGATTTGGTTCTTTGAGGAAAGAGAGATTCAAAAAAAGGGGAACTGTTCCCCTTTTTGCTTAGAGTGAATGGGGCAATGATAACTTATGATAGTGGAAAGAAGGTGCAGCTGATCAACTCCAATTTTTGTTATGTATTCTCCAACGCTCACTGTCACCTAACCTTTCCTTATCCTCAGTTTCTTCATCTGTAAAATGGGGATAACATTGGCACCAAGTTCACAGGGCTGCTTTGAAGCTCAAATGAGATAATAGATGTAAAATATTTTGCAACCTTAAAGAGATATATGAATGTTAACTTTGTACCCTGTGTACCAACCAAACTAGACTAGTATCTTTTTTCTGTTCTCATGGCACTCAGTTCTATGGCATGTTTTACTCATTATCCTCCAACCCTGACTCTTCCCACACCTGATATCTGCCTGAGAAAGTCTTTCTTTGAGGCTCAAATATGATGCCATTTCCTTCATGAGGCCTTTCTCAAGCCTTCTTTCTGATATCGCTCTCTGTCTCTTCCTCCAGATTTCTGAAAGCACTCTACCTAGACCTCTCATACTTGTCTACATCTAACAGCTCTTTGTATGCATGGCATTCCCTCTTATTGGACTTCGAATTTCTTGACAGTTGAGTTTGCTGTTGTATTTATGTTTGTGGAATTATATGACTGGGTAGTTTCAGTGCTAGAATTATCATTTTTAAGTGACTTAGCTCTGGTGGGAACAATTCATTCTTTTGGAAAAAAAATTGATCTAAACTCAGGAATACAAAAAAATGATATTACTCAAAATCCAACATACCATCCCCTTGGGGCTGTGTGATGAAGAGGCTCTTCTCCCTGACTTCAGGGGAGGTGCAGTTATGCTTTGCTTCTTAAATTCAATGATGGCACTTTTAATTGGCTGCTGAGCTAGAACTGTGGATATATTAAAGGGGAGATCTTTACCCCTTCACCCACTCTTTCCTTCCTGCCTCAAAGTGTACAGACAGGGCTGATGTGGGATGGGGTGTGTGTGTGTGTGTGTGTGTGTGTGGTCTGTGAGCCTGTGAGCTGTCTGGTGAGCACGTGGCCTCCTCGGCAATCCTGTGTCTAGGATGGGGCTGCCTGCCATTTGTGTCTTTTTCCCTTTGGTATAGGATCTTGAGACATCTTGAATGACAGTCAGCATCTTCCCCTGTTCCTGGGTACTCAAGTGGCAGGGAATTCTCTAGTGGTGCAACTGTAGCGGTAACAGTGGTAGTAACAGTTGCAGACTGGCCTAGAAGGAAATAATTGCCCACAGAGAGAGAAACCATCAGAAAAGAAAAAGGCAAAATTGTGTTGATTGGGCTGTACTCAGCAATGATGAAATGTAAAATAGTTAATGAATAGCCTTGCTACAAAGGTCCTAATGAGGCTTGTATATTAGCCTCTCAATGGAATGTAATCATTTTATGATGCTTTATGGCTTAGGCACTCTATCTGTATGGGAATAAAATCACCAGTTGTGTTCCCAAATTCACATTTGCACCCAGAGGGTACCTTTTCAACTTCGTCCGCTCTCTGCCCCTTGACAAAAAGAACATCTTAGACTTGGGCCAAAAGTAGAATTCTTCTTTAGGAAGCTGAGGTGGGGATGGAATTGGGTACTAGGAGTATAGCTTTTCTGAACAATTAACTCAGGGCAAACTGTGAATGCAGATTAAAGACAGAGACTGGCAAAGGTCAACAGTGCCTGTAGCCAGCCTCAGCCTGGTAGTGTCTGGTGAACTGAAGTATTACCTCTCATTTCCTACAAAGTTCAGCTCAAAAAATACTTCCTATGTGAGGCCCTTCCTGACTACTTGCCTCCTCTCTGTACCGCCCCCCCAAATAATTACCTTGCATTTATTTTGTATATATTTTTATGTACAGATGTAGGCAGCTAAGTAGCACAGTGGGTGCAGGAGTGGGTGCCTACGGTCTAGAGGCCACATATGGTCCTCTAGGTCCTCAAGTGTGGCCCTTTGACTGAATCCAAACTTTGCAGAACAAAATCCCTCAATAAAAGGATTTGTTCTGTAAAACTTGGACTCGGTCAAAAGGCAAGGACTTGAGGACCTAGAGGGCCCCATGTGGCCTCGAGGCCGTAGGTTCCCAACCCCTGGTAAGGCATCGGGCTGGAGTCAGGAAGACCTGAGTTCAAATCCAGCTTCAGACATTTACTAGCTGTGTGACTTTGGGCAAGTCACTTGACCCTGTTTACCTCAGTTTCCTCATGTGCAAAATGAGCTAGAGAAGGAAAGCAAACCACTCCAGTATGTTTGCTAAGAAAACCCCAAATGGGGTCATGAAGAGTTGGATGGACACGACTGAAATGACTGAACAATAACAACAACAGGGTGTATTGCCTATGCCTTTGTATGACTGTGTGCATAGAAGCTATCTCTTTTAGACTGCAAACTCGTAAAGGAGAGGAGTGATGTTTAAACTTGAACAGTGAATATAAGTGCTTCATTCATATGGCATGGTGGTGATAAACTATCCAAGGCTTTACATATCTCAAATGCAATTTGTAAATGTTATCAAAATAACTGTTTACTTCCAACGACTTATACCATAACATTACAGAGTACGGGAAAACGTTAACAGGAAAGATGTAGGCATCAAATATGTCAACTTTTAAAAATTCTTTAATTACAGTAAATTTATCAGTACAACAACAAAAACATTTGCCATTATTAGAAGGTCTTAAGATATAGAGAAATGTCTTAGAGATGGTCAAATCATTCATTCACCTAATTTTGTGATATGGGTCTATTTCAAACTAGGAAGTTTAAATGGATGGAATTTAAACTTCCTAACTTGAAATTGGAAATGGATAGAACAGCTGAGCAGCTGCACAAACAGCCTCCTAAAAATAGGTAATACTCTATAGCATCTGGAAAAGTAATAGCTTATTGAAAATATCCAGGACATGGTATTACCCAATAATTCGAAATGCTACTGGCAAAATATAATTAAAATTTACTTGAGCTTCTTAAGTGATTTTTTAAAATGAAACGAATATTTAGAACCTCTCGGTGATTAGAAAAGGAACATTATAATACATATTGAATAATGGAAAATATGTACCTCAAAAGGAAAATGACTAAACTTATACCTAGGATAATTTTAGGGCCTGACTTTTTAGAAAGCTATTTTCTGCGTGTGAAGGAGCACCTGTTCTTACCTATCACAGTAGTATCAATTTGATTTGTTATGTGTCACTTCCTATCTCTGGCCAAATGGGTTTTGCTTAAGTCTGGAAAAACCAATGGGGCCATTCAAAACCACAATGGCCTTGAACTCTGCCTTGAGGTAAGAGGAGAAAAATAGACTCAAGATTCATATCACCTCATAACACTTTTTTCACAACAACCCTGTGTAGTACAGCTAACATTATTATCCCCATTTTATAGATGCATATACTAAGGTTCAGAAATAGAGTGACTTGACCAGGTCACAAAATAGTCTCAGAACAAGGACTCCAATTAGTAGTGTGTTGGTAAATGTTTAACAACCGGATCCTTGGGATAAAAAAAATATGCCCATAAACTTTTTAGTTTAATATGCATTAACATTTTCCCCATAACTTTCTTAAGTCTAGACAATCAAGAAAACAATAAGTCAAGCACTGATTAGTAGTTTTCTGATTTCTGATTTCACAGTGAAAACTCTATAACAGTCCTTGGCTCCAACCTGCTCCTGACTGTATGTATCCCAGCATTCTGACTCCTTCTACTGTTCCACTTGGTCACTATTAGGCTAAACTACCAGAATGAACCCTTGACTAAATGAGAATTAGAGAAAAAGAAACACAGTTCCATAATTCGTCAAAGCAGTTTTTTTTTTGGAGGTATAGGTATGAGGCTAATGCCAAATAGGTTTATTGTATTTAGAAAAAGATAAAAGCACACTTAAATGTTAAAGGTTTATCATCCAAAAGAAGGAGATAGTTAAGCCTTTGTTTCTTCAATGACAATGCCCAGACCCGTGGCCCAAGCCTCGGGTAATACAACCTAGAAGTTGGAAAGCAGAGTACACAGGTGTCCCCATCTGTCCTAGGAGAGCAAAGGAACCCACCATGCCTCGATTCCTCTTGCTTGCTGGGTTCTCCTGTGTAGTAGCCATAAGCATAAAGTATACATCCAATTATCCATGCAATCCCCAAACCAGAAACTAAGCAAGGATGGTAAATGCCTCCAACAGCTAGAAAGAATAAATAGGGAGGATATACTTCCAATGTATTCTGGTGGGCTCGCTGAATGCAGTTGAAAATGTGCCCATTTTCAGGATCAGTACTGTACATGTTGGGATACTCCACCTTGTACTTCCTCCGGGCCTTGTCTACATTGATGGCAGATGGGTGACCGATATGAAATTGGCAGCTCCAGTGAGAATCACAAAACCATATTCCTTTGAGAGGACTGCCATCTTGGCACTAAATTACCTTCCCCCAACAGTCGCAAGGCGATCCGAGAAGGTAGAAGAACACTCTACTGACAAACAGGCAGAGAGGAGCCATCAAAGCAGTTTTCAAAGCTGAATATCTCACAAGTACCTTCCAAGAGTGCTCATCATTGTACTGATTTTTGCACTGGGAAGGAAGTAAGCTAGTATTTGCATGACTATAAACCCTCTTCTGAAGTTTGTTAAAGCTTCTAGCAGTTCCGAAAGACTCTAAGTGGTTCCCTGAAATTAGAGTGGGTCAAGTTCTATTAGGCCATCTTAACACAGAAAACTTCTCCTTATGTCAACAGCCAAACCCATATAAGGCACTTAGATATATGTGAGATTACAAATCAGGTTAATGAGAACAGAGTCTGTATGTTTCCAAGTGGTTAGTCCCATTAACTGTGTCATTGCTACTGCAAATTTTGTCCCCACAAAAGGCCCGTTAGGAACACTGGCACTATGGGGTTTCTAGGTGTTACACAGGTATTATATTCGTTCAATCTATAAGTCCACAAAACATGGGTACAGCTCTACATCCACCCAAAATGATGTTTTCGGTCCTAGGCACGCCCCGCTTATTGGAAGTCACCTTATGTCCTTGGCAGACAAAAGTAATAAGGATGAACACAATGATGAGATCTAAATGATGTATTTTTTATATATAAATATAAGGTGTTACACTGTAAATATATGTACATATATAAAAAATTAAATGTAATTGCTTCACCCTCTTTAGGTTTAAATATTTATTTAGTAGCCTTGCCAGTTTCTGGCCTGCCTCCCGGGGTGTGGTTACCTATTCATTTACAAGACTGACTTGTAGTAAGTTTGTTTACCGAATCACATAAAGAAGACATCTTCTTGTGCCTTCAAGTTTAATGTTAATTAGGTGGGCAGCTGAGTTCTACAATGTATGAGAAAAGATTCCCACTTAGTAATCTTGTTCTCTTCCTTTTTATTTTGAGAGCTTTATCTGTCCAGATGAAACGCACCATGGACCAAATTCATATCTGTGTCGACGTCTTCATGGGACTGTGACTCAAAGCTCTTCAGTGGGGATGCACAGAGAGACCTGGCTCTGCATGACCAAACATTCGCAAAGGCATTTTTGAGAAACACTGTCTTCAACTAAAAATACCTCTAGTAAGAAAGCCGTCTTTAGCCTCTGCCAAACCAGTACAAAGTGAGTGAGGCAGGTACAAAGAAGGCAGTCGACATCAATATTAGTATCAAACACAGCTCTCTATCTCTTGTGGGAACAAAGAAAGGTTTACAGGAAAGGAATGCTTGAAAGCAGGAGAGAAAAATGAACAAATGGCTAAATTCTTTGACTATGTTTTTTTCTTGCAGTGTAGGGGGGAAAGGAAGTCTATATCTCTGGAGCATGTACAAAGACGACGTTGGCTATAGCTAGTGGACTTACAGTGATCCCCCCGCCCCCAGCAAAATTTCTTTGGAGACTCAAGGTAGGTACTGAGATAGACTGCAAATAGATGTTGACATTATTACATCTAAGTTATATTTTGGGTTCAGGTTCAGGCAAATATCTTTTATGAAGCTGGGGAATATGATTAATTTGCCTAGTTGGGTCTTATCCACCAGATAAGCAAGTCAGGAAGCTGTTCTATAACAAGGGTATTACCCATTACCCAGCTACCAACCTCATGTTGATGCTGAGAAAGCATCTACCTAGGCTGTGACCTTTGGTAGCTCTTTGCCGGAAATTAAATCACTTCAATGGATAAGTTACTATCCAGTTAACTGGATGCTTGAAATTCAACTCTTTATTTAAGAAGCTCCTAGAGTTAGACTTAAAAGAACAAAAAGGAAAAAAAAACACCAAAAAAACCCAAAAACCAAAAAACAAACCCAACTTCAGGAGCACATCTAGAGTTTTTCTTGGTTTCCAGATTTTTGTTTGTTTATTTCTTATAAGGCCTACTGACAGCTTGAGGCAGGAACCCTAACATGCAACACTTAGAAGTGCTGAAGGCTCATCCTGCAAAGGAGGTCCACTCAAATTCAAGAAAGGCCAAAACCAGTATAAAGATGGCATGAGAAATCTGAAGAGGAGAGGACCCACCTCTCATTTGTCATGTTGAACTGATCTTAGAGCCCATTTCCTTTTCTGAAATAAAAAAATACTTCTAGCAGGTCATTTTGGATTATTTGAAATTTGAATTTATTTCTAATGAAAGGTTCTGAAGAAACACATGATTGAGATCTGATTTAACCATAACAAAAAGAAAAGAAGGATGAAAAAGGGAAGGAGATGAACATGTACCATTAAAAAAAGGATAATCAAAAGATTAGTTTGTGTGTTTATTTATAGACACTGGTTATGGCAATCCAGTGATTAGGCAAATTAATGCAGCTGTGTATGAGTACCACTCCATGAACAGCGCCCACATCTCTTTCAAATGATGCCACCTGTCACTTACGTATTTTACATTTGCTTTTTACATGACATACATTTTATATTCCCATTACAAAAATGTTATTACTTAACTCTTTAAGGCCTGCCGTAATGCTCATTCATTTCCAAATTCCTTTTAATTCAAAAGAATGGTGCTAGTTAACCACTCTGAAGGGGTACACAGAGCAAGCTCAAATGATCCATCTCCCTGAAGACTCTCCTCTGAAGAATATCCCCCACCCCCTCTAGTTTGTAGAGGCAGTAGAAGGGCCAGGTGTGTTAACTGAACCAAGAATTTAAAAATAATTTTTAAAAATATACTATAATTTCTCCTATTTGCATAAATGAGCTTTAAATACAAATATTACAAGGAGATATTATAATTTTATCTTGAAATAAAAATTTTCATCTTACTATCTCTAGTGGAAATGCACTCTATCAATTGTTTCTTGGTCCTTTGAGGTATCCTTAAATTCTATTCTTTCTTAAGAAAACAGGAGGCACAATCTCTTTCCTCAACGCTTTAAAGGTATGGATATGGTGAGCATTAATTTATTCCTGAAATCACAGAATACTTAGAATTAGTGGGTTACCCTCCAAAGTGTGAAGGAAACAGCTTTACAAATAAAAAGGAAAAGTACTATTTTACACAGCAGATACTAAACACGTGAAGCTAGCTCACTAGTTTGGGGGATTACATAGGACAAAAGTATATTCTAATTGTAAGAAAGGAGAGCTTAGGTACACTTATTTGAGCAAAATCCAGAAAGGATTTTAAGGGGCCTATCGGGATATTCAGACTAATATCTATAACTTGTGAGGATGACATGGAAGGAAATGAACACGCGCTTTCACAAAACACTCCCTACTGTCACTGTGAGAGCCAAAATATGGAGCTTAGTGGAACACCGACTTTTCCCAGAATGGTGCTTTTTTTGTTTTTCGGTGTTCACATGGGAATGAGAGGTAACGTGGGGTAGCAGACAGAGTCAGGAAGACTGGCTTCAAGTCTTGACTCTGAAATATACTAGCAGTGTGATGCTGAGCAAGTCACAGGCAACTCATGCTAGCCACAGACCTCTTGTTATGTCATGGGCTGCTTTGGCACATTGGTGAAACCTATGGACTCTCTTCTAAGAATAATGCTTTTAAATGTATAAAATAAAATAATAAGATCATAAAGGAAACCTATTATATTGAAACACAGTTGCAAATTTTTTTTTTAAATTTAGGGATCTGCAGGGTTCATGACCTGGCTCAGACTAGAAGTAGCTAACATTTTTATACCAGGAATTCCACACCAGGAAGACTTGGAAGTGATCTCACAGATCATCTAGTCAAGTCTCTCATTTTATAAGTGATAAAACATGTTCAGAAGATGTTAAGTGATGTGCCCAATGTGACATGGATATTACACAACAGAGTCAAGATCTGAGCTCCAAATCCATCTTTCTTCTCACCATACTATGGGCTATACTGCAGCATCCCCACACCTGCACTCCCATCAAAAAAAATTCTAATGAAGGAGAGAAAACACTGGTAGATATTAAAAGAACACAAAGGAAGAAAATCAGTGAGCGCAAGCTCAAACAGCTGTATACAAGCACTGAATTATCAATGACTGTTTCAGTGGAATCTAATCTGATAATTGACCCTACATAGCATAGTAACAATAATGAACCTGAGACACATGTCTCAAGTCAATGTGTGTTGGTGAGTATTGTGTGTTTTCCCCTCTCTCTTTCTACTGGTGATATCCTTTCAAATTTTAAAGAACGCTTGGTGGGGGTGGGAGGGGAGGATGATGAATCATTCTGATAGCCAATTTCACTGCCGGATCTATTCAAGGAGGCAGTGACCGAACGTCTGGGAGTTTAGTCAGTCTTTGCATCATCCCAGGAAGCTGTGCCGGGTATTCAATCATAAGGCAAAGTCACCTTGTCCTTTATGCTGTTTCCACAGAAACTCAAAATTCATAAGGCCCTGCGATGCTTCCTGCCTGGGCAGAGGCCTGTTCATAAAAGAGCTAAGCAGGGAAGGCACCTGGGATGGCTCCTACTCACTCTTTCAAGGAGAGAATACTCAAGGATCTCTGTTAATCAAGGAAATCCTAAAGAAAGCTCAGTGCTAGAACAGATGGTCACACACACATACACACAGGTATGCACGGACACACATGTACACAACACGCCACCCAGATGCATTATTTACCCACTTAAAAAAACCCCCACTTTAACATTATTGCAGTTTGGCAAAAATAAAGGAATCTGTCATTTTGGAAGCTACGAATAGTTCATATTGGTCGTAAAATTCTTTATGCCTTTTGCCATCCCTATCCCTAAAGATTTCAATTGAAGCTAATTTTCTAAGATTTTCTTTCAGCAACATGAGAGATCCCTTTTACCTTCACCTTAGTTTCTTCTGTTCTGAGCTTGGACTTGAGAATGCTAACAAACTCTTTTGCAATTTAGCACGCTTCTTCAGCAAGCTCTCCCTTAGATGACTATAAAACATTTAGATGATAAGAATGAATTATTTTTTTGATGGTAGGATTAGTTACCACTTTGTAAAGCTAGAAAACTGAAGGATTTAATCCTTCCACCGTATTCTTTAAAAGAATGGCAGAAGAAAAGTCTAAAATATTCTGAGTTTAAAAATTATTTGAATAAAAATTATTGATCCCCTGAGTTAGGTGGCATGATTTAAAATAAGAAGGTTCTGTAGAGGCCATCTAGTTCAACCTCCTGATTTTACAGATGAGAAAATTGAAATCCTAGAGATTAAGTGCCCTGCCCAAGGTCACACAAGTAGCAAACAGCAGCGCCAGGATGCTAAACAAGGATCTCTGCCTATCAATCTAGCAGTCTCTTCCCCACCCCATGCTGCTTTTCTATTAGCACAACTGAATTAAAATGCTTGAAAACGTTTCATTCAGCTAGCTGATTGGTTCAGCATCTTTTGTGTGTTGGGAGAAAATTCTCAAAATAGAAGAGTTAAATCTTTGTATGCACAACTCATAAAGGATTGTAAACAAACCTGGGAAAGCAACCCCTAGAGTGTCCCAAGCATCGCGTGCTCAAGACTTCCAAATGGAGAATGTAAAAAAATTGCTCTTGGATTTGGAAATCTCATGAGATCATTTAGTCCAACGTACTCACTTCATAGATGATGAAACTGAAGCCCGAGTTAGATTAAGTGACTTGTTCAAGGTCACACAATATGTAACATGTTAACATGACAACTCCAAGTTACCAGTAGTGACAGGATTAGAATTCTGGTCTTTAGTCCCAGTCCTGTGTAGTTGCTCTATAATAAATATAATGTCAATGAAGCATTAATGAAATCGAATCTGTCAAACACACAAAGATGAGATTGTTACAAATGTCCAATGATATTTTATCCAAATCATACGTATATGATAGAAGAAAAGCAAACAAAAAGTTAATCTAGAAGGAAGACAATTTGAGCAAATGCATCAAAAATTTAGCTCCCAGAGATTTTTTTTTAAAAAAAATACTGATTTAGCTGAGACTCACTCACAGAGAGGCTGTTTTCAGGGCCAAAATGAGGTTCAAAGGAACTGGGGATATTTAGCCCATAAGAGAGAAGATTTAGCTGTCTTCAAATATCAGTAGCATTGTTATGTAGATGAGAGATTGTTTGCTTGGCCCTAAAAGGCAGAATGGGTGATCCCAGGTGGAAGATGCAAAAAATTTAAGCTTGATCTAAGGAAAGACAGCCTAACAATTATTGGTGTCCAGAAGTGGAATAGATTGTTTTAGTGGTCTGGGGATGGATTCACTCTCACTGGAGTTCTTTAAGGTTGGATATTAACGTTAGGTATTATGTAGAGGGGATTCTTGTTTGGGAATGGGCTAGAGTAGGAGGCCCCCTGATGTCCTTAACCCTGAAATTCAGCGATTAAGTGATTACAATGGGGAAAAGGAAGAAAAATGAAATGACAGAAACTTTGCTCCATGAGGAGAATTTGACATGATGTGGCCACGGGGGCACAAGTCTTTGGTTTTATCAACCGCACCAGCAAATAGTAATTAAGCATCATCAACCGGAAACCAAACTGTGTTAGGTATTGAAAATATAACAATTACAAGAAAACAGTCCCTGATCTCAAAGAACTCAGGATCCATTAGAAGCTTACATTTTTTTCACCTTCACAGATAAAATTAGATTAACTATGTATTTAAAATTAGATGGTCCCCAAATAATTAAATTAATAAGTTGATGGGACAGGGATTAGTATGATAGTTTATGGAGAACAAGAGACAAAAGTTACAAGCAGTAACAGAAAAAGACAAAGAAATGAGCTCTGGAAATGGAGAGGGTCATTTCTAGGAATGCTTCCTCGAAGAGAATCTGTCACCTGAGACAAGGTGTGGGTAAAGTCAAATATCTGGAAATTGCACAAGATACAGAGGTCAAAGAACAAGGCAAAGAACATAAAATGCAAACGGGTTCAACTAGAGATAAGGAAGACAAACAATGTTTGTTATAAAAATAGGTCTTGTTCCACAGGATTTACAGGCAGGAGTCCCCCACAGACACTACTAGCTATAGTGAGTTCGGCAAATTCCTAAACACGGCAAGGAAATATTTCAGTGTTAAGTAAGGAAGATTAACTTCTAGGGAATGGAAAACATTACAAAGGTCAAAAGTGAAAAGACAGAGGAAAAATGAATACAAGAGACAGACATGGAGAATTTCTGTAATTCATACTCCAACTAATTGAATGCTAGTCAAGGAACCTTCTTTCTGTTTTTTTTTTCTTTTGCTTTTTTCCCCTTAAAGGGTAGACAGCAAGCTGCTGACAACTTATACTATACAAAGAGTTGTTCACACTGCAAAAGTGTTTACTGCTCACAACTGATGTTCAAAATTAATTCACAGCAGCAACACCAGCGGTAAGCTTTGACAGACTGTCTTATGTGTTGACACAGTTATAAGTTGTTAGTTAAAAAAAGTAACACACTTTTTCTCTTTTTCAGCCAATATATACCAAAGATACTCTAAAGCACAAACAAAAGTATATCTGAAATTGTAAATGCTGCTCTCCAGGTGAGGATGCTGGTTTCTGTGAGCTGTCTGTGCCTTTAGACTTAGAAATAACATGCACTAGTCCTACTTACATGGAGATCTTGTCACCAAAAACATGGTGGGACATATAAGTTGCTTCATTATCCAAGGCAGGACTATGCTGAACTGCAGGTGCCATATTTTTTAAGAAGACCATCAATAAACTGGAGAGTTCAGAGGAGAGATCAGAAGGAAGAAAGGCCTATCATAGCAGAAGTGGTTAAAGGAAGTAAGGATCATAGTCTAGAGAAAGGCTTATCAGAGAAATGATAGCTATCTTCAAGTATTTGCCAGAGCGATTAGAATTATTCTTAAAAGAACTGGGAACAGTGGGTGAAAATTGTAGAGGTAGATTTAGACTGATATAATGGAAAAACTTCCTAGTTATCGGAGCTGCCCAAAAATGGAAAAGATTGTCTTCGGAAAGGAGCCTAACTTGATGGGTAGGTGTCCAGCCCCTTAGCACAGTACCTAGTCTACAGTAGGCACTTAATAGATGCTTGCTGACTTCACTTGTTGCAGAATGAATTGCTAAGATTCCTTCCCCTTGGGTGGAGAAGTGAGGAGAAGTCACAATCTGCCATGGTTTCAGGTTTTATCTTTTCACAAGGGAAAAAAAAACAGTTGCCAGTGGAGTAGCATTCATGGAATGGAAATAATTCCTTTTTCTACTACTCTAAAAATATACTTCATTCACCACAATCTTAGGGAAGCTACAAAAGCTGCTCATTCACTTGGGAATTACATTTCATTATTTTATTTCACCATTGTCTGAGAGAAGGATGGGTTTGGTTAATAAAGGTGGGGAGAATAGGGAAGGACAGGTAAGGAACTGGACTAACCTACAGGGTTATCTTACAGCTTCTCTTCCTGAGCCTTTTCACAGTTGGGTTCTTTGCTTCATGGTGGATGTGGTGCAAGGGAAGACTTCCTGTTGAGAAATGAGTCTTTTACATGAGACGCCACGTGTCTTTAAAAATAAGTCTGGTGTTTTAACCCTGTAGCCCGTGCTTGTAGTAATCAAAAGTTGCAATTTACGTAAAAATCGGACAGTGTAAGAGCTCCCTTTAGGAAGCTATAATTAAGTAACTGTTGAAAATGACTTGTACGAGCAGAGCTGGCCCTAGGCAAAATTGTAAAAGCAGGTAAAATCTGTCTTCATTGCTTTCATACTTCCCAAATCTTTACCTGTATTCTGTCTCCTAGTGCATCCATCCTCTCACTATCTCCTGTTCCCAGCTTCTCCCTCCTGCTAGGTTATACTTTCTGGGTTGCCTTAAAACTTGCCAAGAGTTACCTTACTTCAGCCAGCAGAGAGTGATCTATGCCCTTTCTCCCTAGCTTGCCAAAATTCCCATTCCTTCAGTGTCTAAGGAGAAAATGTTCACATTCGACAATTTCTCACTAGGATGTAAGTGACAACGTCAATTTTTTCCAAAGGTGTTTGCATTTTTGAATTACGTTTTAAAATTCTGAACTTAACAAACAATAAATTAAACAAGCATTACTATATATAACAAAGAACACAAGGATTGTAGGTGAACTTGGGAAACTATTATGTCTAGCTTGCTTAAAAATAAGTATATATAATGAATCTAACAAGTCTTTTTCAAAGCCGACCTGTTTGTCTATACTTCCTACTGACCTTTCTTCTATTCTCTTCTGTGCATTTTGGAAAAATGCCTCAATCACCCTGTTTTCTTTCAAAAAAATTTTTTTGGTAGTAGTATTGATAACTCCCCTCACCTCCTCCAATTTTTCATGCAAAATGAAAGAAAGAAAAACAAAGCCCTTTTAGCAAAACAAGTCTCCACACGGGCTGTGTCTGAAAATATACGTCTCATTGTGCACTTTGAGTTTATCACCTTTCTCTCAGGAGGTAGAGTAGCATGATTAACATTTTAAGATACTTGTTAAACCGAAGCATTATTCATATGGTTAGAATTTCAGGTCACTGAGCACAGGGAAGACTTTCAGGAAGCTTTCAGGGGGAACATTTTAGGACAGGGTCTTCTCTCTGTACCTTTTCAAGGCACTAAACATGTTGCCTCCTGTCCCCTCTTTCCTCACTCCCCAAAGTCAGTGAATATGAGAATTTGACCAGGCAAAGCACTACGAGCATATTAATGCTAGAACATACCTCTGTTAGGTATAGTAGTGATGTCATGGAATCAAATCTTTGGTGCTAATTACCTACCTGCTGTCTAGACAACAATAATAATAGCCTGCATTGATACAATGCTTTAAGATTTCCAAAACACTTCATATATATTATTTCACTGATCCTCTCATCACCAGGAGCCTGGCCATGATTTGATTTTTTGGGCCACAGCCACTCAAGTCACTCATAAGGACCATCTACCACTTCCTTTCACAGAAGGATGTCATTCCTATCAATGGCACGAGCTAGAATGAAATCATAGCTCTTTGAAGTATCTGAGTGTCCATGCAGATATCAAGCCAACAACAAGCTGGAGAGAGTCCCTTCTTAGTATCCCACTGATTGGTGGGATTCAAAGTCACTTAACCACTTTCTACCACAAAGGTGGACAATTTCTTTTTTTAAAGTTTTCCTTTTTATTATTATGAACTTGACAAATAGTAACAAAACATGAATACTTCTATATACAAAGAACATTTTAAAAAGAGAACTGCTTAGGAAACCTAAAATCTCCAGTAGTTACAACTTGGGCTTTTTTGGGATATAACTCAAGCTTAGCCTGGTAGTTCCAACATCGCCCTGCTTGTCAGGGTCCCCTGCTGAACATCTCTCTATTCTTTTTATTTTTTTTAAACAATTCATTGATGTGCTTTTCTTTTCTTTTTTAATCCTCCCTACTTCTTCCCTTACTCTCTTCCTCCTCAAAGAAAAATAAAAGCCCTCCCTGGTTAAAAAAAATGCATACAAAACAAATCCACTTATTGCTTTTGTCTTTAAATGTTGTGTTTTTTTTCCTCCACCTCGAGCTGATCACCCTCTACCAAGAGGTGGGAAATATGATTTATCAACAGTTATTTGGAGTCATGATTGTTTAGTGAGCTGGTCATAGTTTTTAAGTTTTTGGAGCTGTTTAAAAAGAGCAACATTTTCAAGAAGGGGTAGCTGGGTAGCACAGTATACAGAGCCCATGACTGAGTTTGAATTCTTCCTCAGACACTTAAAACGGCTGTGTGATGCTGGGTAAGTCTCTTAATTGCTCTGTGCCTCAGTTTCCTCATCTGAAAAATGGGGATAATGACAGTGCCCACTTCATAGGGTTCTTATGAGGATTAAATGAGCTAATGTATGTAAAGTGCTCTGCAAACCTTAAAGCTCTATATAAATGCTAGTTCTACTACTACTACCACTACCACTACAACTACTACCACTACCACCATCACCAATACTACTACTACTACTGACCATTATATCATCATATGTCAAACACTCTTCCTAAAGTGGTTCAAAGGGAAAATGACAGGTACTATGAACGTGCTTTTCTCCAGGGCCATAGGTTTCCAGCTTCTAGTGGCCGAGCATGAGAAGGTGAACTGTTTGAGAAAAATCAACTTCATTATAAATTGAACTGCTTGTACTTGGAGAATCTTATTAATGTCTCTTTGTATAGGAAACCACCCCCTGAAAGGCCACATTATGTTTATGTCTTGGGAAAGTTGAAATAAAGTTTAGGGCATTATGTCAATGTCTCTGTGGAACAACTCCCCTGGAAAAACAGAATTTGGGGTTTTAGGGTTTTTGTGGCGTTGCTTCTGCCACAATGGTGGTGAGCACAAATGGTGACGTTAGCGGTCCACGGCGCCACGGTCAAAGTACACAATATCTTCTTACAAAGGCCTCTCTTCCAAACAAACACATAGCACTGGCTCCCTTACAAAGAATGAAGACCATTGTTTTATGCTATCAAATGAAAAAGATTCATTTCCTAAACCTCATGGAAATTGGAGATGCTGAGGTGGCTCCTCTCTAACATTCTTCATGTGTACCCTGGAGTCTAAATCACCCTTATGGAACAGAAGGATGGGATGACAGCACATTTATTTAGTTCACTTAACACTCTGTATATCTGATTGTCTGTTGTTGTTCAGTCATTTAAGTTGTGTGTCTGACTGTGATCCCATTTGAGCCTTTCTTGGCAAAGGTACTGGAGTGGTTTATCATTTCCTTCTCCAGCTCATTTTACAGATGGGGAAACTGAGGCAAACAGGGTTAAGTGACTTGTCCAGGGTCATATAGCTAGTGTCTGAGGCCAGATTTGAAGGCCTTCCCTAAAAATTTTCTGACGTTAGCTTGCTTTTTAGTCATTTGTCTCTTTTCCATAAAAGGGGTAAAGCGCAATCTCCCAAGAAATGCAATTTTCTGCAAAATTAACAAGAATGCTAAAAGTCTTTTCCCAAATGTTTTTTTTAATCACCTTCCAGGAAATTATACTAATCATCCTTACTGTTGCCATCATTCTCAAAAGGGTTCTGGGAGTAAATTGTTTAAGTACTGTAGGGCATTTTGCAGATACAGGACATGAATGATGTCGATAATAATAAATAACTATTATATTGATGATGATGACAGCTATGGAGATGTTAGGGGATTTGGGAAGCAGAACTTTATATTCTCCTCCCTATTTTTAATGCTATTGTCCATTATTAGTTATTATTATTATAATACTATCATTATCATGTTCACCATAATCTTTATCTTTAGCCTGGCCTGTCTTTATCCTACCTAGGTGTCTCTACACATCTCTCACTTACCTAACCATAATTAGTCATTCGGATCATCACGTACCCAGGAACTCATTCATAATGTACAAACTCCCTTCCTAAAGTGTGAACAATCTTTAAGCACAAACTGTATGTAGCTAGGAGTACAAAATTTAATTAGGGAGTTCAGCTAAGTTTAGACACAGTTTGGTTCCTCTTTAAAAAAAAAACCAACCAACAGCTATAATAGATGGAGAGGTTTATTTATCACAAAGTCAATATGTGGCCAATGTAAATGTTAGTGGGTTAATCTTCAGCGTTACCAGATGGGTGGTTTAAACCACACAGCTAACCATGGGCTCCCAGTCAGAAGATTAAGCTTTACCTAGCAGATCTTTAGGCTAATTGTAACCACTATGTCTCTCTGTGTTCCACAGTAGCTGACAATCGTGCCAATTCCCCCACTCCACTTAATGACTTTACTATTTGTAGTATCTTTTCCTCCTCCCTAGGTGATGTCCATGCTTTCACAAGATGAAAAGGAACATTCTCCTTACAAGAAGACGGGGGATCTCTATGTTAAACTCTGCTATAGTTTAGGTGGGGGTATGAGGGATTAGGAAACAGTTCAAGAAGATTGGCTCCGGCACTTAGCACGGTCCCTAGCACACAGGAAGTGTTTAATCAATGCTTGTTGACCTGTTGACTGGTTCAGAAGAAAAGTCACAGGATACAGCCTGGAGACTGATTTTGTTTTCAATGATTTCTTTCTTACTGGGAAAAAGCAGGGAAGAGACAGAAGGGACCTTGAAGCTCATCTAGTCCGGGCCTCAGGGACGAAGGCACCCAAAGTTGCACAGAAACTTAGTGGCAAAGCCAGAACTAAAACCGAGATCTTCTGAATTTTGGCTCAGTACCCCTTGTGAATTAATTCCACATGGTTAGTCATATTATGCCTTATTTATAATAGCACACTAAAAAGGGAGCCTTGCCAGGGATCCCATACTACCTTGGTGACTCACAGCAAGAAATTTTCTCTCTTTGGGTCTCAGCTTCCCAATCTTTAAAATGAGGGCACTGAACTATATGATGTCTCGGGTTTCTTGCAGCTCTTCATCCTATGAGCTTATGGGAATTTCAGGGAACTGGGAAGCTGCAGGTCTGACAGAGAGATGTAGTTGCTGCCACTTACATAGAGAGGTTCTTTCCCAGGGTCTCACCCTGGGGAGGTAACTGTAATCCTATGATGTTAGGGCACTGAGGGGTGTCAGGAAGTAGGCAAACTGCTGGTGTGTGGGTGACACAGAGGTATGTAAAAGCTGATTTGGGTGCTGAGAGAGCACTAGAACGTAAGAGGAGAATCACTGGTTGTAGGATTTGTTTTAATGTAAGACATTGCTGCCTGCGGTGCCTGCACTGGGTCTCCTTCCCCAGCATGGTCAGCGTGCTTTGTGTAGGTGTGTATATATCAGAATTTGTTTCACGAAGAGCTTGTGGCAAGGTTGTCAGTGCCTCCTACACAGCATATACCATTACAGAGACAGTGGTGATGAGAGGTACGAGATCAGATTCTGTCTGGTACAGCTTATCTTGACGGTGGCCACCGATGACCCTGCTTCCAAGTCTCCATTTCTGAAGAGGAGTGCCTAGGTAGTGATAGGGTGGGGGATGGGATGAAGCACTGGGCAGCCTAATGAGGTGCACAAGAGAACACTAGTATTGGAGAAGGAAATGGCCCAATGTCTAGGTGGCTGAATATATCAAATTAGGGACCAAGTTCCAATAAAACAAAAAAGATCTTGCAGGAATGGTAGTTGGACCTGCCACTGAAAGTCAAGGCGATTTCTGTATGCCAAGACATCTGGTGACCCTAGTATTATGTATGTATGTATGTATGAAATCCTAAGTAGAATGGAGGCTTACAGTGGAAAACAATTACCTCATGGACTAAAAAAGTGACAGACAGACTGGCATTGTTCTCTAGCTGTCATTTTCTTCAACAACTGTAACATACTGAATACTATAGCTGCCATTTTATTAACCTCCCCCCACCCTGTCACTCCTGTGGCAAATGAAATCAGTTAGAAAATGGACAATTCCCTGTCTACACTGTATATTTTACCCACATGACTATTACTGGTAGGATAACTGAGAGGCATTTAATTTCTCCATAAATTTGTAAATGGCCGGGATTGAAACTGAAGATCTCTAAGGTCCTTTTCAGGTCTAAAATTCTGTGATTCCACGAGTCTATAAATACCCAGGGCCAATATGCAGATGTTCCTATTGGGCTTCATAAGTATGTGTGTTTATGAGAGAAGTGTGCCTCTATTTAATTGCTTAAAGATGCTACAAATCTATTTGCTTCTTAAACATAAAAGGAATAGATAGATTCTGAAAGAACTAGGATAGGTTGAAAAGAACAGAATCTTTATCCTTTACCTATTGTGTATGTGTGTACGTATATGTATATGAAAAATATACATATATATATATATGTATGTGTGTGTAGATGTTTGGAAAGTATGTGTGTGTGTATGTGTATAAATCATGGTCTAAAATCTCCTCTCAATTTATGTTAACATTTTTAAAAAATGTCATTCTATGCTGTCTCTGGACAAATAGAATTTTAGTTTGCTTTGCAGGTTAGCAATACCCCAAATGCTCAGTTTTTCTGATTTACAAGCCTTTCTACCCAGTGATAATAATGCACTTTTGAGCCAATTCTAAACCAAGGAGAAAAGATCAATATTGTTTCTTCCATAAAGTCCCTCCTTCTGCCTATGCCATACCATTAGGCCTTGGGTCACACCTTTTCTCACTCAATGACCTATTTAAACTCAAGGGTGGGAAAGATATGGGCAAAATGGAGAGGATGTCGGAGAAATGAAGCTAAGGAGAGGAAAGGGAGAGAGGAAGAAAAAGGGGGTGAGAGAAAAGGGGAGGGGGGGAGAGAGAAAAATGGGGAGGGAAGAAAGTGAGGAAAAGAAAGAAGACAGGGAAAGAAAGGGGAAGAGAGAGGGAGAGAAAATGCTCTAAGCACTGTTCCTGGCACATAGGAGGTGAAATATCTATAGCCCCTTTCCTTTCCTCCCTACTAGATGCTAACTGAGACCTGTTAAAGACCTTAGCTTAAAAAACAAGGTCTCCCACTGCATCCAGAGCCATTTCCAGTCGTCCTGATCTATATCTTGCCACTGGACCCAAATGGCTCCAGAGGAGAAAGTGAGGCTGGTGACCTTGCACTGCCATCCTCCACTTATTTCAACTCACTTGCACGTCATGGCATCACCTCCCTGATGTCATGGTCCTCTTTGAGAACAAAGGACGAACAACAACAGCTAGATGCTGGACCATATCACATGAAGAATGAAGTCATTTTTTAGTCTTGTTCCTCTAGCCTCACCCCTTCCTTCTACTGAACGATAATACCATGCCTGGCTCAGTACAGCGCATTAAGAAAGTAGCATGGGAAGAGCTCTTACTTTTAAGTCAGAGCCAAGTGGGTTCAAATCTCAGCTTTGCTACACACTTACTTCTTTTTTGACTTTGAACGAGTTACTTATCCTCCTTGGCCCCAGATTCCTCATCTTTAAAATGAGAACAGTGGACATTATATGACCTCTAATTTCCCTTCCAGCTCAAAACCCTATGATCCTCTAGGTGGGGTCCCTAATCATTTTTGTTTCATAGCCCCCACTGACAGACAGCCTGGTGAAGCCTATGAACCCCTTCTCAGAATATTTTGCAATGCATAAAATGTAATACACAGGATTACAAAGGAAATGAATGATACTGAAATAATTATTAAAAATATTTTTTAAAAAGTTCAGAGACCTCAGGTTTTGATCTATTCAGTTAAATTTAGGAGGTAGAAAATGGCAAAAATTAGTACATCCCCCTTCTGGGGCTATAGTCATATTATTTTAGGTACCACATAATGGTTTTAGAATAAGATCACAATGATAGGAAGAGCTTCTATTGCATGTCTACTGCCAACAATTCCAGAGAGGAGTCTCTCAGCCACCATGCCTCTTACCACTTTATAAGAAAACCGTTTCCTTCTCATCAAACTCTTTTCTTGGCTAAGCACATGGTATCTGAGACACAGATTAGTGGGAGCAACATCCAGAAACTCTCATACTGTAGCTGTCAGTAGCCTATGGTTTAAATTTTATATTGCCAAGTCTTTCTTTTTTTTCCGCCCCAGTCTTTATTCCTCCCCTCTCCCTTTTTCCTCTCCTCTTGCTTAATGTCAGGATATAAAATGCCCTCTATTCAAAGCTGTCATTTTAATGCCTTGAAGTTCTTGAGGACATTGCTAAATATGTCTTGCAAATGACAAAAAAACAAGGATGGTTTTAAAATTAGAGGAAAAAAAATAATGGACTACAGGAAGGAACTTGTTTGTATCCACAATGACAAAGTTTCCACTTTATTGCTGAGTTGTCTGTTACCAACAAACTGCTGCCTCATCCTACCAGGAGTTCACTGCCTGACCTACTTTCCAAAAGAGCAGAATCAGTTTTCTAGCCATATACACGTACCTTGTTTAAAAAAAAAGGAAAGGGTGGGATGGGAGTGGTTGGGAGGGAGGAAGATATTCAACAAGCCCTAATTAAAACTCAAACAAATGTACAAGGAACTTGGGAAACACAAGCCTATGACCCTGTGGAAAAGAGGCAAGGTTGTTATCTTTTGTCTTATTTGCATTCCTAGTGCACATCCCCGGTAATAAGTCCACTAACTAGAGGTACAGGCAAGGGGAAAAACAAACATTTGGATAGTTTATCTTTGCAGATAAACTGGGAAATAAAAGGTGAAGGAGAGAGGCTGCTGGTGGGGGGGGGGGGTTAGGGTGCTGGGGACCATAAGTGAATAACTCACATAAACTGTTTATACTTGTCTTTTATTTTTAAATGGACTTGCAAAAGTATCTCTGGATTATTTTCTGAGACTCAAGCAGTGGGGAAATGAGAGAGAGAGAGAGAGAGAGAGAGAGAGAGAGAGAGAGAGAGAGAGAGAGAGAGAGAGAAGAAAAGAGAGTAATCAATGGAGCAAACTACCAGAAGAAAAAGAGATAGGATGGGGGCAAGAGAACAGGGAGAGGGATTAGCTGTAGCAAGAAGCAGGGGCTGGTCCTACACAGACTTTATAAAGGATCAGTGGTGTTTTAAAAATACATAATTAAATGTCACTAAGGAGACAAAGGAGAACATTGATTTCATATTATTACACAGGAACCAGACCTGAGTTTAGTGTAAGTAAATATTTTCTTTTATGTGTGCTTTATTATTTTATTTTTACATCATAGTCATTTTCAAATATACTCTTCCTTCTGTCCTATTCAGGGAGTGTTCACGTGTAATAAACAAAAGAAAACAGTAAAAAAATGGGATTGTGTCTGTATGTGCAACATTTCATAGACATATGTCCCCTACCTCTCCAAAGAAAGCAAAGAGTTTCATTTCCTTATCTCTTCCCCGGGGATAAGCTTGGTCATTATAATTAAGCAATGTTCCATTTCATTTTATTGTTTCTTGTTTGCACTGTTGTAGTCATTGTGTATAGTCTTCCTGGCTCTACTGACTTCACTCTGTATTAGTTTTTATAAATCTTCAATAATTTCTTCGAATTCCTCATGTTCAGAGTTTTTAACAACACAATAATATTCCATTACATTAATGTATCACAATTTGTTTAGCCATTTCCCAATCAATGAGCACTCACTTTATTTCCAATTCTTTGCTACAAAAAATGCTGCTAAGAATATATTGATAGAGATAGCAAGCTAGACAGACAGACAGATAGATAGATAGATATGGAACCTTTTTGTCTTTGACCTCTTTGGAGTTTAGGTTCCATCACTTAGGTTTCATCACTTAGCATACATAATTCCATATTGTTTTACGGAATGGTTTGTCCAATTAAGAGTTCCATCAACAATATTTTGGTGTACCTGTCTTCCAGCAGCCCTTCCAACTTTACGTCCAATTTCCTCTTATCTTTGGTAATTTGCTGGGTGCAAGTTGAAATTTTAGAGCTATTTTAATTTGCAGTTCTCTTATTAATGATTTGGAGCAATCTTTCATAAAACTATTAATGCTTCTTTTGAAAACTGTTCATATTCTTTGTACACATATATTAGGAAATAGCTCTTAAGAGTTTGTGCTAATTTCCCACACGTTATGGAAATCAGGTCATTATCAGAGACACCTAATGCGAAGACTTCCTCTCCTGCCCCATTTCTCTTATCTTACCTGCATCGACTTTGTTCCAGCAAAAAAATTTTCTATTTCAAATGAAAATGGAAATTATCTATTTTATCTTATGTGATCTTCTCTATGGGACAGCTAGGTGGTGTGGTGGATAGAATGCCAGGCCTGGAGTCAGGAAGACCTGAATTCAAATATGGCCTCAAACACTTACTAGTTGTGTGACCCTGGGCAAGTCATTTAACCCTGTTCACCTCCTCATCTGTAAAATAAGCTAGAGAAGGAAATGACAAACTGCTCCAGCAACTTTGCCAAGAAAAACCCCAAATGAGGTCACAAAGAGTCAGACATAACTGAAATGACTAAACAACAATGATCTTTTTTATTCCTTGTTAGGTTAAAAAATTCTCTTAACCATAATTGTAAAAGGAATCCCTTTTTATTTTCCTCTAATTAAAAAAATATTTATTTTAAAAGTAAGACATTTTTATATTTAGGTAGGGTATCAATTTAGAAGTTATTTTGGCATATGGTATAAAATATTGGTCTAAACTTTTTTTGTCCCAATTTTATCACAAGTTCTCACTGAATAGCAAGTCTTTTCCTAAATACGTCCTTGGGTTTATTAAACATTACTCAACTCCTCAGTATTCAGATGAGAACTTTCTCTTTCCACCTAAATGCTTATTATCCAGTACACCAATATTCTCCCAATTACTTAGGTTCTCAACAAGCCTGTCATTTTTGACTCCTCACCTGAACTCAATCCACATATCCAGTTCATTGTCAAGTCTTATAATTTCTACCTTTACAACACCTCTATGTCTTTTCTCCCTCTATTCACACAACACCTACTCTGGTCTCAGCTTTCAATGGAAAACCATTGGTTTTCCTGCCTCAAGTTTCTCCTCACTCCAATCCATCCTCCATTTAGCTGCCAAAATGATTTTAAATCATTACGTCAAAGGTGTGACCAAGTCATTCCTCCATCTCACAAAATCTAATGGCTCCCTATTACCCACAGGATCAAATGTAGAATTCTTTATTTGGCATTTAAAGCTTATCACAGCCTGGCTCCTTCCTACTTTTCCAGTTTCCTTATATAGTGCTACCCTCCACCCACTTGATGATTCAGTTACACTAGATTACCTGATGTTCTTTATACATGATACCCTACTTCTTGACTCCTGGATGTCCTCCCTATCTGAAATGCTTGCCTTTCTTATCATGCTACCATGGCTTCCTTCAAGACTCAACTCAAATCCTATCTTATGCAGGAGGCTTTTCCTGGTCTTCCCTCTCTGCTCTGTCCCAGCTACTACTGCCTTCCCTTTTGAGAGTGCCTACTACTCTGTATTGAGGTTACACACATATATATATTGTATATTATATGTATACATATATAATTTGTTGCATGCATACTTTGTATGTACAGTTATTACCTGTTTTTCCCCCATCAGAATGTGAACACCTTCAAGGCAAGGTCTTTATTTGCCTTTCTTTGCATCCTCAGCACATAGTAAGTGCTTAATAAATGCTTATGACTGACTGGATGAACCAACATTCTTCCATCACTCCAGGTTTGTAAATTCCTCTTTATCATCCATTTCATACTCTTGCTAATCCTACATATTCATTCAGTTGCCAAGATCTCTTATATCTGACCCTTTCTCCATACTCCCATGGACACCCCCTTTGCTCAGGCTTTCATCATCTCTCTTCTAGACTATTACTATGATCTACTTTCCCTGCCTCAAGTCTCTTCCTATTCCAATTCACCCTCCACACAGTTGCCAAAGTGGTTGAACAGACTTTAAGTGCAGACCTGAACATGTCATTCCCCTCTTCAAATAAATTCTACTGCTTCCCTATTGCCTCTAAAGCAGTATGCACCCAACCCATCTTTCTGGGCTCATTATACATTATTCTACTTTCCACATTCTGTGGTCCAGACAAATTGGCCTTCTCTCTCTTCCTCACATCTGGTGCTCCATCTCCTTCATCTCCACTTCTGTGGGGTTTCAGTTACCTTAACTGTATAATGAGGAGGTTGGCCTAGATGGCCCCTGAGGTCTCTTCTAGCCTTTAGATTTTTGGTACTGTGTACCTTTGCACTGGTCATCTCTCATGCCTGGAATGCACTCCCTCCTCAGCTCCAAATCACAGAATTCCTCAAGCTTCACCTTCTACAGGAAGCCTTTCCTGGTTTCTCCACTTATTAAATGCCTCCTTCCCTAATTGCTTTGCATTTATTTTTAAAATACTACTGTAAGTATAAGTTGTCTACCAAGATAGAAGGCAATACCCATGCTAGGAACTGTTTGATTTTTTTTTTCTATTTGTATCCCGAGCCTAGTACAGTGCCTGGTCCTGTGCATAATATTTGCTGATTAAGTCCGTGCTTAATACTTGTTTATTGTTTCGTTATCTAGGCTGTTCCGCTGATTTCTTTTTCTTTCTTTTTTTTTTTTTAAAGCAGTACCAAAGAGTTTACATGAATAGTGCTTTATAATATAGTCTGATGTCTGGAAATGCTATTTCTCACTTCATTCTTTTATTGTTAGAAAACAATTTCACTTAAAGTGATTTTCATTATAATTTTGTCTAGATCCATAAAATAACCTCTTGGTTGTCTTATAGTTTGATATAAATTATTTTAGGTAGCATCATCTTTTTTATTATGTTGGTGTGTCCCAACTATAAGTAATGAATATTATTCTCCAATAATCACTGTCTTCCTTCATGTTTGGAAAGAAGCATTTGAAATTATATTTATATGTCTTAAATATGTCGTGGTAGATTAACTCCCAGATATTTTATGCATTTTGAAGTTATTCTGCATGAGATTTCACTGACAAGTCTTCTGGTTTTCATTACTGTTGTTTATAGAAATACTGATAATTTAGGGGAATTTATTTTCCATCTTGTACTTATTGGAAATATTGTGCTAATTCCTTTCCTGCTTTTATGAGGTTTCCTAAGTAAGCCATCATGCCATTTAAAAATAGGAAAAATCAGGGTTTTTTTGCTGATGTTTATTTCTTTTGTCTTACTGCTATTGCCAGCATTTCTAGAACTCTGTCAAATAATTGTTAAAAGAGAAGGTATCTTTGCTTTATCCCTGCATTTACTGCAAAAGTTTCTAATATTTCCCAACTGAAAATAAGTCTAGAGTTCGGTTTTAAGATAATATACTCATATTTTTTTCTTTCAAAATAAAAATGGCACTTCTGTATTTATGCTTTCTAACTTTTTTTTAAAGCAGAAATGGGAGTTGAATTGTGACAAGATTTTTTAATGTATCTATTGATATGATCATGTGATTTTAAAAAAAATCATTACATGATTATGTTAATTGTTGTTCTAATGTTGGGCATTTTTTGTATTCTTGGCACAAAAACAATTTGATCATAATCAATAATTTTTGGATTATATTGCTGTCATCTTTTTTCTTAAGATTTTATTTAAAATTTTTGTCTCCATTCTCTTTCTCTAATTTACTTTCTCTGCTTTATTGTTCCCAGGTTTAGGATATTAGTTCTTGTTGGTATCATAAAAGGAATTTGGTATAATGCTTTCTTGTTCATTATCAAAAATAATTTGTGTAGCACAGGTATTAATTATTTTTAAAGTATGTGATAGAATTCATCTGGACCAGCATATTTTTTTCCTTTGCTAGTTTCTGTGTGAATTATTCAATGTCCTCCCTCCTTTTTTTTCAAAAGATTGAATTAAGATTTCTATTATTTTCTTAGTTTGAATGTTTTTTATTTTTATTTTCTGGATAATCATCCATCTTTTAAAATTCTCAATTTTGGTAGAATATATCACACCCTCTCTGAAACATTTCCCCAATTGTGAGAGGCAGCATGGCGTAGTGGAGCAAGAGTTGCTTTTAGAGTTGAGACAACCTGAATCTAAGTTCTGCCTCTGACACAGAATGACTATTTGGCCTTGGGCAAATTGCTTAATCTTTTAGTGCCCTCAGACAACTCTATAAAGTTATTAAGTAACAGAGCTGGAAATAATATAAATTGATAGAGGACGGAGAAGGGAACAAGGTGTTCATATAGTTCTTACTATGTGCTAGGCATTGTGCTAAGCATTACACACACACACACACACACACACACACACACACACAAATAAAATCTCATTTGATCTTCAAAATAACCCAGGGAGATGGTGCCATTATTATCCTCATTTTAGAGTTGAGGAAACTGAGGCAAAGAGAAGTTAAGCGGCTTGTTCAGGGTCACATAGCTAGAAAGTATCTGAGGTCAATTCTGAACTCGGGTCTTAATGTGGAACCAACATTTTATTCACTGCGCCATTTAGTTGTTGAGGAACTAACGAAATCATAAATCTGGTTAAAAATGTATATATTAAGTTCCAACAATTCCTTTTTATTTCCCTTTTGTTAGGCATTCACTTTGGTTATTAATATTTTTCTCTTTCCCTTGTTTTAAAACAAAATTAGCTAAAGGTTCATGATATTTCTCATTCTTTTCAAAGAAATGGAATTTAATTTTTAAATATAATCATTTTGTTGTCAATTTTACCTATTTTCTATTCTAACTTTCAAGATTCCTCTTTGATCCTTATTTTGGGTCTGTTACTTGCTTACGTATACTTAATTCATGAATTCTTTTTCTAATTTGTTAATCTTTGTTTTCAGATATACAATGCCACCCAGTACTACATTAGCTGCATTACCAAAATGCTGAGATCTCTGTCTCATCATTATTGTTCTCTCTCACATGGGTCTTAATTGTTTCTATGATTTATTGTTTGGTACTTTCATTATTTAGGATACCACTATTAAGTCTCCTTTTAACATCTATCTTTGGTTTGTATTAAAAATAGTACCTACTTTAAAAAATTACATTATGGCTTGTAAAGGGTGTGCTTAATATTTCTGCCTTTCCTGTGTTCTAGAAATGGTCTCTCTTTGTAAAGGTAGCAAATGATGCATACATATACACAATGTTGAATGTTCCTATTAAGAAGAGATCATATTTTAAACATTTAACTTCTCTAATGATCTCTTTGGTTGTATTATTTTCATAGGATCATAAACTTTTGATTCTATGAAAATTTAGAATTTGAGCAAATCTATGATCCTCAGAAAATATAGAATCGAAGACACTACTAGAAGTTAAAATTTTAAAATACTGTATCTTTTGAATAGGAACATTAAAGAATATACATATAGCTATAGCATCTTATGCAACCTTCGGCTACAAGAGACCTCAGAGACCATCTCCCTCATTTTACAGATGAAGAAACTGAGGGCCAAGGAGATTAAATTCTTTGCCCAAGGTCACATAGGTACAGAGGTTAGACCTGAATCAAACTTCTCTGATTTCGGAGAAAGAACTTTTTCTATTGTATAATATGGTCTTTTTCTTTTTGGTTTATTAATCTGTTAGACTTTTCCATCTCGGAGACAGATATAATAAAGTCTCCTAAAATCATTGAGTTACTATTTATATCTTTTTGCATTTCAGTTAATTTTTCCTTATAATCAAGGTCACTTGGTACCTATACTTTTAATAATGATAGTTTTTTCTTCTATAATACCTTAAAGCAAAAGTGTCCACATGGTCCACAACATTCCCAAGTGCTGCCTGAACCAGAGTAAAATATAATTGGGAAACACAAAGTAAATAAAAAGAATGTGGTTTTCTAAATGGCCCCCATTTCTATCTGCTTTAACACGTAAAGTAGTTTTCAGTTTTTTTTCTTTGAAATGATGATTTTTTAAATTTTTTCCATCAGTTTCCATCAATTGTAAATCTTGCTTTTTTGGAATCACTTTAGACTTAATCTCTCATTTTCATCCTTTATGTACCTTTACTTCTTTGGAGAGTTTTTATCTGAAATAAATTGTTGGTTTTTTTCTTATCCATTTTGCTATTCTCTTTCATTTTATTATATTGTTTAATCCATTTACATTTAAGGTTATGACGATTTGGTTTGTATTTTGTTCCATTTATTTATTTTACACTGATTTTCCTCCATATCCTCCTCTGAGGCAGCACTGTGTTTCAGGGATTAGTCTTGCTTATACTATTTTGATGCTAATCTGAATATTCTAATAGAATTTCTCCTAGTATTCACTTATCTTTATCATTCCAGTTTCCTTGAACTGACACAAAACTGCTAATTACATTCATTCATTCATTCACTTTTCTTTCTTCCTTCTTTCTTTCCTTTCTTTGCCTGTCTTCTATAGCTACTATGCCAATTGCTTCTCATTTATTTGTTTGTCCCTCCCCCAACCTCCATCCTCTCCTTTCCCTACCCAGATAATCCTGTGGTTCAAACTTTTCCCTCCATTCCAACCTCCTACTTTAAGTAAAATTCTTTTGTGGCACTTTTTCCCAAGATGTTTTAATTTACTTAGCACTCTTCCATATTTCTATCCCTTTCTAGTCTATTCTGAATTTTATATTCTAATTCATTGGCTGTTCTCTTACTTGCTTAATGATGCAAAGGAGGGGAAAAAGTCTCCCTAGGCACTACTGGTCTTTGTTTTCTATGTTTTTTTGGAAACTGAAATTCTCTTACATTGGAACTGTCAGGACAAATTAAGGTACACCTGACTTCTTATGGTTTTAAAAACAATGGAATACTTATTGTCTAGAATATTTCCATAGACAATGATTACATTCTAAAGCACTTATCTATCTGGTACTTACCATATATCTAGGGAGAGAGGTAATAGTTAAACCGGGGTCTGACCTTCCAACCTCATGGTAAAGGGCATACTTTTCATCTCCCCACCAGATATGCTTTTGATTAAAATCCCATCTGTCAATCATCTATAGATCTATTTTGAAAAACAAAGAAATGTGCTGCTTGGATGTTAATCATCTATAGGACAGGAAGACAGATTTAGGTGGAGAGAGAACTGCCTAGGCATTTAGGGGATAGAGAGGAGGCTAACAGCCCTGGACTGAAAGGGAGGTGGTAGCACATCACATTGTGGGGGGGGAGGGGGAGAGAGAGAGAGAAAGAGAAAGAGAAAGAGAGAGAGAGAGAGAGAGAGATGGGGAGGGAATGGGAGAGAGAAAAAGGGAAAGGAGAAAGTAACAGAGGCTGGGAAAGAGAGATCCAACCTTGAGCTGCTCAAAGAAGACACATATTTCACTTTATATGTTAGAAAAAGCCCCCTTGAGGTACAATTGTTCTTGAGTGACCTTGCTACATTTTAGTGTTGACTGTGTGATGAGAATTAGCAAACCAATTCTTTACAGTCAGAAACTCTGAAAGTGCATACCTGAGATACCATTAAGTCTTAGTGACATTTTCCCTTTCATGAACGGAAGCTCCTGTTGACCTAAAAAAGCAGGTGAGTGAACACAGAATTTTAGAAAGAAGGAAAAGAACCATCTTAAAATGACGTTTTCCATGTTTCACAGCTTTTATCTGTATATTTTAAAGCATGCCTGCCAATTTTTATTTCTTGCATTTTTTACCTGGGCATCGGAGTACTTCACTCATTCGCTTTACAACAAAGCTTTGGTAAATGATGTAGCTAGAAGCAAAACCCAGAAATCCCAATCCCTCCACAAAAGGCTTTTAAGTCTAGTTTTGCCACCAATTGCCTATGTGACCATAAATAGATTACTTCACCTCTATGAACCTCTGTTTCCTCATTTGTAAAATGAGAATTGGATAGTACATTCCCTTCCAGTTTGAAAAATCTATATTTGGTTCTTCTTATAGTAAGATTACATTCTATCCAGTTTAGGGTCTTCAGCCACATGCCTAAGCTGAAAGTGATAATGGAAATTTACACAACAGGAAAGAGAAGTAGAAAGAGCTGGCAGAAGTATCCTCAAGGTTCCATCTAATCCTTGTAACAGCACTTGGATTTCTCAAATCACACATAAGAGCACTTTACAAATTCCAGAAAGGCAGAGGCTGCACAACCCATATCAAAATATTATTGAGAACTGAAATCCAAAGACAAGCCATTAGCAGCAACTGGCTTGGTAGTACAAAAAGTGTGCAATCTATTATTTTTTAAAGCGTCCATGTAATGGAAGGCATTTGGAAATAGATACACCATAATTTGGAGCATGGGGAGAAAAAACTAGAAGGCTACTTACAAAGTTGGTACACATCGGCTCTCTGTACTAGTGAAAAGTACTACAGCGCTTTGGAAGATCAAAGTATGCTCAGAAAGCAGACCTCCATTAATACAAAATAAAGAGAAAACCCAATTCCCTGAAGGCCACTAGAGGGGGTCTCTGGATCCCTTCCCTCCACCAGGCATCTCTTTAGGGAAGTCTTCATGCAGCTATTACTGCGGGATTGGGCAAGAATTAACTTAATAGACCTGAAATAATTCACATTAAGACAGTTTTAACTTGTCAAATGTCTTTGAGGCAATGTGGTACAGTGGAAACAGCCAATGAATTTGGATTTATAGGACCTGACCTTAGCCTAGTCACAATGTCACTGAGCTTCAGTTTTCACATCTGTAAGATGAGGGAGTTAGATGAGGAGACCTCTCAAGCCTCTTCCAATTCTAGATGTATGGTTCTACAAAGCTAATTCATGTGACTAATTTAGTGTTCAGGGCCCACTCAACTCAAGTTGTGGAAACATTAGGGAGAAGGAAGGCAAGGAGTTAAAACTGTAGACCTGAAAGAAAAGGATAGCTAGAAGCAGTAACTGGAAAGAGAACTGATTGAAGAAGCTAGCCAAATTATGCTATTGCTTTCTTCCTCCCTTGTGGGTCCATGAAAACCCAAATATTTGCAGCAATGGAATCAGCCCTGCCTCCCAGGGTTGTTATGAGGATCAAATAAGATAATGTATGGAAAGTGCTTTTGCAAACATTCAATTGCTATAAAAATGCCAGCTGCTATTATTATTATTATTATTATTATTATTATTATTATTACTATCAAAGCCATTGATATTAGTTGTTTCTTAGCAAAAATCAGTCTGAAGAAAGGAGGCAGGCACTAAATACTTACTTTTTTTTTTGGAGGGGGGAAGGCAAGGCAATTGGGGTTAAGCGACTTGCCCAAGGTCACACAGCTAGTAAGTGTGTCAAGTGTCTGAGGCTGGACTTCAACTCAGGTCCTCCTGACTTTAGGGCCGGTGCTCTACTCACTGTGCCATCTAGCTGCCCCACTTTATTTTTTTTAAAGTTAATTACTGCTAGATATAAAATTATCTAGCTAGATGGAGAATCCCCTAAAAGAAAATCAGAGATGTAGGTCTGGAAAGGACATCAGAAGTCATGCACTTCGCTCCATCTCAGTTGTACAAACGAGGAGGAAACACGCTCAGAGAAGTTACTTCAGATATTTGTTTCAGGTTAAGAGATGGTGAGTTGGGATTCAAGAGCAGATCTTCTGAATCCACGACTGGCATTCTTTCATATCCATTATGGTTAAGGTCACGAGACATCTTTCATCTAACTACTTAACAGTTACATGAATCTTTGGATAAGTCACTTTGCCTTTCAACCTTAGATGCTTCATTTGTAAAATAAGATTTATGATATTTGTTCTCATTACCTCACAAGGTGGTTTGGGTATCACATGAGAATTTTATAAGTGTGAAATGGTATAAATGTAAGCAGTTATTGGGATAAAGGGCCAATTCACAATGGTATTCTCTATGGATGGTATTTATTCATGTTTATTTTAGAAAGGTCTAAGAAATGTTATCAACCTGTTTTATTTTTTTTTAAATTTACTGATGCCTTTTATATTTGTATTGACTTAATTTCTGAATATATTCCTCCTCTCTCCCTTCCTCAAAGAGGTATCTCCTTGCAATAAAGAATAAAATGAAATGGTTGGGTGGGGGCAGTTTATTAATACTATCAAAAACATCATCTATGCTTAATTGTCTATGCAATGTTCTATACCCATGGTCCTCCCTCCACCTCTGCCAATAAGGTAGGTGGGTACTTTTTTTTAGCTCTTCTCTGGAATCAAGCTTGGTCACAATAATTAGACACCATTAAGTTTAATTTCCTTTCTTTCTTTGTTCTTTCCATTTACATAGCTGGCAGTCATTGTGTTTACTCTTTTCCTGATTTTACTTACTTGGCTCTGCATCAGTTAACATATCTTCCCATCATTTCTTATCATACAGTAATATTACATGACATTCATAAACCATAAATCATAATTGTTTCTCCATTCCTCAACAGAAAGGTTTACTTTGTTTTCAGTTCTTTGCTACCACAAAAAGTATTATGAATATTTTGGTGTAGAGGGGACTTTTCTGTCTTTGTCTCTCTTGGATATATTCCAAGCAGACATTTTAGTTTTTAGCATAATTCCAAATTGCTTTCCAGAATGGTCGGACCAGTTCATAGCTCCACCAATATGTATTAATGTGCCTGCCTTTCTGGACACAATGTAGCATCAGGTAATTCCATTTTCTGTTATCTTTACCAATTTACAAAATGTGATGTGATTCTTGAGTTGTTTTGATTTGCATTTCACTTACCAGTGATTTGAAGCATTTTTTAAATATGATTAATAGTTTACAATTTCTTTGAAAACTCCTTTTCACATCTGTGTTAATTTACTATATGTCTTGGATATTAGACTCATCTCACATATTTGATACAAAGAAATTCTCTCAATTGATAGCTTCCCTTCTTATCCTATCTGCATCCATTTTGTTTGGGCAAAACCTTTTCAATTTAAAATGATCTATTTTATCTTTTATGATCCCTCCAAGCTTGTTTGATTGAGACCATTCTTCCTAGCCCTAGCTGAGAAAGGTACCTGATCTTATTCTCTTCTAATTTTCTTATGGAGTGACCTTTAATATTCAAATTGAATATCCATTTTGGGCTTATTGTAGTATACTGTAAAAAGATATTGGTAACTTAATTGCTGGCAAATCGCTTTCTAATTTTCCCATCAGTTGTCAAATATAGAGTTCTTTCTCAAGTAATTTATGTTCTTGGGTTATCAATCACTAGGTTACGAATTGTGCTTATTTTGCATAGATTTATTTTCTATATACTTCTATAGTGATATGTTATCTCCTTGATTGGAATATATTCCTTTAAAGTAAGATAATTTCATTTTTCCTATTTGCATTCTCAGTACCTAGTACAGGGCCTAGTACATAGCTATTTGCTTATTGTTTCTGATTTGTACTTACCTAGTTTGTTCCATGGATCAAATTTTCTATTTTTAAAACAATACCAAATACATTTTTATGTTGACTACTATATATTGTAATTTGAGATCTGGAAGTGCTATTCTCTCTTATTTTTTATTTCCTCTGAGATTCATCAACCTACTTACAAAAAAAAACAATACAGGTAAAACTCTTCCACGCCTCCCCCAAATTATAGTTTCTTTATTTGCAAAATATGGGTTTTGAATGTTTTCTTTCAGTTTTGCTTTGTTTTTTGGAGAGAGTTCTGATACTGTGTGTTAGATACTCCTTCCACTGATACAGATCAGACCCCGTCGACACAGACGTAACTGTCACTTACAATCTAGGATACTGGAAGTTAAAGTGACCTGCCCATAGTGATGTAGCCAGTATGTGTACAAGGAAGTTTTGGAAGTCGGGCATTCCTGATTCCCAGGCTGGTCCTCTATCCATTATCCTATGCTAATGATAACAGTAACATTAATAATAAAGTTTTGTGATTGGTAAAACTGGGGAGCTTTCAACTGATCAGTGAGTAAACCAGAGCAAGGAGGAAGGTGGAGAGAGCAACATAAACTATGGTGTTTTAATGCCATGATTGGCTATAAGGCATAATATATTGATTTGATAAATAGTGGCTGTAACCTGTGTGTGAGAAAGGTGTCCTTTGTTTTCTCTTTGGACTCTTTCTTAAAGGTGATCACATCCTAGGATTTAAGATGAAGTCCAAACACCTTGGCATCATTATAACGCTAGCAACAGGCTATATATCTGTTTAGAAATGGATGCCACTGCTTTCCTAAAATCTTGTTCAGAATCAGATAATGATCATAAAGGAAACGTGGTAGCAACATAAAAATACACACAACATAAAAATACACACAAATCCTATTTGATTCTATCAGAACAAAAACCGAAGTATTTTCCTCGGGAGCAGTTCTGAGTATTGCTGACTACTGCAACCCAAGGGTTGATGAGTGATATTAGTTTGGGCTGTGTGCTGGTTGTTTTTTTTAATATTTGGTGGTGTTGCCTGAATGAATTGGAAAATCATCTAAACTTGACACTTTCCCAATTCATAAACAAACCCACTGGTGAAGAAAAATGGATGGTTCAAAACATAAATTCAAAAGACATTTAGGAATCACTGATCAAAAACAGCCTCACTAAACAGTTCACCATGCAAGCCTGTAACAGAAGGGAGACTCAACCAAAGAAAAAGCCGTATTTCTTCCTCCAAAGGTGTGGCATGCCAAAAAAGAGCAAATATGCTGTAATTTGTGTAGAAAAAAAAGTCACCCCCACAGGGGAATGGATGATGTGTTAGAATAAGGCAATGACAGAAATGATTCCCGTTTGCAAAGTGTGTGAGGGGAAGAGACCATCCCAAACTGGAAGACAGATGAGGTAGCATACTATCTTCACACTTCTTTCAGAACGACATTTCTTCCTTCATCCACTCCTCAGATGTCCTTTCTCTGCCACAGCCTCTGTCTCCTCTTCTCAGCGGTCCTCTCACCAAGCTCCTCAATTAAATTATCTCACATTTTTCACTGATCCACTGTTCACAGCTTGTCACATTACTATACCATAAGCCTTCCCACATGCTGCTGTAACAGTATACTCAGAAAGACACATCTTTCTCTCTCCGCAGCCAAGAAGCAGCATCCTGTTACACTGTCCTCATAGTTTTTACACTAGTAACATTACTTTATGGCCTGAACCTTAGGCAGATGATGTGAAGAGCCAATTCACAAATGTTACCATTTAAGGAACATGTCTCTTCATAAACCACTGCTCATAAGAAAACAAAATTAAAATTAAAATAGAGTGCAAGTATATTAACTGGAAAAACAAAACAAAAAAGAAAATGTTCACCCTCCCATTATTATCTTTCATTTTATAAAAGGAGAAGTGCCAATTACTATTGAGTCCTTAGCAATGAAAGCCATTTCAAAAATGAAGATGGATAGTTGCTATAAAGTTACAGATTTTACTTCCTATGGTTCAAATTCACAACACACATATTATATATATATGTTATATACATACATTTTATATATTTGTACATGCACATATATACACACATACAATTACCTTTGATTTTAAAATACGCCTTTCACAATTTACAGAATTAAGTACGAGATCATGCATATCATGAATTATCCAAAATGGTAGTACAGTGAACCTTCATTGCAAATAAATTAAAGCATTCAATCAAAAGGCCAATGACAGAGGAAAAGAAGAAATATTGCTACAAAATGATATTAAAGAGACAGATGAGATTCTCCCGTATGAGAAAGGTTCTTCCCAGGGAGAAGAAACATCAAAGGAACTGGCTCATTCTTTTAAGACGGAACATGAGAGGAGACGTAGGAAGTCAGACTCTGATAAATCAGGATGAACAGATTACCAAGTCAAGGAAGAAAGTGGCCAAATCTAGGAAGGTTTAAAATTAGAGGAAATTTAAAACCAGATTCTGAGTTATACTGGAAATCAGGTGGCAGCACTCTGCAGCTCTTTATGAGGAAGAATATTCTGATTTCAGGAACAGTCAAGATAGAGTCTAAAATAGTCATGGAAAGAGATCAAAATGAGTAAGATAAAGCTTGCGCCAGAATTACATCCATCCATCCATTCAATAACCATTCATTTATTAAGCGTCTACTACATTCACAGCACTATACCAAGCAGGTGTTGTGAGAGATACAAAAATAGTTAGGATTTAATCCCTGACCTGAGGGAATTTACAACCTAGCAGAGAAGATATAGCACATCTGTAATCTAAGAATAGTTGGCAAAGCAAATACTGTGGAAGTGACAAATGAGGATCTTGATTTGGAAAATGTTAAGTTTAGTAGATTTCAAAATCAATGATGAATTCTGACTTCTAATTAGGGACAAATGCAAAGATGAAAAAAATCATAAAAGGAGCTGGAGGAAAAGAAACTGCTGAGAATAATTTCATTTACAGGGACTGAAAATACCACTGATACATGCATATATATATATATATATATATATATATATATACATATACATATATACACAGTTACTTGACTATATACCAATGTGAAGAGATGGGAAATAAACAAAGCTGTCAAAAGCTTGTGATGCTGTGGGGCTGAGAGGAGAAAACAGATGCACTGGGATGCATTCTTGCGTTGGGATGATTCTTGCCCATTTCTCACTCCACAAAGAAGGTGAATGCAAGGGGGGTGGGGATATTGGAGGAGGGGAGTATTTGATTTTAGCTTTTATAGATTGTTTTGTGGTAGTAAAATAACGCAAAGTTCTGGTGAATTTGGGTATGATATATGTTTCAGAGTGACCTGAAGAAATTAGTGTAGGAAATGAGACATTGAGGGATTGAGCCTATATTACTACACTGTGTAATAGAAAGTGGCTGAACTCAGGGGAGACCTGTGTTCATTGAGATCCTTGCTTTGACACTAGTTGTATGACCTTAGGGAAGTCATTTAACAGCTCTAAGCCTCAGTTTCTACTTCCATAAAATGAAGAATGATGTTTATAATACATTCCCCCCATAAGGTTATTACAATACATACTGTAGGGGGTTGTGAGGAACCACTTCCAATCACTAAAACATTATATAAATGTTACATATTATTGGGACTTATGATCTAGTTGTTTATGCTCCCCTATGTAGCCTATGTTGTTGTTTTTAGTCATTTTCAGTTGTGTCTGACTCTTCATTCTTTTTGTGTTTTTAATAGTATTTTATTTTTTCTAAATTGTATGTCAAGACAATTTTAGCATTCATTTTTACAAGATTTTGAGTTCCAGATTTTCCCCCCTCCTTTCTTCCTCTCCCGTCTTCCTAAAACAGTAGGCTATCTGATATAGGTTATATATGTGCAATAATGTAAAACATATTTCCATATAAGTCATAATTGAGAAAGAAGAGACAGATCAAAAGGAAGAAATCCACAAAAAAGTGAAAAATGTATGCTCTGATCTGCATTCAGAGTCCATCAGTTCTTTGTCTGGATGTGGATAGCATTTTTCATTATGGGTCCTTTGTACTTGTCTTGGATCATTGTGTTCTGAGAAGAGCTAAGTCATTCATAGTTGACCATCATATAACGCTGCTGATGCTGTGTACAATGTTTTCCTGGTTCTGCTCATTTCACTTTGCATCAGTTCACACAAGTCTTTCCAGGTTTTTGCAATCTGCCCACGCATCATTTCTTATTGTACGATAGTATTCTATTACATTCATACACCACAACTTGTTTCCCAGTAGCTGATGGGCTGAGGAGCATCCCCTCAATTTCCAATATATTGCCATCATGAAAAGGTCTGCTATAAATATTTTTGTACATGTAGGTCCTTTACCCTTTTTAATGATCTCTTTGGGATACAGACCTAGTAGTGGTATTGCTGGACCAAAGGGTATGCACAGTTTGGTTGCTTTTTGGAGTTCACTGGGCAAAGATACTGGAGTGGTTTTCCATTTCCTTCTCCAGCTCATTTTACAGATGATAAATGGAGGCAAACAGGGTTAAGTGCCTTGCCCTGGGTCACAAATCTAGTGTTCGAGACTGGATTCGAACTCAGGCCCTCTGGACTCCAGAGTCTGCATTCTATCCATTATACCACTTAGCTACCCCAAACCCCAATATGATATAGCCTACAGAGTGAGAAAATGACAAAGGCTGAATCATCAAATTAACAGATTTTTTTTCTCGATAAGTTTTCTTGAATTGTAAGTAGTGAAGTCACCTTTGGGCTCTGTTTTTAAAAAGATAGGACCTGGGAAAGTGGTGATGGCTGGCAGAGGTAGGAACTGAGTATGCATGAGATTTTTGACAAAAAGACATAAATATGACTTAATGGAAATAACTGAGGCTTGGCGTAAATATTATGGAACTCACAGACTGCAACAAATAAAAGGGTTTATGCAAACATGTAAACACATGTGTCTTGTTTAAAAGAGAGTAAACAGAAGGGTAGCAGTACATAATATTTTATGCAAAATTATATAACCTATATGAAACTCCACAAACTGATATTGAAGGAAGAGAGAAAAGAGTGATACTGGGGTTGGAAGGAATACTACCTCTCTGGCTAAAGAAGAGAATTAGATGATATATTTCTCACACACTTCACAAAAGTGGCACAGTGGCAATATATGAAGTAGTGATGTCGACTATCTGGGAACTATGTCCCCATTTGCTAAAAGCAAAATATTTGAACTATTCTTGACAATTTCATCTCTCAGAGGTCAGAAGAAACCATGAGGACAACTATAGTTATCCCTTTCACAACACAGAGGTTAGGGGCATGGTGCCCCTACAATATGGAAAATCCACATAAAAGTTTTTGGCCCTCCCTTTGTACCAGAGAAAAAAATTTGAATTTTTTCTATTTTCTTTATGGGGTGTTTATGGTATCTTATTATAAAATCTGGGTTAAGTATTTGGTTATAGGCTTTGTGGCATCTGCTGGCCTTTCTGTGTCTCTGTGGTTTTTTCAAAATTTCCCATTTAATTTCTTATGCTGATCTGTGATATATCAAAAAGGCAAAGGAGAAAGTTGAAATGTGGAAGGGATAACTGTACTACTCTGTATTTGAGTCTGCTCAGCAAGGAGGAATTTGTTAGTAAAAGAGGAAACAATGGGAAACTTAGGGAAAGGGGGCCATGTCATCCTAAAATTCATGATAGCCAAGGAAATGAATACTGAGAATACTGCTGGGAGATTGAAAAGTTGCAGAGGTGGGAAGTAAACAGATACTACTAGGTGTAGCAGCAGGAGAATTCCAGATGTAGTTGGGGGGGCAAGTGACAAGTTGCAGGTGATTTCATTGGCATTGCCAAAGGAGTATTTCAGGGTGCCAGGAAGTAAAGAAGTCTACAAGTACAGAGCAAATAATGGTAAATGGAGTGGCTTGGCTCTTGTTTGGTGAGGAAGAACAGATGAGCAGACTTGCATGAAAAGGCATGAGAGAATCAGGATAATGCTTTCAGGGAGAATCCTGGTGATCGAGAACAGAGGTATTAAACAGCAGGCTAGAACTGGAGTAAAATGTAATTGGAAAATATTGAACAAAAGGAACATAGAATTGAACACAGATAACACTGACATGTTTTCTAATGTTGCTTTTTTTTAAAAAAAATATGCATCTGCAAGAATTTTTATGAGTTAGACACCACTGTTCTAGAGGAAGAGAATCTGAGGTGACAGCATCCACAACTTTCTGCCTTGGTTCTCCTTCCCTTGTGGCATCACTCTATTAAATATGGGGGGTGGTTATAGTGTCTATGTCATTCTGAGTTCATGATTTGGCTCTTCCAGCACTCCTTACACAGTGTTTACCAACACAGGGAAACAATCGATGATGAAGCTGTGACATCAGATCTACTTTCTGACTCTTTATCCATTATTTCAATTGTGTTTACTTCTATTTCCTGACCTTAGGGAAAGGGGCTGGGGAGCAGGGTAGGGAATGGGCAGGGAAGATATCCCTACACAAATATTCAACCTTCCATGAAGAAAAAGAAGAACAGGAGATATCTAAAAAGAAATGATGCTGTTATAGGAGGATTGTAGCATCATACAGCTAGAACTGGAAGGAATCTCAGAGAGCACCTCCTCTAACTCCTTGATTTTATAGGAAAAGGAAACTTTAGCTCAGGAAGGTTATTAAGTGACTTGCCCATGGTCACGCAAAGGACATGTAGAAAAAAGTGGGAGCAGAGGCTTATCATTAAGGTTGAGTAAAAGAGCAGCATGATAATAACAACTGACATTTATATAATAGGTCTTGCAAGTGTGAAGAATGCCTTATAGATGTTACCAGACTTATTAAGATTTGTAAGAAAGACCAAGGACAACCTAAAGGGTTTTTCTAGTTCTTTTTGGGGTCAAGAAAGAGAAAGGATGGGCATATGATTTGGCTCTAGGCCAAATTCCATCCTTATCTTACACTCCTTCGACCATGGGACACATGGGATATGTATGCACCAGCCAAAACAGCCCATTTGGCAACCTCCACACCTGTCCCATCTTTCTTCTTTGTGCTTTCATTCATGCCTAGAATGCCTCCTGCCTACATCTCCTACCCATTCTTCAAGACCAGTAACAGATGCTATCTTTTCCCTGATCCCTAAAAGTGATTCTTCTCTCCTATGAACTCTTGTAATACTGTCTTTTAATTTTTTAATCTTCCTGCATTTTCATCCTCTACTGTTATATTTATTTGTGAATGTACCTTATTTTCCCCTACTAGATTATAAGCTCCTCAAGGACAGGGACTTGTATAATGGTATTATAGGACACTGAATTGTCTTCCTGGGGTTTCTATGCAGTACACAGTCTCTGAAGTTTAATAAAGGCTAAACTGTCACAAAGATTTCCCATATTTATTTCATTTCTCATCCATATGAAGTTTATGATATTTTGTGAGATTTGAGTGGTAGTTAGAGGCTTTCCTTTATTCAAAAGGTTTCTCTTCCTTGTGCTTTCTCTGATATTTAATAAGAAATGCTATACTGTTTAAGGCTTCTTCACATTCACTACATTTATAGCACTTATTTCCAGGATGAGCTCTTAAGTATTCTGCAAAGGATGAGCTCTGGCTCAAGGATTTCCCACATTAATTACCTTACACCCCTTTGGGCTTCAGTTTTCTCATTTGAAAAATGAGGAGACTGGATTAGATGATGTCTCAAGTCCTTTCCAGTGCTAAGTCCAGAAGCCTACAATCCTAAGCAAAAGGGAAGCACATTTCAGCTTCATATAAAGAACTTCTGAACAGTTATAGCTGTCTAAAGCAGAAAGGTTTGCCTTATAAGGTAGTAAGTTTCCTATCACCGAAAATGCTCAAGGAGAGGGTGGGTGGGCACTTGCTGGGTTGTTCCACAGTAGATCCATGTGTGGTTGGAGAAAATCACCTCCTAGATCCCTTCAAATCCTCAGATTCTAAAAATCTCACTCTCCTCTGTTGTCAGATTGATTTGAAGTTTCAACAGCATACTGACTCTCAAATGGTGAGTCAATAACACTATTTTGTGTGCCCCTCTGTATGTACCCATCATTTGCTCCTGGCTAGACTATAAGTTCCTTGAGGGCAGGTGCTGTTTTCATTTTTGTCTTTATGTCTCCAGTGCCTAACAAAACCATCTCATCAGTCAGTTCTGGCTTACTCTTAACCCAAAAATCGAGCCAGGCAGATTTCTGGATGCAAAGGAACACAACACAAGTTTATTAATGTTTGAAAGTCATCGTAACACAGCAGGCCCTATTGTTCAGGAGAGTATGTGGGAATCTGGCCATACAGGTAGCTCTCACATATTAATCAGCAGTATTTTTAACTTAGAAGGAGCTCTTATACCTTATAACAATAGAGCTTCAAATAAATTCACTTCAATTTGATTCAATTCGATAAGCATTTATTTAAATACCTACTATGTTCCAGGTACCTTGATAAGTACTAAGGATATAAAAGCAAAAATGAAATCATCACAGCCCTCAAGATCCTTACATTTTACAGAGGTAAACAGCATATGTATAAATAAGTGAATGCAAAATATGAGATGGAACACTGTGTAGAGGATACAGCCAGCAGGCCATTTTGGCTAGAATGTAGAGGTTATTGGGGGAATAATGTAAAAATTAGCCTTAAAAACAGACTAGAGCCACATCGTAAAATGATTTAAATACCAAACAGAGTTTGGATTTTGTCTAAAAGGCAATAGAAAACTCCTAAAGCTTCTTGAGTAGGAGAATGACATGGACAGACTTATCAACAAGAAAAGAAATGGGAGATGGTCCATTACTTCTGCCTCAGCCTTTCATTTGGGGAATATAGTATATAAGGAGTATATCCTCTTACCCCCAAAGAGAGAACTTCCCACAGACTCCCTGAGCAAAGAACCCCTTTCACAAAAAGACACATATTCCCCTAAAAGAGAAAAACTCATTATGATAACTAGCTAAACGAGAAACCTCACCCTCGAAGTAGGCCATCTTCCTAAAAAGAAGAGAACCTGCCAAGTTCACCAACGGACATTCTACCCTGCTTTTCAGAACCAGGGTCAGTTCACACACTGTAGAGGGGGAGAGCAATGAATTCAAAATGAGAATCCACATTGCAATCAACAAATGTCTGATGAAATGTCAACTTTATCTCTGGGATGGTTTTGCAATAACTGTTCCTCTAACCTTATTCTTTAAATGTAATTTACTTCACATGTTTACAGCAAAAGCCTAACAAGGAAGGGATTAGCCAACCTTAATGTGTTCCTACTTAAATTTAGTTTGTCTTTTATCTTCTTCTTAAAACTCCGTTGGTGAATTACTACAACTATGCATTAAAAAAAAAAGGAATGAGCCTGACAAATTGCTGAATATAATTTGCACTTTAAACAATAAGGCAATTAGTGGCATTTTGGTGAGAACAGACAGCTTTTCTTTCCAGCAATAAATCAGCATTTCATCTGTTATGAATTGCTTGGTCAGCTTCAAATGGCTACAAAATAAATCTCTTCTTCCATTCTGCCTCTGTTATCTATGATGAAGAAAGGAGACAGAAGGTAATCCTGTGTTCTGTATTCACTGACACATCATATTCATGCCACACTACACTGTAATTTATTTCTAAAGGGATAAACCTCTTGTAGTCTTCCCACATTGCTTGCATGCTTACAAACTCAGGCGCGCGCGCACACACACACACGGACACAGACACATACCCACACACACAAATGTTTCTCCCCTATTAGTGTTGAAATCATGGGGCTTACAGGTGCAGCCCTTAGGGACCATATACAGCACCATTTTGATGCCTACTACAGATTTCAATAATGGTACACCTATAAAAATAAACAGAGATCTAATAATTAAATCATGTTTTTATTCTGCCACACCTCTAGATGTGGGTAAGTGTTACAAAGTCACTAGATGTGGTATGAATTCAATACTCTTCTTAGGATTACAATGGCCATATTTCATACAGCCCCATCCTTAACAACTATCCACAATATAAGTGATTAAAATTGAACAAAACAATTCTTTGGGGGTATGTCAATTTAGCAGAATAAAGATGTACTATGTGGTACAGAAGATCATTATTTGGGGAGACCATCACCACCTTTGATCTACCAGTTGATTCTGATGTTGGACAGAGGACCTGAGTTTGAGTTCTGGCTCCAAAATGTACCAGATGTGTGCCTCGAAAGGTAGTGGATTCTCCTCTCTGTGCCTCCCTAAGACCATCCCATCCCAAATTCCGATTCCTTACCCTTTGAGCAGATGCTCACAGACAGATATGTTACAGTGGGGATTCCTTTTGAGTATGGGCTGGACTAAAATCCCAACTTAAAATTCTCTGATGGTAGACAAGTCATGTAACCTCATCTATAAAATGGAGATAGTGAATTTGTACTATCTGCCTCAGAGTGATACTGTGAGAACACTCTGTAAACTATAAAGCACACTATGAAGTAGAGAGTGCAAGGATCCTTATAAGAACGACTAGTCTGTGCCTGGTTCTTGGAATATAATGGCCTGAGATTTCCAATGTCTGTGCCCTTGCTGGTACTGCCCCCCATGCTTGAACTATCTTTCCACCCTCACTGATCTTACTCATTTTCAAAAGGTTAACTCAAATGCTACCTCCTCCACAAAGCCTTAACTGATTAGTAATTGGTCACTGGTAATGACCTTTCTCCTAGGACTCACATGAACTTTGCTTTGTTAACTGTCTAATATGGCATTTAGGTGACAAACTGGGCCTGGAACCAGAAGAACTGGGTTCAAATCTGGCCTTGGATAGAGGTGCGACCATGGGCAAGTCACAACCTCTGTCTACCTCAGTTTCTTCAACTGTAAAATGTAGATAAATAACAGCATCTATCCCCAGATACTTCTTGTGACGATCAAATGAGATATTTGTAAAGCGCTTAGCACAGTACCTGGCATATAGTAGCTGCTTAATAAATGTTCATTCCTTTCCCTCCTATATCATTATTGTGTAATATTTTATATTATAATTATTTGTGCTTGTATCTTATTGCTCTATTAGATTGTTAAGTTCTATGAGGATAGAGATCATCTAATCTATGTATCTTCTCCATAATTTAGAACAGTATACTCACTGGACATGAGCTCATGAGTATGAAAATTTGCTGAATTAATGAAAGGTGAGTTGGTATTATTTTACTATTTTTTATTAACCAGGCAAAATTTTTAAAAATAGTTTATGCCATTTCAATTAAAAGCATTACTCTGTCATCAAATCCTAAAACCTACAGGCCATTTATAGCTATGTCAAAATAGTCCCATTTTCTGTTTTATAATTTAGTCATATCCCAATTATAAATCTAGATCTTCAAATAAGTGGACAATAATTATAAGGATGATAATAGCGCCCACTTCTGTAGTATACTTTATGGTTTGCAAAGGACTCAGCAATTCAATGACTCGCCAACGATCATGTAGCTATTAAGAGTCAGAGGCGGGATCTGAATCTTGGTCTTCTTGACTCCAAGCTAAACTGTCTATCCACTTTACCAAGCAAGGTGCCTCTCAACATTCACTAATTTCAGAAGAGGAGAATCTAATGAAAGTGGATTAAAATTAAATATATTTGGAGGGAGGGGAATCTTCCCCTACTTTCACAAACATTTGTCACGGAAGCGCTGAGTAGAAAAGAACTTTAGTGAAAATTTAGTCCTACCCTTTCATTTTTTAGGCTGAAAGGCTGAAAGAAACTGAGTAGATTTGTTAGTAAGTGGCAGAGAGGGATCTCAAACCCAGGTCTTCTCATACAGGTCCAATGTTTTTCCTACTATAGTATACTTCTTCTATTGAGATTCATATTTAGACTCAAATTTAGTCATTTTTGTTTTGTGCAACATTTAATCGTCAAAAGACAATTAGTTTGATATTTTAATATCACAAAATGTAATGTATAAACATTAGGTCATGTAGGAATCTCATCGGTCTCTCTCCATACTATATGAAATTTTTCTCTGATAACAAAGATAGATGATCACAGACTTAATGATACACTTTTTAATGTTAAGAATTAAGAGTTTAAAAGTATCCAGGCGTATGTAGAGCCTATATCAAATTGCATGCTGTCTTGGCAAGAGGGAGAGGAGGGAGCGGAAGAAAATTTAGAACTGAAAATCTTATGGAAGTGAATGTTGAAAACTAAAAATAAATTAATTTAAAAACAAAACAAAACAAACAAAAAAGTATTCAGAGTTCAAGGCAAAACATTCAAGTATTCACATATGCAATAACCAAAATAGAACAGCAAAGAAAGGATCTTTCTTAAAAATGAAAATCTTTTTTAAAATTGAAAAACAGTATCCTAAAAAAAGGTTGGGAGCTACGAAATGTTAATTAGTAGAGGGAAAAATATGTAGAAAGGATAAATCATAATATTTAGAAAAGATAAAGTCTAACTTATGTGGTCTGAGCTTTAGGTTCATCAAATCTAAATAGCTTTTCCAATATTCAAAGTCAAACTCCAGCACAATCACTACAGCTGTAGAGACACAAAAAATAAATTCTAAGAATAAACTCTGAAAAACAGGTTGGCATGGAGGTGGAAGGTACAGGTGGGGGAAATACTGAAGACAATGGAAAGTCTGCCTGTGTTAGAACCAGGGCATAGTAGAAATGTGGACATACTTCAGAGAGAAGAGGCCCAGACTAGGAAGAAAATAGGCTGAGAGTTGTGGGTGGGCACAGGGGTCAGCAACATTGGTGAAAGGTAAAGATAAAAGAGGTGAAGGAAATATAGAAGGCAGAGAGGCACAGTGAACACACATGTTGTTGGTAGGGAAGATCACATATTTTTTAGACGATTTTGTTATTAGAAGTGGGAGTTCAACTATGCCCATTGTTCTAAATGGAAAATGTTCCTTTGCATGTTTAAGTGAGACTTAAGTGATAACTGGGTCTCTATCTACTACTGGCATAGGGATCAGGGTTGGGGTCAGAGTGGAGGCAAGGAGGTAAAAGACCTCAGCCTTCGAGTAAACATCAAAATATCTATCATGTGGGGCTAGCTGCCTGTCTTTGGACAGAATTAGGCTCTATTGTCCTCAGCATCTATATCCCAAGGGAATATGTGAAAATATGCAAAGTAGTTACAGGCTAGTTTTTACCAGCACAGGGCAAGGAAAGCAAGCAATGAATGGGTTAAGATATCAGATAATAGTCACTAAACATTTATTAAGTGCCTACTATGTGCCAGATACTGTCCTAACTGCTAGGGATAAAAAAGAAGTAATAAGATAAGCTAAGCTAAACAAATCCACAATCTTTGCTTCTGGTCCAATTCAACATATTATATTATGTTATCTTATATTATATTCCAGAGTTATCTGGAGTATGAGGAGGATAAGAAATGCTATTGAAGGCCTAGAAAAAAGAAAGCTAGGTGACATAGTGGGTGGAGTGCTGAACGTGAAGTCAGGGAGATCTGAATTCAAATCCAGTCTCAGATATTAGCCAACCCTAAACAAGGACCCTAAACAAGTAACTTAACTTCTGTCCATCTTGGTTTCCTCATTTATAAATTGGGAATTGGCTCATCTCCCCGGGTTATGCGGATAAAATCACATAATATTTGTAAAGTGCTTCGCAAACTTTAAAGTGCTATAGAAATGTTAGCTAATATTATTAGAAATCTAAATTGATTAGGGTCAGGCAAAATATATAAACATATACATGTACATATACCATATGTGTATATACACATAGCTACATATATATACATATCGGTGTTGGTCAAGACACATACAAATACATATGACATATATACACATAAGTATGTACGTGCCTGTGCATCTATATGGATGTATAAATGTATCTCTTTCTTCAGAGCTGTTGTTAGCGAGACTTAGAACTAAAGGCTAGAGATATGCGTCCCTTCCAAATCTCTGCCCACCTGAGTTGAGGAAAATCTCTATCATGGGTTCACTTCTTTTCTCTCAATTCCAAACCAAGCATTTAGAGTATACACATTAAAATGAAAGCTCTGAAAGAACAAAATTCCATAAAGCAACATGCCACCTCCCTCCCCAAGACCCAAAAACTTTTCCAAAATGTTCTAAGAGGACAAGGAAAAGTTCAAGGAAATGAGAGAAATAACCTACAGCTTTTCTGAAACACAAAAGCAAGCATGAATATGATTTATAGATTATACAGCGGTCTCATTTCCAAAAAAAAATGGCACTGGGGAAGGGGTGGTGGTGGTGACAGACTAATTAGGGTCTAGGAGCACTACCAATATGGATGAATCAGCTTAGCTTCTGTAAACGTAGCCAAGTTTTGTCAAATCTTCATGCTCCTGCTTACAGAAACAAACAGGAAATTGTTGGGTATGACTTTCAACCCACTTCGAGAAGATCCTCCCTGAAAAGCAATGTAGAAAGTGTGGAGGCCACAGAGTACGAGTTCAAAAACAGGCAGGGAAGGCAGAAAACAATTAGTGGAAGGAAACGATTTTCAAGACATCAAGTAGTTAGAGGGCACTTTAGCACAAGTCAATATTGCTCAAGATCTTTACTTGATGGCCCCAAGAATGATGGACTCAAGTGATGATAAAACTGGATTACAAAAAGCACTTAAGCAAACTGAAAATATGTGAAAGGTCATGAGGAATTAGACAAATGATTAAATATAACCACAATGGCTGAAAGCAAGTGCATGTGTCACATGCCCTGGAAATAAAGCATTTCCCAAGATATCTGATCATTTATGTACAGATGAAGCTCTCCAGGGAACAGTTTCCTAGCAAAAAAAAAGATGCTAATTCCCTATTCAGTAGGGCTACTTTTTAAAGCCCAAAACTATGAGAATAGGTGATTTGATGCATTAACAGAATCTGATAATATTTAAAGGGAACCTGTATGCCTGCGGTCACTTCACCACCAACTATTCGATAGTTTGCAAAGAAAATGTGATGAAGCAAAATTCTGGGGTTTGTCTTTTAAGGTTTCTAAGCACGGTTCCTATAAAGCTAGGATAGAAAGGAAATTATTGGTATGGAAGGAATATGCAGAAAAAGTCTGTCAGGACTGAGACAGGAGAAAGAAGTTGTGTGCCAGGAGAGACAGTAAGTGGGCTGAGTCATGGCTTCAAAGTGGGAAGCCATAATGTAACAACTAGTAGAATAAACCTAATGAAAAGGGACACGTAGCTTCCCAACGTACACAGAAATTTTCTTGTTGACCTTCTCCTATTGCAAAAATAACTGAGAATAAAGAGCTTAATCACTGCAAATTCTGGTTGTCTCCTTTTTCAACAAAAAATATTACACTGTCATAGGGTTGTAAAATATGGCATCTTGTTCTGGCATGCCCCTATATCCCAATATTTCTGTACCTCTCAACACTGGGAGCAGCCTTGTTAACACTCAGAATTTCTATGGTGCCCAACTACTGTTATCTCTTGCCACACGGTTGTTTAAATAACTGAAATGACCCTAAATTACCATTGCAAACCTATAATAAAAACGAAATAGGGGATGGTTACTTCTTTTAGCTGGCTTCTCTCCAGCAAAGTCAATGTATCTGAAAACTAAATTTCTACCCAGGTAGTAAATCAACTGCATGGCCAAGCAGAAAGAAAAAAGTGGTCCTTGGATAATCAAGAGTCCAAAGATAGACAATGTAAATACCGTATATCAATGGAGAGGCAGACAGATATACACACACAATTGGCTGTCATCTGCTCTGGTTATTTCAATCAATTAGCACTGTTAATTTCGTTACACAAGAACATATCTAGTCAGATAATTGAAAGTATTTTGGAAAAGGATTGAAGATAAGTTCTATATGTGTGTGTATACACACATATTTACACACACATATATACACATACACATGTATATCTATGTACATATTCACATAAGTGAAATATATGCATATATAAATATGAAAATTTAGAAAATATTTAATACATAAAGATACATATATTTAATATGTTCATATTTTGTCTATATGCGTATATACAGAGAAGTTACATATGACTTATCTATATGCATATATGTAAATATATACAATATATGTACGTGAACATGTATTACATATATGTAAAGGGAAATTCCAGTGAAAGGAAGAAAAAACAATACAGTAAAACTTATGTACATGAACTAAAATTTTTCTAATCTTTATATTTAAATTACACCTACACAAGTTAAAGATGGTCAAAATATTTTTATCCTCTCAGCCAGCATCATAGCATCAGCATCTCCTCCAGAAACCCAACTGTTAATAGATATGCTAGTATATCAAGATCCGCCTTTTAAATCAGCATACATAATAATATTCTTTGTCTCTAATATAGCCCAGAGGTGGCTATCTTCCAGGAAGCCAATTTAGTTGAGAAAAGAAACCTACAAATAAGGAAATGGATGATCAAAGCAAAGTCAATGAGATAGTGACACTATACAGTACAAATTTGTGTGTGGGGTGGGGATTGGGGTTGGGATAGAATCTGGATGAATGTGGGATAGCAGAAGGGAAAGACACAGAACATGCTTTGTTCAGAATTTTATCAAACTCTGTACATACAACTGTTAGGTCTACTGTGTATATGTCTTTTAAGGAAGCATGAAAATTGACAATAAAAGATGATCTGAACTGCATCTTGGTCTTTAGTAAAAGTCAAGAACACTACAAGTCTTACATTTGTTTGGGTTTTTTTTCAATGGGTTGTCAAAGTAGGCACACTCTTGACATTTGATGATGTGCTAAAAGCTTTGCCAGAGCTTTTCTTTTCTTCAAAATTCAAAGCTTTGGGTAAAATTAAATAGAACCTATTTTTCAGTCATGGTAGAATTTATGTGGATTAAAGATAAAGTTTTAGAAAAGATGTAGACACAGAAATATAAGATTAGTCTTCAAAGAGCATCCCCATTTCTCTCTTTCCTGAGGGGTGAAAATTACGCTCAGCTGAATAAGCTCAGTGCCTAGGTGACTAGTTCTACAGATGGTACCAAAAGGATATATAATCCATGACAGAAATATCAAACACACGCATAAATCAACTAAGTAAAGCATTTACACTGTATGTAAGCATCCCAACTTCTGCCCCCATACTAGGGGACTTCAACAGACATTCCAACGATCCCTTCAAACATCCCAACTTCCTAGTTCCTAAGTGTAATGTATTTCTATGACCTACTTCTCTGCTCCTCATCAGTTATACGAAGGGATGGTCATACCTTTGATCTTCTGAGCACCCACAAGTGTTCCTCTCCCAAGTTTATGGATTCTGAAATTCCTTAATCTCATCTTAATCTTTTACTATTCCATCTTTTCTTAGGCCTTATGACCTATACAATTTTATTTTACATAATTTTAGCTGAGCCCTCAGTGCAGCAAGGGGGAAGGGAAAGAAAAGGGTTAAGTAAGTATTTACATAGCATCTACTATGTCAGGCACTCTGCTTTTTACAAATATTATCCTATTCTGGATCTTTGCTGAGGTTGTACCCATGAACCACAAGTGCCACCGAGGCTCCTTCTGGATCTTACTCTCTTTGCTTTGTATGCTGTTTTGCTTAGTGATTTAATCAGCTCCCATGGATTCAGTGATCATCTCTATGCCGATGATTCTTAGAGATATTTACCCAGACCTAACTTCTCTGCCGACTTCTAGTCTTGCATCTCTAACTTCCTATTGGACATCTCTTAAACTCAACAATACGTGACTAACCTCCCCTCTTCCAAACTTGCCTGTTACTGTCAAGGGCACCATCGTCTTTCAACAACCATGTTAATCTCAACTCTTCACTGGATTTCACCCCACATGTCCAATCCACTGTGACATCTTATTTTCTACTTTCTCGACATCTCTCATATACACCCCTTTGTCTCCATTCACAGTACCCTCAACTTGGTGCAGGGTTTCTGGCCTAACTTCTGGTCGTCTCCCTGACCCAAAGCTCTCCAATCCGTCCTCCACTCAGCTGCCACAGTGGTTTTCTTGAAGCACACATCTGACCTCGTCAACACCTTACTCAATAAACTCCAGTGGTTCCCTATTACCTCCAGGATCAAACATAAAATGCCCCATATAGAATTCAAACCCCTTCGGAACCTGGCCCTTCCTCCCTTTCTAGTCTTCTTATACTGTATTCTCTCCTTCGCATTCTTGTTCCTGGCACAAGATCCTCCATCTGTCAGCTCTGTGCCTTTTCACTGATTGTCCCCCGTGTCTGGAGTACTCTTCCCTCCTTACACCTCTACGTAGTAGATTCCCTGATTTCCTTCAAGACTAGCGTACGCGCGTGTGCATCTATATGTACATATAAGCGTATCTCTTCCTCCAGAGCTGTTAGTGAGACTTAGAACTAAAGGCGAGAGATGTGCATCCCTTCCAAATCTACGAATCCTGCATTCTGCAGGAGCCCTTTCTAGTCCTTCCTCCCCACCTCCCCACATATATCTTGCATGTAGAGTTTTTTGCACATTGTCTTCCCCATTACACTGTGAACTCCTGGAGGGCAGGACAGTGCTTTTGCCTTTCTTTACATCTATCCCCAGTGCTTAGCACAGTGTCTGGCACACAGAAGTTCTAATACAAACGCTTTGCTGATTGACGAGCAAAAGAGGCAAAGGCATTTTGGGTGGAAGTGAAGAATCCTGTGAATCAATGATCATAAGTGTGGCTAAAATACAGTGAAGCCCCAATGGATTTATTTACAAGATAGAATCCTTCAGTTAATCTTAGGACACTGCATAGAGTTTTCATTTTGAACTTTTTCCAGGGAATTTTAAAGATACAGATATTGTTAAGTATCAAAAGAAACACTTTTCTGATACCGTTATGGATGGGGTCAGACTTAAAACATCCTTTGCGCAGGCATTGTACAGAGTATTTAAAACATACAATTCAGTGTGGATATACTTTGGGCAAACACTGCCATTCAGAAACTTCTGAGTGAAAATTTGTAACAAACAGAATATTCAATTTTCCCAGTCAACAGATTTTTAGAGATGTTCTCTCTTGAAGCAAGAGAAGACTGTGGGGGAAACATCTACCTGAGCTTGTCTTTTCAATGAGTCTACATATTGGTCCCTAGAGAAAGATTTCCATTATAAGGTTTATGAGGCTTCTACGTATTTGGATAGCCTTCTTAAAGGGTTGCCGGGCCTTGATGCATCTGTACAATGAGAAGGCTGTGCAGGATGATAGTCAATAGTGAACAAACTTTTATTAAGCACCTACTGTGTACGTGCCAGGCACTGTGATGAGTCCTTGGAATACAAATAGGAAAAAAAGAAAGGTAATCTCTGCCCTCAAGGAGTTTATAGTCTAATGAGATGATGATCTTTGAATTCTCTTTCAGCCCCAAACTTTAGGATCTAAAATAACAAAATCAGAGAATTTCTGAGCTAGAAGAGATATCATTAGTCTATCTATCTTTTACCAGGAGGAAAAAAAAATCTCTCTACAGTGTACTGGACAATCTAGCCTTTGCTTGAAGATGTACAGTGAGGGCGAATCCACTATATCCCAAGGCAGCCCATCATATTTCTGGATAATTCTAATTTTTATGAAGTATTCCCTTACATCAAAATGAAATTTGCTTCTTTGCAAGTACTACCCATTGCTCTTAGTTCTATCCTCCGTCCTCTGTCAAGCAGAATAAATTTAATCTCTTTTCCATGTTGATGGTCCTTCAGATTGTTGAGCAACTATCATAGTCAGGTTCCTCAACCCCCAATCCCTGCCTGCAACAACACAGACACACCTCTCTAGCTCCTTTTACAGATTCTCACATGGCCAGAATTCAGGGTCTTTCCACATTATAGTTGCTTTCCTCTGCGTACTGTGCAGCTTATCGATGTCTGAAAATGTGGTGCCCAGAATACAACACAATGCTCTAGATGTGTCCTGACCCACCACGGTACAGGTCCTCCCATGTCTAAAATTTGATGCTTGATTCTAACTACAGTTCAAAAAAATCCAGATAAAGTCTTCCAAACATAAGCCCAGGAGTGGAACACAGTGACAGGAGGGGACAAACTGGCGCACTGACCTCTCACCTCTCCTTGATGCCATGCTTAAAGGATGAAAATTCACTAGCAGCAATTGTATCATGGTGCCAATCTGATGGGCTACCCATTGTAATACACTACTATAATGGTGGATTGCTTTGTACAACATGCGTGTATCTTGATAAAAACCACATTTGTGGCAACAAGTAAGCTTTACTTCATTTGTATCAGCCCAAAGGTTCATGGAAGGTTTTAAGTCAAAAGAAATTATTTTTAAAACTGAAAGTAAAACTTCAACCATATATATTGTTTTTTGTTCCAGCTAATAATTAATATTCATTGTCATCAGAAATATGGTTAATATGACAACAATGTTAAAATGATAGTGGGACTGGCAAAAAGTTGCAGAAGCCTATACTCTTGGGAGATGCCATAAACCTCAACCTCAAAGGATTCACACAAAACAGTGTGAGGATCAGAACACACTCTGTTTAGGGATATGGCTCTTAATTTGCTAAGGACAGGAAAGGTACTTTGCCTAACAAAGGCTATCTGGCAAAATCTGGGCAGGGGTATGGTCTTGAGTTGCTGGAGGGACTGTTAAAGCCTAGTACAGAATTTGTATTTTCAATACTGTGTACTCTTCTAATCAAATGCTTCACATCGAGCAGTCAATAGTAAATAAACATTTATTAAGTGCTTACTATGTGCCAGGGACTGTGCCAAGCTCTGGATTCTTGCTAAATTAGTATGATTCTCTTAAAGCTGTAAGACATCTACAACTGTGAAGAATGGCCTGAGGCCAATCTTCTGTGATGATGAAAAAACCTTGCATTACCAAGGGCTAAAAAGATTTAGCTGACACAATCTTTATTTAAATTCTCCCAAATTCTTGAAAATTCTCTTTTCTATACACACTAGTCCCAAGAAAACCAAAAACAATCCAATCTACTCTCTTAGCCTCTTTAGGAATTTCTCTCTCTCTCTCTCTCTCTCTCTCTCTCTCTCTCTCACACACACACACACACACACACACACAACACACACACACACACACACACACACACACACACACACACACACACACACATTGTGCAGCAGCAGTCTTCCCTACAATTCTCTAGCTGGGATTTAAAAGGAAATATCTCTGCATCAAGGGAGTGTCACATGGAGACTTCCAGCAGCTCTGACATTCTCTATTTACACAAAGGGGGAAAAGCCCTCTCTGCTTCAATTGTTTGATGAAGGAAACACACTGGTCTTAATAACAAGGGTGGCATTTACCACTCTTCTTTTAAAATATACTGGGATATTTGAAAACAGCATCTTGGCTGCATCTGAATAATAAAAGGTTTGATGCTAAAGTAATAAAAAGGATAGCATTTAAACTAGAGTATTTGATTTAACATCAACAGACTTAATTTATCTTCACACTGAAATATCATTTCTAGGGGGTCCTCTAAGAACATGTTTTGCCTTAAGGACAGTGATATTTTGTCTGCCGTCTTACCCCATCAATTTGCCTCCTTTAAAAATAACTAAATATTGGCTAGAATATCTCTAGAATAATCCATCAATTTCTACAGAATTTGTTACCTAAATGCCAACGCTACAAAGGAAATTCAGTACCACCCTGCCTGCCTGCCTTTTATTCCTGGCAATCTAGATATTTTCATAGTTTCATTTGCTTGCAAATTAAAAAAAAAAAAGAGGGGGGAAGCCACATCATTCTTAAATTAGAAAAAAAAACCAGAACAGGAACTGAAGATCATCAAGCCTTCTTGAACAAACAGCACCAGTCTTTTTAATATTTTCAGAAAACTGTCTGGAGGCATGTTTATATGAAATTATAATAAGATCTCGGCTTTCCAGAATCCTCTGGGGTCTGAGTTCTGGACAGCAGGGTTTCCCCAGCTATACCCAGCTGCATTTAAATGTTCTGGTTTTTTAAAATGGAAACCTTTTATAGATTTCCCTGCTTTAACAAAGTAATTATAGTGAATTGTAATTTAACTTTTTATGATGACTGAGATAGCATTTTAAACTTTAGTTCTTGTAATATGCTGATGATATAATGGTAGATGCAGATACTGAGGTAATCAGGATAAAAAGAGAGGTTGAATTGTTACTGACCCCAAGTCCGACACTTGATTTCTTGGAAAAAAGCCCTTGCTTAACTTGCTATTTGATCATTTGCCTCCTCCCCTCCTCCCACCTTCTCTTCCCTCTCCACTCTTGCTCTTCCCCCACCCCCCAAGAATTTGGCATGATCTCTTGTCTTTCTAACATTGCTATCTTTCTGTAAAATTAGTGAATCAAATCTGGGTTGAAGCAGCTTTCTTCCAAATAGTTTTCTCTAGGATGTATCGTGGGAACACTGGACCCAGAGTCAGGAAGACCTGAATTCAAAACCAGCTTCAGATACTTACTAGCTGTGTGACCCTAGGCAATTCATTGAACCCATTTGCCTCAATTTCTTCATCTGTAGAATAGGGATATTAACAACCTCTACTGGTTGTTGTGAGAACCAAATAATATTTATAAACTTTAAAGTGCTACCTGAATGCTCTATTATGATTTCTACATAATGGACCATAGTTAATCTCTGTCTTGTTACTTTGCTTATTACCTCTTCTACTTCATTTGTACTCAGTGTATTCTAATGCATATGGAAGATCACACCAACCCACTTTAAAAATTTCACAGAATCATTTAATTTTATTCTTGGGAGAGGTCGCAGCAGCCATTTAGTTCAATTGATACCAGAAAAGCAACCTTAACTACAACATATAGAGCAAGTTGTAATCTAGCCTCTGTCTGAAGACCTCCGAGGAGGTATAGGTCCCACTTCCTCCAGAGCTGGCCCATTTCACTCATGGATAACTCTAATTGTTAGGACATTTTTTTTTTTCAAATACAAAGCCTAAATCTTCTTTGCAATTTTCACTCATAGCTTCCATCACGCTAGGATATTTGGGGAAGGCTAAAACCTACAGTCTCTTCACCAGCGTCAAAACATGACTTTTTCTGTAAACATCACAATTTTCTATCAGCCTTCTTTAATATTCAACTTACAACAAAATTTCAGGCATAAAGAATGTTAAAAATTATATTTAATTTTATAACGAGACTGAAAAATCCATTATAATATATTACCTTTTTCATGAAATCTTCTGTAATAACATTTTATATTCTGAATAACGCCTTAGCTATGATTATAATCACTGATGTAACACTGTGGAGGTAGAAAGATGATAATTTTTTTAAGCCAGGCACTAATGCTGATTCCTCTGGGTAAGCTCTACAATTACTGAGGATAAGAAGAGTTGTCCCATGGATGATGTACCTTTACCAATGACTACTGAGAAGTCAATAGCTGTTTTCCCCCCCATAGACTACAGAGCTAGTTTATCTAATGCCTTTCTTGTCCACTCAGCACCTGATTTCTCCAAAATTATTTCTAGTTTTCTAATAACCATCATCACCACTGATTCTTATAACAAATCCTACTCTTCGAAGCACAATATATATGATGTATTCTTTATCATTATTATTTTTGCTGAGTTTTTTGGTTAGCAAAATCTTTTGATTCTTAAAAAAATCACAAAAAATGACCAACAAATCAATGGTGTATACAAAACTTTGCACCCACGGGTATTCTCCCCAATGTCTTTACTGAAAAGAAAGAAGTGTGTTTTATCAATTGTTCTCTAGGACCATCTACTTTAATTATCAAGGGGAAAAATCCATTACTTGTTCCTGTTCTGGAAAATTACATATTTATACCGATTACAATTTTGTGTAATTACACCTCCATCTCCTAGAACTTCAGAATATTACCTTTGAGAATTTCTAAAGCAGAGATACCTAATCTGAGGACCAGGAGCTCATTTTTCTAATATTTTGATAACCGTATTTAAATATAAATCGGTTTCCTTTGCAATACTGTGTATTGCACACATTTCACATCGTACAATTTCACATATTTAAAGATATCATTCTGAGAAGGGGTTCATAGGCTTCATCCTACTGCCAAAGGAGTCTATGACATAAAAAAGGTTAAGAACCCTGATCTAAAGGTAGGTAGGAAAGTAAAAAAACTGTCTTTTCATAACCACTAGTATAAAAAGATTAAGCAAACCACTCTGCAAGACAAGCTAGACTGATGGACAAATGAGATGGTGGTAATAGGTAAATTCACAGATGAAAAGAACAAATACTAGTGTCTATTTATGATGGAAAATATGCAATAACTAATTAAGGTGAAATATGAAGGCATTCCTCCCTATTCTAAGAGTGACAAAAAGAGAAAAAAAAAAGAAACCAACAATCGTATGAATTTGGTGGGCCACTGAGAGTGCTCTGCTGTCATACGGTCTTTATTGTAGTCTCAAATGGTGAGAAATTTGTGCTTATGTCTCACTCTGGTGCATCTGCCTTTTGATAACTTAAGAGATTTGCAGAAAAAAAAGACAGATCCACCAATAGAAGTTGATAGCAATAGGCCTTTATTTGGCACATTTTTACTCAAATAAAGGAAGGCTTGTGACTTCATTTAAGATAACCAAAGACATTAGGAGAGGGGCAAGGATATATTCTGATCACAGAATTTCAGGGATCTTAGCAGTCATCAGTCATGTCAGACTCTACATGATCCCATGGACATTGTTCATGGGGTTTTCTTGGCAAACATACTGGAGTGGTTGGCCATTTCCATCTCCAGTGTGACCCTGTTTTACAGATGAGGAACCGAAGCAAAACAAGGTTAAATGACTTGCCCAGGGTCACACAGCTATTACATGTCTGAGACCAGATTTGAACTTAGATCTTTCTGATTCCAGGCCTGGTGTTCTATCCATTACACCACCAGTGCTGCCCCCTAAATTCAACTCATACCTGAAAATAATCCTCACTACCACATATCTGACAAGTGTTAATCCAGCCTCTGCTCAAAGACCTCCAATGAAGAACCTTCCAAGTCAGCCCATTCCATTTTTGGATAGAATTAATTGTTAGGGGATGTTTTTCCTTAGAGCCTCAAGCATAATTTCCCCTCTTTGAAATGTGAATGTGTTTCCTCCTACCTTCTGCCCTCTTAGGCCAAATGGAACAAAGCAAATCCTTCTCCCAAACAACAGCCCCTCAAATAACTGAGAATGGCTCTTCTGTTCTCTTGCTTCTCTTCTCTAGGCTAAACATCTCTGGTGCCCCCCACTGACCTTCACATGGTAGAACCCTGGTTGCCCTCTTCTTCAATTGATCAATGTTGTTCCTGAACCATGCTGCCTACAACTAAAAACCACACTTCAGATGTGATCTGACCAAGCCAGAATAAAGTAGGGTTTTAATGTCTTTTTAATGTCCTGGAAGCCACGCTTGGTTTCCTCTTTTAATATTTCTTTTTAAAAATAGATTTTTACTGGTATCTTGTGTTTTTACATTGCCTGCATTTCCCCTTGTATTTCCTTCTACCCTCCTCCCAGAGATCTATTTCTTATAACAAAGAATTTAAAAAGAGTAAGAGAATAATTTCTTTTAAACAAAAAGAAACCAACATATTGAAAAAAAAAATCTACCTATCACATGCAATGTTCCACACTTGTGGAATTCTGCCTCTCCTTGGAAGGTCAGAATAGTAAACACGGTAAGTCCAAGAACTGGGGTCCATGCTTGGATTGGCATGGTGCGATCGTGAAGCAACAACAGAAGCCTTGAAGAGCTTGACCCATCCCAGCAGGAGCTGATGTGCTTCACTCATGGAGAGGCTATTCCACATTTGGAGGTGAACTTGGTGGGACAAATGCTTTGAAGAAAACACTTTAATTTGATACCACTCTCTCTATGGGCTGAGGTGATATAGGTGGTATAGGTGACAGCGTATCCTCAGGTATCCGGGGAGATATTCTTGCTATGTCTTCTCAGTAAATATCCCTTTATAAAAGTGTTAAAAGGAGTTAACAATGTAATTAGAGATATATTTCTGGTTTAAATCATACTTGTATTTAAACAGATTTGTTGTAAAGAAAATTCTTTGTAAACCATAAAGTTTTATGTAAATTAGAGTTATTTTTAAAAAGAGTTTTGTCCTAGACTCCTTCTTCTATCTTCCCTCTATTACCATTCGATTGTTTCCAAAGCTTGTTTATTCACCTTCGGTAACTCTGGTTCCATACATTCCTTTAATTTCCTACAGTTCCGTGTACATGTTATATTTTATATTTTAACTGGCTCTCTTCTAACTGGTTGCTGTCTCTCAGGTCTCTCACCCATCCCAACCCAACATATATTCATGATTTCTAAATTACCACTTTAATCATGTCACCCACCTTTTAAAAAGCATTTAATGTCATACCCCCAACTACATGAGAAAGTTAAGCTGGGGTTTTGTGAGGTTGTGGGGCACAGATCTAGGATATTGAGAGTAGAAGCCTGGAGCACACTAGAGAGCAGACTGGGAATGGTTAAGAGTCAAGAGGCATTAAGGGTCAACGGGTAGTTCTAAGTAGGGCAGGCAAGTGAAAAGCAGGACCTGCAAGAATTCTGGCACTTAAGGTAACCAGAATATCAGACATCAGGCAGGCTGCAAGGACGCAAGAGGACAAAAATGTCAAGGGTAAATCAAGGTAGGTGAGCAGAAGCCTCAGCAGACATTTAGGAACCAGCAAATCTATAGGAACTCAAGGAATAAGACAAGTGAGAAGGACAATAAATATGAATGGAAGCCATTCTCCTCCTCTATACCACTCCATTTATTGCAGCAGTTCCCCAAACCTATGGGTATAGACCCCTTGGGGTGTGTGTGTGTATGTGTGTGTGTGTGTGTGTGTGTGTGTATGTGTGTGTGTGTGTGTGTGAAAGTTACTACAAGACATCCTGAATCTGTATCCTTTAAATAAGCAAACATCCTTCTGTAGAGAGAGAATAAATAATATGTCATACACAGGTATATGCAAGACTATTTTCAAATATATGTAGATGCAGTAATCATTCATAAGATAAATTCATTTAAAATAATTTCTTAACTCATAGGTTTTGTCACTATGTACTTCCTCAATTAATGAATATTAATAACGCAATTACTATTGTGCAGGGATATGTGAATTTTGACATTAAAAAGACATACACTCCAAAAGGCTGGTTACCTTTATATTATTATGCTCTTTGCCTTCTCATTCTTGTATGATTCTTATACATACCACCCCTTCCCCCTGTGTCCCCCAACTAGTAGCTTGTAGGCTCCTTAGGATTCACAGAGATCTGGAGTTGGAAGAAACTGATGAAGAACTATGGCCCAGGGGGATTAAGTAATTTGCCCAAGGTCACATAGGTAGTAAATGGTAAAGTTAGGATTTCAACCCAGATGCAATACAAGAAAAGAAGGAAAAAAGAGTATACAGGATCTGAAGCAATCTGAAGTGGATGAAATGAGGCTCCATCTAATGTAAATCCTGCATATTTCTGGTAAAATATACTGCTCAGGCTTAAGCCCAGGACAAAGAGGAGAGCCATGTGCCTTCTATAACAGGCCAAGTTCCAGGTACCCAGGTCAAGGATCTACATGCAAAAGATTCTCATAAACACTGACTTTGGTTTTACACTCTAATGAGAAAAGGGTTATTGTTTTTAAAGATCTACACTTTTGATAACTGGCAATTTTTTAAATGATCTGAAGCAGTCCTGAAGTTGGATTTTTTAGGAAACTACCTTGATACTATACACATATAAACATACATATAGATACATATACATGTGTGTATACGTATCTACCCACACCTATCTATACCCACACAGACATACATACACACACACACACATTCATCAGGGATAACAAAAGTCATTTTACACTTGCTCCAGAACAGAAGCTCATCCTTCCCTGCTCCCAGATTCTCGTCAAACAACGTGGCAGCACACCAAAGAGAGGCATAGAAAGGATATGTTCAGAACCATTCTACACAGAAAATAAAACGAAAAACCCTATGTTTAAATAACGTGAAGGGTGTGATACCAACAAAATCTCCACCCTTCTTCCTGGGGAAATGTGAAGTTCGCCATGGCCTTTACTCAAACCTCCGAGAGGACGAAATGTTAGCTCTAAGCAAATTTTTTGGCCTTGGTCCATTCTCTTTGCCACCTACCTTACTATTATTTAAAAACAATGTTTTAGATATTAATATACTGTATCTAAACATATGCATCACTCCTCCAACAGACAGATTGTTACAAACAGTTGAGTTTTACGGCTGTTCCTCTAACAAATAAAAAGATTTAAATATTTCTCAAGGAATAGTTTTCATTCGCTTGCATCCATCTGAGGCCCACTGGTTTTACTTTCCCATTAGTTATGGAGGGCACAGAACAAATTAAAATCGGTTACTACCATTTCCACTGGTTCTTAACCTGGGCTGGGGTGTGGTCCACAGACCCCAAAGGGGTACACAGACAGATTTCAAAGGGTCCATGAAAGTTACATTATTATTTTCACAAACCTCTAACTGAAACTTAGGCATTTCTTTCAACTATTTAAAAACATTATTCAGAGAAGACTTCATTAGATTGTCAACACACAAAAAAAGCTAAGAACCCCAGATTTAAGCTAACGATTTTAAGCAACCACTTTTCCCCAATCCACAAAAAAAGTAGTGAAGAAAAAGCTATTGCTTTGGAGAAACAGAAACAAAAATAATTTCTACTTTTCCAGTCAATTCAATTTCTACTAAAGAATATGGTACCTGGAAATTTTGTGGTGGGTAACGATCCTGCCTGTTATTTGTCTCATATTTCAGGAGCTACATTTCAACTCATTCAATTTTTGCTTTGGCTAGAAAAATGTAGAGCAGCTTGAGGCCATTCTTGGCAGAGGCACAGATAGAAACTGTGGAAGAGAGCATTACTCTGTGGTTTGTTGCTTGTAGACATTTTCAGACTCCCTACATGTTATTTCTGTCAGCTGGACTAGCACAGGTCCATCGGGGAATATTGATAGAGAGCATTCAAAATCCTGCGACCCAGAGAAATGTCTTTGAGGGTAATCAGACAGAACACTGCTCATTCTTCCCACCCCCAGATTAAACAGTATTGGGCAGTTTCCTTATAGTTGATCAAATAGGCTTTTTACGTGATACATTTAATTTTTTGTCTTATCTCAGTATCCTAGGAAATTTATTGCTGATGAAATCAGATCATATGCCCATGGTAAAGATGTCAAGATCAAGAAAGCAATATTAATGAACAAAATGAACATTTTAAAAGTGTCAAATGTACACCTCATAAAATAGATTCAGTATGTAAAAAATATAGCAGCGGGGTAGGATTAGATAAATATCTATTTCAACTACTGCCCTCTCCTGGTAATATAGACAAAGAAGATAAAGTATATCTTCCTCTTTTTCATTCTCATTAACTAAACAAATCTCTTAAGATTCCCTTTTACTTGACCTACTAGTTAGTCATCTGAGTTAAAAATGTAGGTGAAAGAAAGACCACATGTGGCTTCTGTAAGATGAGAAATGATGTGGACTGACAAGAAAATGACCCTGGGGGAAAAAGGGAAGGGTTCTTCTACTTTTTCAGAAGAAAGACCATATGCACCTTTGCAGATACCAACTACTTAAAAACAAGCTTCTTCATCCATACATACTCCACAAGTGGCGAGAGGTAGATCAGAGATCTATTTTCTCCTTAATAATCTAATTCTCAATAATCTAAAGGTAGTGACCAAACAGCAGAAATCGTGCTAGATCTGAAGCCAGAAGACTGGATAAAACATTTAACTCCTCATGTGGCCTTCATTTCTTTAGGCCTCAGTTCCTGATTTATTGTACTGGATCAAAATCAAATGGAAACTGATCACATACTGGCTTAGAAAGGCACAAGTTAACATCATCTATGCTGCATTATACTTTAAAATTTATTTTATTAAAGGTTTTCACTTCGTTTAGCCTCACTTGACAATTCTGCAGTCACCCGAGGCTCAGGGCCAAGTTGGATACCTTTATTCTAGTTAGTTCCTTCCAACTAGGTCTATGGTCCTATGAACTTACTCTCTCGTATGATTCAGTACCAACTCATTTAGGGAGAAAGCCGAATGGAAACAGCACCAGGCTCAGAAGACTTGGATTCTAATCTTGGCTCAGTCACTTGTTAGCCTGGCATCCTAGGGTAAATCACAACTCCAAGTCTCAAGCGGTCTTTGTAAAACCTGGACAACACCTGCCATAAGAGACTGTGTGTGAGAGGTTTTGAAAACTCTAAGGAATTTTATTAATATAAAGCATAGTGACGGTGTGGCACATTGGGCAAAAAGCCCATCTGAAAATCAAGAAGGCTTGGATACATGTCCCAACTCTGACACGTTCTTGTCGTATGACCCTGGGAAAGACATTACATCTCTTAATGGCCCAGGCAAGTTGCAGAGAAGGTGCTGATCTGGAGCACTGTAGTCTTTCCACCAGTATACACAAATGAGTATGTATGTATGTCTCTCTCCACTGAAGAGCCTTTAGTTCAGAAGTTTATTTTGCCTATAGTGCTGGCCTAGCACACAGCTGGAAAGAGGAAGAGTAGTTTCACATGGGAGTTAAAGCAAATGGGCTTCCTCTACGGACTGACTCCAGGTATTTGCAACTTGGAAGAAGTCCTATCTCCCCTCATTAAGAACATCATTAGGTAGTGGATTACATAATTTATTTTCCCTTAAATAATTCCAAACCACTAACCATTTTATGGTACTAGGGTATTGAGAAAGGATTGGAAAAGAAAGGTATTTTAGAGAGAAGTCTAAGTCATTAAGATATATCTATATACTTGTGCTTTCTCCACTTACACGTATATGCAAATGTACAGAGATATATTATTTTAAATACATATAGTCTCCCTTTCTCCTTAAAGGATAACAACCCCTTAGGTTTATACAATGCTTTATATGATATCTATCCTGGAGGTAGGTAGTGCAAATGTTATCATCCTCATTTTTCAGTCGACGAAAGCGGGACCCAGAAAGGCTGAATAACCTCTTCATCCATAGTTACTAAATGTCAAAGCTGGGCTTCAAACCCCAGTCCTGCACACTGTCAAGCCAACTACTCTCAACTTCAATGTCCTGGGTGGATTCCAATCTAGAAACTATGCTTCACCTAGCTGAATCCCCGGTGAACTTTTACAAAGATAGTTCACTCTTTGTATGTGGCAGCCCAGCATGACTCTGCTACTACCTGAAGATGTGCTGATCTAGAAAAACAACTAGGATTAATCCCATACATTTCATGGAGTTACAACAGCTGGAGTACACTCATTCCCTGAAAATCCTCAGAGTAATGGCACCAGTGAATGACTTCGGCAGACGGGCAATGTGGCACAGAAGAAGAAGGCTAGCCTTGGAATTAGGAAGACCAGAAACCTTGCCTCTGACCGCAGAAGCTATGAGATGCTGGCCAAACTACTTAGACTCTTACTAGCTTATCCGAGTTTCCTCATCTGAAAAATGGATATAATAAGAATATCTACTGCACAGGATTGTCAGAAGGATCAAATGAGATAATGCAGGCAAAGAACTTTCCAAATTTAAAAGTGCCATGTAAATGCAAACTGATAATGATGATGACAGTGATGGTGATGATGGTGATGGTAGGGGTGATCCTCAAGCTATGCTATAGTACTTCCAGACCTCTAATTACTAGATTAGAATATATCATGTAATAATATTCCATACTAGAATATAGCACTATACCCATCATACACTATGGAATATGTTTGTCATGTGGTTTTCTGGTTAAAGGTAATTACAAGGGAGGGTCCAGAGCCCCAAGATCCTGAGTACCACCGCTATAAGGTTGTTCATTAATGTTTATGCCCATTAAGTCAGTAAAATGAAAGATATTTTTCTTCATTTAATCATGGATATGACTGGCAAAATGCAAAATGTCTTGATATTTTAATAGATTATCTATGACAATTTAAGTGTGTACAGGCAGGATTCTAATCAAATCGATTTGTCATGAGCTTTTCCTTGTTCCCCCTACCAATCATAGTTCTTATTTGATCTTATTTGATCTTATTTGATACTAGACAGCAGGAAAGAACAATTAGCAAATTAATTTCCTATCTTTCTACAACTTTGGTAGCCTTGCTGAAGGACAAGTTCAAATAGATGATCTTGGTGTCAGTTCACCACTCATTCCACTCTGTAGGCATTGCTTAATCCCAGGCTTCTATTAGCTGCCGGGAATCAAGGGTGTCTGAGTCAGTTCTGCTGGCTGTCAAGGTTTAATAAGTTGAGCTAGTTAATGAGTGATGGTTGGATTGCATTCCAAGACTTCACCTCATCCATGAAGCAATTAAGCATGCACCTCGTGGTCTCCCAGAGGAGCTGGAAGGTGTCTACTAAAAAAACAAATGCAGCACAATTTAGGGGCAAATAGAAAAAATAACACTCCATCCTAAATCATGGCTGCACACTCCCTTCCCTTTACATCTATGTTGAGCAGAAGAAGGATGTCACTAGTTCATCTTTTGTCCACTTGTGGTTTTCTCCTCCTGCCTATCTTTCTGAAATTACAAGGAGCTCTTATGAGTTGTTTATGTGAAACCAAGTACCCTGACCTATAGGAGCAATGTTCCTGGAACTGCTGAAATAGTAAGCAAGATAATGATATAATTCCAGCCTGTGCCAGGCAGGAAAGCTCTAAGTAATGAAACATGGACAGAGTAGATATTTGTAATAGACCAAATGTTATTTTAACAGTATCTTCTTCTAGCTCCTTTTCTTAAGAAACAATTACTGTTGTAGGATATTAGTAAATGTTCTCTTTAGCTTTATGCATCTAAAAAAGTACACACAATAGAAGAGAGTAAAGAAAAATCTCTTTGGGACTAAAAAGAGAATGGTGTTTCTAAAGATAAGACTGATTCAAACCAAACCTTATTCCCACACAAATACATACTCTTACTAGCTTATTATAGTCCTCCTCTCCCTCTCCTCTCTCTCAGCACTCATCTGGGGCTACCACAGCTGTTCGGGATTGTTTTCTGTTTGCTGCCCACACTTCACATAGAACAGAAACTGGAGGGAAGTGGAAGAGGCCAGATGTGACAGTGAGAGCTTGGCTACTGTGTGCCCTTTGAAAGGGAGAGGGGGCCAGAACTCAAGACAGGGGAAGGAGAATTGGCTCCTCTGAGTAGAAATGGGGAAGGTACAACACAATCACATCTTAGGAGAATGGATTTAATTTCTAGGATTCCTTTAGAAATCATCTGTGATATCTTCTACCAAAATGTTCATCCCTCAATACTCCTTCTTCCTCTCCCAACATCCCCCCTCCAAGTCTGAGAAACATTGCCATAATCAGAAAATTGTGTGGGATCATATAGCACTTTCTGATGTGGCTGAGGGGCAGGGCATAGAGGTTAAATAATTTCCACATGTAACCTCCAATTCTTCCATAATGCATAGCCTACTAACTTGTCCTTTCATCTGAATGTACACATAAAGAAAAATGTGTGCATGTGTGTGTATGATTTTGCATGTGTGTGCTGATGGCTCTGAGGCCAGTAAAAACACAAGGTGACTAGACAAAGTCTACTGCAAGACTAGAAAGAGTTAAATGCACCCCATTAGCCATTAGAGACTAAATGTCAGTGGGCATGCATGGTATGCAGCTGGGCAGTTCTCCAGAACCCACCCAGTGGCTTGATAATCAGGAAGAATTCTATAAACAAAAGTGTATGTGTGCATGGACCCTGATAAGTGCAAATGGAATACATGGAATAGCAACCCCGCTTAAGGAAACATATAAAGTCTGTGAAGTTTCCCCTTTAGGTAAACAATAGTGCTTGTTCAGAGCAAAAAAAAAGTGTGCATGTGCATGTGTGTGTGTGTGTGACAGAGAAAGAGAGAGAGAGGGAGAGAGAGAGAGAGAGAGAGAGAGAGAGAGAGAGAGAAGGAAAGAGGAAGAGAGTGAGTATGGGGGAAACTGGTGAACAGTATCTAGTATCAATTACCCTTTGATTTCTTATATATTTATTGATTGTTTCAAAAGACAATTTGACTCTTCTCTTTTAAATCACCTTAGAGAGATAATAGCATTTGCCAAATAGTTACCTGGGCTTGAGAGTAATTTTAAGGTAATCTCCAAAACCACCTGAAAGACATTAAACACAATCATACATGGAGAAAAACGGAATTTCTTTTTTTGGGGTTTTTTTTGAAGAGGGAAGGGCAGGGCAATTGGGGTTAAGTGACTTGCCCAAGGTCACACAGCTAGTGTGTCAAGTGTCTGAGGCCAAAGTTGAACTCGGATCTTCCTGACTCCAAGGCTGGTGCTCTACCCATTGCACCACCTAGCTGCCCCTGGAATTTCTTAAATATCTATTTTAGGTATAAGTGAATTTGCATGTTTTAGATAGGTCCACATTTGTGTTTTTTGTATTAAAATACAGGTGACTAGACAGTAGGAGCTATTTTCAGTTTTGTATGGTATCTTCTAGCATGGTCACAAACATGTATCAGAATTTAATAAATCCTTCGTGGGGGTAATGATAAAGAAAGTATCTGGCTTTTTTTTTTTTTGCTCTGGATACTATGTCTGAATTTCTTAGTGTCAGCAGTGATTCACATATGCATATATTCCCCACTTAAAAACTTACCTTATCAAACTCTTTACTTGACATACAGCATAACTGTATATATACAGAGGTGGCAATATACCACATATGTAAAAATGGAAAGTAGAGATATGTATTGTAGTTCAATTCTAGGAAGAATGGCATAGTTTAGTTTCTACATTGATATCTCAAAGCTATTCCAAGATAAAGGAGAGAGACAAAGAGATTTCTACTGGAGAAACAAAGCATCAATAGCTCTAAGAGCCAAGTCTCTAGAAGAGCACAAGTGTCACAATAAATGAGGCAATTTTGTGCTAGCAATGCTTTTTAGGTACCCTGAAGCATTTTAAAAACATCTATTGTTACTCACAACTCAGTCCCCCAATACTACCAAAGTTGTAAATTTTAAAGTCATTTTAGAGAAATACACTTATCACTTGTGTGACTTTTAGTCATTGCCTCGATGGACGTGGGCCTTGGTTTCCTTATCCATAAAATGAGAGTCAGGGGACATCAGACTAGAAAGACTTTGAGATGCCCTCCAACTCTAGATCGATGATTCCATGGTCATATCAACTATAGGTCTCAGGGAATGTAGTTACTTAAGAAAAGCCCATTTGAAAGCATTTATCTGCTGCTATTTTGTTTCAAGGTGCTAGAGGCAGAAGCAAAGTTAAAAGATTTCTATACTTAGGGTTAAAATACCTGCATTTGAATCTTTCTTCAGGTGCTTATTAGCTTTGTGACCAGGGCAAAGTCACTTAAACTTAGGAGAACCTCAGTTTCTCATCTATCAAGGGGTAAAAATAACACGTGCACTACTTATTTCATAAGACCATTGTAGGGAAAGTATTTCATAAACCTTAAGAACTATACAAATAGGAGTTATTATTAGAATCCTCCTTCAATCTCTTTTATGCTATATCTTGATATCCTTCTGTAGCAGAATAAAGTTGGCCAAAATCAGTCATTACTTTGAGAGTCGGGATAAAAGAGATCAAGAGATGTTAAATGCTGAAGAGGGGAGGGTCAAGTTGAAACATACACCTTATTTTTTTCCAGCAACTACAGACCCTCTGACTCATTATGATACTGAGATCTTAGGTCACAAGCATGGGACACATGGACCTCAACTTGTTATTTTCAAATTTGAAGCTAGTGGATACACAGAGCCTGTCTTCCTCTACATTAAACAGTTGTGTGAACTATAAAAGCACATTATAATCCTACCAATGAAAAACCTCCTGTGGGAATACAGAGTCATTTACTAATGTAATAAGTCAACTCTCTCATCAAGAACATGGCATCAGTGGAGGCTTGGGTGTGGTCACCTTAAAGCTCTGGAAGAAACCTAGAGGCAAAATTTAGCAAGTTTTTCCCCCTCCTCCTCCTATTGCACAATGAAAATCTGTCTGTGGAAAGCACCCCTTGAAAGGAAGTATCTGTCAAAGTAAAAATAAATCAGGTTAACAGTATTTAAGAAAAAGTACTCTGCATAGTTTTATAGTTTTTTTTTCCTAAGTTAAATGAAAACACTTTGTTTTCTACCAGTAAAATCATCACCCAAACTTTTAACCCACAGGACTAAAGTTTTAAGTTAAGCCATGAAACTAATACATTTTCATTAGTATTTGTCATTTTAATGACCATACGTGGAAGGTTTGCTATTTGGTTGTTTTAGGAAGATCCTTACAGAGTGTTTGTGTCTCAGTGGGGTCATTCAAAGTTCAGGATGGCTGCTTCCCAATTTTGAACATTCAATACCCAAGATCTGCCAGTCCAGGCTAGAGGTGGATCAGGTATTAAAGGGCAATTATCACACTAACTCCAACCCCTGTAAATGCCAATTTGTTAATTTCTATCAAGAAATGAAATTGACAAGCAGACTAGAAAAATTGTTTCATCAGCTGCTTAATTTGTTCTCATCACAGGAGGAAAGTCAATTTGGAAAACCAAATTGAGATTGAAGTTGCTTGGTGAGTAACAGAATTAGTGTAAAGACCCATCGGATGATCTTTAGGAAATGTGTTATCAATCAAAGATAGTCCCTATTTCCATTTGCCCAAGAGGGGTAGAATATAGATTTATGATGCTTGTTAGAGTAATATTCTCCTTCTCAGCAGTAGTGATCCACATCTTGGAAACATCTTATTTGCCATCTTTTTTAAAAATTAAACTTTCTTTTTGTATTTTGGGCTTTACCATCATGATCATCTTCCAAAAGCCATAGACCACCATCTTGCTGTTTGTCAATAGTGTATTATAGTTTTGTTTTGTTGTTGTTGTTTTCCAGGGAGGAAGGCAGGGCAATGGGGGTCAAGTGACTTGCCCAAGGTCACACAACTAGTAAGTGTGTCCAGTGTCTGAGGCCACATTTGAACTCAGGTCCTCCTGACTCCAGGGCCGGTGATCTACTCACCGTGCCACTTAGATGCCCTATGTGCCACCTGGCTGCCCCTATAGTTTTGTTATGCATTAAGTCCATGGATATTGGTGTCTCCCTGATACAATTCTCAAGGATACCACTGTTTGTCATTATTAACACATTTATAAATCATCTTGGTATGTGTTGCTTTCTGGGAAGACTTCCATAGATGAATATATCTCCTCTATTATATGGTGGCTCTTAAGGGATGAGATTTTTTTTTAAATTACTTCTAAATTAAAATTCTGTGGGCATACCTTTGTTCTTACTTTCTATGTAATGACTCCTCACACCATGAAAGCTGATTAGACTCAATAGTAGATACTGGGAGTCTATTACCCCTTCTAATTAGAATACAGAATAAACACTCAGAAGACCCAATTCCTTTAAGGCTAGTTTCCTATAGGAAAATTTAAATATAACTATACAGAATCATCCAGATTGCTTAGCTCAATTTAGATCAACCAACTCTAAATTAAGAGCAACTTCCAATCCATCTTTCTCCCATCCCCAAAATATCAGGTAGTCTTTATTTTTTTTAACATATACAACCAAGGAATAGTTAACCCTTTGTGTCTTATTTTATATTCCATTAAAAAACCACCACCACCACCACCAAAAACCAAACAAACAAAACCCTGTCAGTTTCCAAAGGCTGGTCTTACATATTTCTTCCCACTGCCTATTTTCAATTGAGTACTTGGTCTTAGAGAACAGATCTTAAACCTGACTGCTCATGGCAGGCCAGAAGATAAACTATATTACTATGTTTATTTTTTTTTCCGTAAGGCTTGCAAAGGAAATAGAACTATAATGCTCTAGTTTTCATTAGAATTTGGGACATATGACTTGGTGAAGTTTTACACATAGACCAAATAGATACATACTACCACAGCAAATATTAATTTAATTGTAACAAAAATGGATTTAAAAAATCTTTGATTAACTCACTAACAAACTGATTGTGTGGTCCTGGGCAAGTGACTTAACTGCCATTTGCCTCAGTTTTCTCCTCTGTAAAATGGGGGTGATAATAGCACCTAACTCCTAAGGTTGTTGTGAAGATCAAATGAGATAATTTATAAAGTGCTTCACATAATGCCTGGCACACAGTAGGTACTATATAAATGTTAGCTATTGTTATATATTTGTGTGTATTTATGACTAATCTCATAGGTGCATGTCTGCATTGCTTTATTGTTTTTATGTGCATTTCTGGATACCCATAAAATGAGAGAGAGCTGTTTTTTTTTAAACAACCTAAGATCCTCCTAAGGAATACAAATAGTAAATGCTTGAGTTACTCTTCCAGGTACATTCTCACATCTTCCAATTAAACAGTTGAAGAAGTGAAGCTATTTAACCCCCTTCCCTTCATAAAATTACAGAAGCTCAGGGCTGAAAGATCATGCCCGACACTAAGCTCCTACCTGAGGCTGCTAAGTGATACAGTAGATAGAGAGCTGGGCCTGGAGTCTGGAAGATTCGAGTTCAAATCCAGTCTAAGACGGTTCTCTAGCATGTGATTTTGGGCAAGTCGCTTAACCTCTGTTTGCCTCAGTTAACTGTTAAGTGAGGATAACAACTACCTATCTCGCAGGGTTGGTGAGGGGATCAAACGAAACAATATTTCTAAAGCAATTAGCACAGTGCCCAGCATGGAGTAGGAGCTATATAAATGCTTATTCCCTTCCCTTTCCCTTCCTCCCCTCTGCATGTAGTCACTGAAAATCACTACTTCATATAACTTCCCATTCCATTTTTTTAAATGCAATTGAATTCAACAAGAATTTATTTATTAAGCGACTACTGTGTCAGTCATTGTGCTAGGTGCCGGGTATACAGAGCCAAAAATGAAATAGTCCCTGCTCTCGAGGAGATTTCATTTTATTAGAATTTACAGGCAGCTCTTAATGTCAAAGAAATGCCTCCTTACACTGAACCAAAATCCACCAGGAGCTTCTACCTAGTGGTTCTAGTTCTGCCTTCTTGAGCCAAGTAAGCTAAGTCCAATCTCTCTTCTAAATGATGACCATTCTTTAGGTATCCTTCAACTAATCTTCACACATTCCTCTGGATGTGGTCCAATGCTCTTTAAAAAGTACCATCCAGAATTAAATATAATACTGTAGATATGGTCTAATTATTAGAATCAAGTATTAGCTCCAAGGTCTTTTGACTCTTTTCAACACTATTTCCACTAGGGCCAAGTGAAGAGGAACTGTGATAAAGTAATTTTCTCACAATCTCATTAATTTATTTGCTGAATGGTAGGGTCCACATCTTTTCAATCTGGCTAATTTTTGAGAAAAAAAATCACAGGAGATGGCAGTCCAGTGGCATTGCATGCTTATAGTAGAGAGGGAACAAGGTTAAAATGAATATAATCAAGAAATATTAGCATTACCAATTTAGTACATAACACACCAATAAAAATGCCGAAGTAGCATTAACAGAAGGTAGATAGAAGGGAAAAATGTGCATCATCTCTTTACATGATATAAGTGATATATCGTCTTCTACTGTACTTTATCAGTGCCTGCTATGTGCAAGGCACTCATCTAATGGAAAAGAAGTACATAGATATACTCCAAATTTCAGTTAAATTCAATAATGTAGAAAGAAGTTAATTGTTTTCCATTGGTCCAAACTATGATTTCTTTCAGATAGAAAGCATGTAAGGAAGCATCAATTTGCATATGTGCTTTTACCTGCTGCTAAATAGGCTCATAGGATCTTAGACTTGAAAGTGACCCTACAGACCATCTAGTACGAACTCCTTACCTAACAGACAAGGAAACTTGTCTGGAAGGAAACATCTAACAGACAAGGAAACTGACAAGGAAGCACAGATAGGATTGAGCGTATAGTCCAAAGGCACATAGTCGCCATGTAGTTAGTGGCAAAGAACTTAAGAGCAAAATTAGATGAAATGGAAAATAATATCAAAATAAAGGAAAAAATTTCTAAATTATCTTTGTTGTCAAAACACAAGCTACAATACTTTACCAGAAAAGTTAAAACGTTTCCAAAAGAATATATCTATAAACCAAAGACCATCTTCTATATGAAAGCCTTCCTGATCTTGCAACTGCTTGTGACCTCCCTCCCAAACTGCTCTGTACACATCAACTTTATATTTATGCTATACACATTTATATACATACTCCCTCCCTCTCCTCTGCCTCCTCTTTTCCACTGCCCCACCCCAGTCTCTGTTTCTATCTCTGTCTCTTTCTGTCTCTCATCTAACCTTCTTGTGCGTAGAGATTATTTCATCCTCTTTATCTGTATCCATAACACTAAGCTTAGCAACTGGCACATAGTAGATGCTTAAGAAATACTCTTTAATTGACAAATTGGTTATCCAGGAGTCACCTGTTAGCAAGGATTCAATTAATTTCAATTCAATAAGCATTTGTTTTAAAAGCTTACTATGTGCAAGACACCGTGTTAGAATGTAGACCCTTGCCTCCACCTCCTCTTAGAATCCATAGTTTCCTTCAGAATTCGACCCAGATACCTACTACATACAGTTTTTCCTGACACCAATCTCTAGCTACTAGCCACTCTTTCCCAGTTCCCATTATCTTGTATTGATTCTTTTTTTTTTGACTAGGTAGAAGAGCCTAGTCTTTGCCTCATTTCTTGCCTTGCTTTAATCACTGAATTCGTGTTGCCTCAGACTGAGACCTGGGAAACACCTTAGCTTAGAAAGGCCAAGCTCTCCCATTGCATCCAGGGCCACCTCCAATTGTCCTGATCTACATCTTGCCACTGGACCCAGAGGGCTCCAGAGGCAAGAATAAGGGTGGAGGCTTTGCACAACCCTCCCTCACTTAAATCCAGTTCAGTTGCAAGTCATGGCATCACCTTCCTGATATCACGGTCCTCTTAGAGAATGAAGAACAAACAAACAACAAAACAAATTATATGTGCATGTATGTTTGTTTCCAGCATTAGGATGTGAGTTTCTTGAGGTCAGGAGCTGTTTAATTGTTGTCTTTGTATCCTTAGCATTTAGCACAGTGACTTGCATATACTATGTGCTTAATAAATGCTTGTTAATTGATTGAACATATGAAATATCCATCCTGGAGATCTTGTTTACAATCTTAGCTTGTCACAGATAAAGAAAACAGAAGCGTCATCCTAGCCTCTGGCTAAATTACTCTAAATTCCAAAATAGTATCAATTAAATGATTCTTTGCTATATTTATATAACTACTAAAAATAAATATTTTAGCCAATATTTGTATTAACAGAATCAAGTCATCACCATTTTTAAAAACCACTCAAATACCAAATAAGGATGTATATGTATTAAATAGAGGAAGAGTAGTGTAGTATGGAGTTGGCTTGAGAGTCAAGATGGCCTGCATTCAAGTTCTTGGTAATAGTGGCTGTGAGAACACAATCAATATACTTATGCTTTTAATGCCCTAGACCAGGGCTGTCCAACCTTAGGTTATTATTTAAACAATAGACAATATATTTTGATTTGCCATTTTAGTAAGAGCTCTGCTTCGTTTACTAAAGCATTTATGTAAATTTCTATGCTTGTAGGCAGGCTGCATAAATCACACTGCGGGCTGCATTTTGGACAGCCCTGCCCTAAACGATTCTCTAGGTCTATTAAGTTTTTTCTCTGAATTGAGTTTCCTCAGTTCTTACACCAATGAAATCATACGGCAAGATTCTCACTTCTACCCTACCCCTAAAAGTATGATCACTATATATTTTTAAGCATAAGAATGATTTACATACAGCATCATATTTGAATTTTTGGCCATAGTATAAAATGGCAACCCTAATAAAATAAACAAATTAAATGAATGGCTTACTTATAGGATGTCTTGTGACCAAAATGTGAAGTGAAATGTAAAAGCTATGGTGCTCATGTTTGAGATTAGCAGCCAAGTTTTCAGCCTAGACCTATATGTTTATTTTAAATGGAATTAAAATTCTCCTTTATTTTTGGAGAAATGTCTTACAGAATGAGAGGCCAATAAAACCTACAGCAGAAACGTTTTTTCTAGGTTTTCTTAGGTATATATTAATTCACCAGGTAATTCCAAAAGGTTTTAGCAATTCTAAATGTAAAGAATTCATGACTTTTGACTATAACTGCAAAGGAACAAACAAAGCAATCACTTACCAAACCTAGAAACGACAATTAACCTGATATAGACAGGACTTTTATAATTAAATAAAAGGGTCTAGCCAACCTAGATAAGCACAACAAACTCATTATGCAATTCTCCTCTCTGCTCAAATTATACTTGTTTGGGGGAGGGTGTGTACATGTTATTCTTAAGGAAACATTGAAAATAGAATCAAACTCTTCCACCCAAAAATAGAGAAGGATGTTTTTTTAATAAGCTAAATACTGACATACGGTAAAATGTCATTAATTTGGACTTCCTTGATTTGACAAGTTCCACCTTTGTTCAGCACAACCTTGCTTCACAGAAAGCACCAATTAACAGTGTAAACAAAAATCATAGGGAGAATGTTTAAGATTGCTGGAAGGACAAACTAAGAATCCCCAGGTCCTTTTGAGGCACAAACAATTGATATACTAATTACAAATTATTCTTAATTATTCATTAAAATAGCCTCCTATGGATTTGTACTTGGCAATACTTTTGTTAGCTTGGTTTGAGTTATGATACCCATTTGAAAGTAGTGAAACTACATTTCTTTAAATAGATGCTACCAACATGAATTCATGTGGGCCCTTCTCCAAATTAGTCTAAATTTGGGAAGTTTTAGTACAGAGTGAAGGAACTGAATCATAGAATCTCAGGCCTAGACAGGAGCTCAGCTGCCATCTAGTCCAACCCATAGATGAACGAGGATGCTTTCTACTATACTGCTGACCAGAAGTGATTTGGCCTGGACTTGAAGATCTCCAGAAAGGGGACAACTCACTATTCCTCCTGAGGTATCAACTTCAGGATAGGTCTGATGGTTAGGAAATTTTTCCTTACAATAGCTGAAATTTGCTTTTTTTTTCTCCATCTTCCACCCAATTTTTTGGCAGAAAAAAGGCTATCCCTCTTTGTATTGTAAGGTGAAATGTCATTAAACAAACAAACAACCCAAGTAATGTATTATCAGTCTCAATAGAGATTACTAGATAATTCAATCTGGAATCTAAAATAAATTAAAACTTACTCTCTTTGTAAGAGAAATAGTTGTTTTTTTTTTTTACGTTATTTCTTTTTTCTTGCAGGAAGTAAAAAGATGTGGTGGGCTCTCCTTAACTAAGTAATAGAGTTGTAATTCAGAATACCTCAAAAGCTGAACTGGCAGCTGAGTACCCTGTGTTTATAGAAATGTTTGGATGATTCAGAGTGAGCTCAGAGATCAAATTAGATCAGAGCATCTCGATTCAAAACACATTTGAAATGTGGCAAATGTCGAGCTTCCAGGTCATGACTTATCCAAGTGTCGGGCTGCTCACCAGAATCTCTATCACATGGTGAAAGTAGCCCCACAAGCAAGATACTTCATGATGCATATGGGAACTCGGGTACTAGTGGGATCTACCTGCCAGGAAGTAGACAATACTGGGACTCTCACAGTATTTTCTTCTTCGCCACAAAGACACGCTGTGAGGGCGCAGGGGGAAAAGGACCTGAGAATAAAACAGTTTGAAAAGGAGCTCGACTCAGCTTTGTTATGACCAGATCAAGCCTTTCACCAGTGGATTTCTTCCCTGAGGTTGCTACTTATTCACCTGACGGATTATGGGAATCTGAGAATAAAATTCAAAAACTTAAGGGTGTCTACACATACCACTTATATCTTTATTAAATTTTGACTTATTTCTGGTAATCATTTTAAAAGGGAGAGAGGATGAAGGAAGGTAAAAAGAGGTTTTAACATTCTCTCTAGGTGAGGAGAAACCCTCAAGTTATGATAACAACAATATTTGCTTCCTCTTGCAATTTAAAAGGCAAGGCATAAAAGAGCAACCCAGGCTCGTCCCATCCTACTCTTAATCGAAATCAGAATCCATCCTGCTGCTCCCAACTTAATCTTCCCGCACATTTTTTATTTAGAATATTAGCAACTCTGAGGCCACAGGCTTCATTCATAATAAAAAATAATTCTGATCTGCATATTTTCCTCCTGCTGCTTTTCTTCAGCTACCACCTTCCCCTCTCTCTCTCCCATTCTGTCTCTCACTCCTTTCTTCGAGTTCCTTTGTTGCTGAATGTCAGGGTCAACGGTGGCACGGTATGACATGATTAGTGTTCTTGACATTACACAAGTATTCTGAAGAAACCAGCTCGGAACACAGAAAGGAAACGGGGTAGGCAGAGAGGCAAGGAGAAAAGGAGACACTCAGCCATTTTAAGAAGTCAAGCAAAATAGACATGGAGTGGGGTTTGAGAGGAGGAGAAAAAGGAGAGTTTTCTGAGTTTCCCTCTCTGCAAAGGACCTAGGTGATTTATAAAGGTTAGGGATAGGGACTAGACCTGTGATTTAACTGATGTAGAGGGGACTGCTGAGGAAGAGGGGCTGCTTGGTGGCTCAGTGGCTAGAGCACTGGGCCTGGAGTCAGGAAGAGTCTTCTTCCTGAGTTCAGATCTGGCCTCAGACACTAATTGTGTGACCCTGAGCAAGTCACTTTACCCTGTGTGTCTCAGTTTCCTCATCGGTAAAATGAATTGGAGAAGGAAATGGCAGACCACTCCAGTATCTTTGCCAAGAAAGTCCCAATGGGGTCATGAAGAGTAGGACACAACTAAAATGAATGAACACTCTAGAACAACACATTCTTCAACATACAGTCTTGGCGACTAAAGCCCTTGAGAAGTTGAGTGACTTGGTCAGGGTCAGAGAGATACCTATGAGAGGTACTGACCGCACACAGGAGTGTGGGGTGGAGAGGGGAGAACTGAAGCCTGGTGTTCCTGTCTTACCTTGAGGCCAGCTCTCTCTCTATCCATTCTGCCATTTCTATTTAACCAGTTGGTATACTTCTCCCTTCCTTACAGGTGTCTATGAGGTATAATTCTACTCTTTCTGAGCAACGCTCCCAACAGCAATAATTGCTAACTCTTGAACCCATGACTCAGCGGGTTTGAATGTTCAGGAGGACCATAATCAGTATACTTTTGGAAGATAGCAGCAGTCCATTACAAGTATTGATTTGCAGCACTTTGTCAGCTCTAATGATGTTATCTCATTAAAAGAGATTTATAAATGCCCTACTGTTCTACAAAAAGCATCTGCTTCTGACTCTTTTCTCTTGCTCAACAGCAGGGCTCTCAGCAGCAGCACATTAAAATCAAATTGAAATCCAATGCAAGACTTGCTCAGAGTTGCTTACTAAGATTCCTTTTTAATTGGTTTATTCTGCTCCCCACCCCCTCCTCTGCTAGAAACTGTATGACCACCTCTAGGCAAGAGGGGAGGAAGATGCAGATGGACAGACACAGATAAGGATACAGCTGAAGAGCATGTCAATGAAAAATCTTATTTTTACACTTGAAAACTTAGAGAAGAAATCAATCAACACTAGTTGTGGCAGTAAACAGGGTTTTTAAAAACATACCACCTTCCACTGATGGAAGAGGGGAAACATGCTTCTGATTGATTTGGAAAAGGTACAAAACTTAAAAAAAAAGGTGGCAATCATTCTTCATCCTGCTCACACCCAGGAACATAATGCCATAGGCAGTGGAATGGTTTTGTTTCAACAGATTTCTTATTAAATAAAAAAGGTAGCAATTTTCCATAATGAATGTTTTATACATTATTCCTTTGTGTATAAGGCCTCGAAAGTACACATTATTAAAGTCTATTAAAGTCTGTATTTAGTAGCATTACTAATGTGCCTTTTGGGAAATTATTACAATGAGGCAGCATCAGTCTTTCACAAAATTCCAATTGTTTAATATTCCTTTCCTGATCTCCAATCCTCATGTCTATTTTTAGCTGTAATCAGACCTCTTCCAGAATGGCATAATCCTATCCTACGGCTGTCACAACAAACTATTTGTGGCGGTGGAATGGAAAAAGTAAAGAGGGAAGCAGATATTGTTCATTTTAACGAACAAATTTTTTCATAACTCATCTCACCAATTTCCACCGTTCTAATTAATAGGCATTCTATGATCATTATTATGTGATATGACACTTTACCTCACTGGCTAGACTTCAATAGTGCAATTAGCTGCTTATATTTGTACTTAATTGAGACTAGCCTTTCAAGATATTGCCACCTTCCTTAAATGTGAGGGATAGTAAAAAGTTAGAAAATTTCTCTCTCCCTCTCTCTCTGTCTCTCTCTCCTTCTCCCTCCACACATATCCACACACACATATTTTAAAACAGAAGAAGAAACAGTCGCTGAACAAGCAAATCTAAATATTTTTTTAATTCATATGTTAAGTCACGCTTTTTCTCAGGGGGAAAATTATCTTTGGAAAAACATCTGAGAGTAGGGAGGTGGTGTAGTGGACAGAACACTGGGCCTGGAGTCAGAATAGATTTGAGCTCAAATCCAATATCGGACACAAGCTATGTGACCTTTGACAATTCACTTAACCTCTGCTTGTCTCAGTTTCTTCCACTGTGAAATGGGGATAAATAATAGAACCTACCTTACACAGTGCCTGGCCCACAGTAGGTGCTATTTAAATGCTAGCTATTATTATTTGTGAATTGTTTTCAACTAACCAAAATAAACCTCCTTGCTTCTCTATCAATTCACCTCCAAGAAATCTTAAAAATATTATTGTTTGGCTTCTTTTATTTTCCTTGAAAAAGTTACTAAAAAGAGGAATGCAAATCAAAAGAACTTTGAAGGTTCTGCTCACATGCAGCAAATTGGCAAAAATCACAAATGATGGGAACAGTTAATGTTGGAGGAGTTGTGAAAACACAAGCACATTGATATACAATTGGTGGAGCTGTGAACTGGTCCAACCTTTCTGGAAAGCCATTGGGAATTATGTTAAAAACATAACTAAAACGTTTATACTCTTTAACTCAGAGATCATAATGCCAAGCATTTGTCCCAAACAAGTCAAAGATAAAAAGAAAAATCCCATATATATCAAAAAATTTATAAAAACACTTTTTGTAATAATGAAGAACTAGAAACAAAGATATCTATCAATTAGAGAATCGCTAAAGAAATTGCTTTATATGAATAAAGTAAAAGTTATGAATATGAAGAAAAAAGAGAAGTGTATGACCTCTATGACCTCATGAGGCAAATCAAAGAAAGACGAACTTGGAAAACATCCTTATCTGGAAAATGATGAAATTAGATTCAATAAACTCTAAATCTACAATCCTATGAACCTAGACAACAACTACAACCATATAAGTGGAGAGAACAACAACAAAAATTGAAATGGAATGATAACTAATTTTGATAACCAAGATGAACAAAAAAGAGATGATATGAGATGCAAAATTCTTTTTTTCGGGGCGGTGGTAGGATATGGGTGTAGAACACTGCATATAATATTGGATTTGTCTGATATGTTAAGTTTTACTAAACTTTTTATTTTTCCTTTTAAAAAATTTTTAAAAATATTCATTCTCTGATAGGAAAATGTGGATGAATCATATTAGGAAATGTAGGTAATATTAAAACATAAAAAATTTAAATCAGTAACCAATGATATCTATGCATTACAGCACAAAGCTCTCTGAAAAAAATGTCCTTTTTTGTAGCCAAGACCTTTAATTTTCTTGATGCAGGGAATTATAGAAGGGGAAGTTCCCTCTATTAATTCAAATAAAAAATTATTTCACAATTTGAAGTCTGAGGGTTGTCTGGGGGCACTAAAAGGCTGATTAATTTTTCCAAGGGTCACATATTTGGCATGTGTTAGAGGCAGGCTTCAAACCCAGGTTTTCCTGATTTGGAGGATGGCTTTCTATTCATGATACCGTGTACAGTAAACAATATGAGATTTTTTTTTTCATTTTGAAATTACAATGAGGCTGGAAATCATAGTGGCAAAAGTCACTTGTAGCTTACTGTGAGATACATCATTTCTATTTAAAAAGAAAAAAAATCCCGACAACTCCCTCAAGTACTAGTTACTCAAATTACTGTGCTAGGTGGAAATGAAATCTATCAGTCACATATTCCCAACATGCCTAGATTTCCTACTGTTAGGATTGAAAAGTTGTAGAGGGCAGACAGGCAGGGAAAATCTCTAATTTTCAACTAAAAATAAACAAATAATAGATTAATGAGTTAAGACAGGAAGTCTTTCCTATTTTGTATCTACAAATGTTTACACAGATTGAAAGCCCACAGGGTTTGGAGTTAGAGGGCCTAGGTTTAAATCCCAGCTCTGTTATTTACTACCACTGTGGTCTGGCAACTTCTCTAGTTTTCTAACATGAAAAACAAGTTGAGGTGGGTGGGGAGAGAGAGGAGGGGTGGGACACTGGTCAATGTGATTTCTGAGGCTTCTTCTGCCTCTAGAGCTTATGATCCTATGATCAATCAAGTTAGGATGGCATCTAACAATATATATTAGGAATTGTTTATCCTGAAAAGAAAGGGATACTTACAAAAAAAAGTCAAGACCACAGGTAATTCAAATAGGGAACAGAAAAAAAATGGGAAATGGTGACAATGAGGGTTTTTACTGTGCCTCAGCAAGCACCTGCAGCAAAGAACAAATTCATACTATACAAAAGCGCATAAAATATCCAAAGGATCTCTCTGATTACAGGTTCACAGATCCAGAGCTAGAAAGAAATTTGGAGTCAGTCTATTCCTCGTTTACAAATGAGGAAGATAAGGTTTAGAGAGGTCAAATCACTTGCCCAGTGTCATACAGTCTGTATAAAAGCAGAGCTTGGATTAGAACCAGGTCCTTTGGCCTTGATCAAAGCCTCTTTCTACTTCATTGCCTTTCATGTTATAGATCTGTTGTATTTATTAGTTTGTTTAAAACCTTTAAGATTATTATACAGTCCGCTCAAAAGGTCCACATCCATTTAGAGGGTAAAAACACACAGAACAAAAGAAAGCAATAGGAGATAAAAAGACTCTTGTTCTATTCTTATCTAAAGCCCTCAAAACAGGAAAGAAGAAAAACAGTGGTAAGAGGTTAATTTCAGGTGAGAAACAGAAACTTTGACTCATAAGAAGTACTCAAAATTGTATGATTGTGCTTTCTTTTCAAAGGAGTCCTTACTGGAGGTCAGTGGAACCTTAATGCGAAACAGTTGCTGAAAAGGCCAATTGGAAACAGGAGGCCTTTCCACTCCATGTATACACCAAGTCTCACCTGTGGTCAGTAGCTGCCACCACTATTCCAAGGGCCTATTTGTTGGCTATAGCTGTGTATCTTAAACACAAAATTAGTTTAAGAGTCCGACTGAGTTTACAAAACCTTTCATATGTCTCCTTCATAGTGTTAAAACAAACAAAAACAACTCCAGGTACTTATGGTGTTTCTTTCTAGATCTGATTTTTAACTTACAGTGTTTACTGTGTCTCTTCCCAGTAGGCAATCTCCAACGAGTGATTAAGGAACATTGCAAGTAAGTCCACATGACAGCCACAGCCACAAGACAAGGTTCTGGTCAGTGTCCAGGTGAATGAACTAAAGACTAACCTCATGTAAGAGCCTTATTTTCTATTCAGTAATAGTCCAGAGAAACTTGCTTTTCAAAAAGCAGGGAACAAGGTCTGTTGCAATACTTCTTGCTGTGAAATTCTGAAGTGTGTCGAGCGCTAGGGTGACACCCACTGAAATGTGTTGCTCTTGACTGAGCTGAAAAGGAAGGTAGTACCTTCAGACTGACACAGAGGGTTTCTCCTTTTCATTATATTTTACATTCCTTAATCTTGTCTTTAATATGGTTTCCCTGTAGCAGAACTGAAAGTATATAAAAAAAGAAATTTCTAACTCTTCTCAGCAAGTCTATAAATACTGTATATATATAGCATGTGTGTATATGTATGTATATGTACATATATACATATATGTAAATTTTCTATTACATCTTTTAAAATCATCTCCTCTTTATGAGTGGCCTTACCTTTCAATACTACGGCCCGTCCCCCCTCCCCTCGCCCCCACACACAGTAGGTACATGGCTAATTCTGTTTTTGGTTGGTTTTTTTTAAATTTGTGTTCTTGAACCTGTCTAGGAGGGTGGAAGAGTCTTCTTTTTTTCCCCTCTAAAACTTTCCTGATTCTCCTAACTTGAAGCACATGACACATCTTGAATTTTGACTCCTCATTCTCCATATGTCATATGCTCAACATAACTCAATTTACATGAAGCTTAGGTGCTACATCTGCCTCATGGCAATAATAATCTTTCAAAAGTCACAAGTTCTTTTTTGCCTGAAGAACTACCCAAAATTTTAAAGAAAAGAATGAAGGCAGTTATTCCTTAAAGTGGAAGGAAGTGAAATAATACTTTTATGTTACTGAATGATAGAATGAAACTTTAATTTTGATTCATTTTTAAGGGAGTAAAATCAAAGGGCAGCAGCATTTCTCAAAATGCTGGAAGCTGAAACATTTCTCAAATACTCACAAAATGTACATGTTATTAATGTGTCTGTTTCTGCAGATAGAGACAATTCAAGTCTATACATCCAGTCCCACCTTCTATCCTAATCTCACACTGACTCTTCCAGATACCCAACTTCATTTGCCCATCCCATGAATTTCTCAAACTTTAAATATGCCCTAGACTAAATATCACCATTTCCCTGAAAATGGTCTCTTTCATATTTTGGTAAATGTTATTTTTCCTTATTCCCAGGTTCAAGAACTCAGAGTCATCTTTGATTTCTCTTGTTTCCTTGCCTCTCACTTCCAATGAGTTTTGAGTTGGGCATCTTTTCTACCTGAACCTCTCCTTCGCATTTCCCTTGCTACTAGCCTTGTTAAGGACCTCATTACCTTCTTCTTGGCCTACTGCCATTCCCTTCTAATCAGATTTTCCACCTCTAGTCTTTATCCTGTCCAATCTAACCCACTGTTACTGTCACCTTATTCTTTATGATGTATGAACCTATCATAGAATCTCAAAGTTGGAAGAAACTTCAGAGGTCATCTAGTCTATTCCCTACCCAATGCACAAATTCCATTGACAACATCTCCTACAAGTAGCCGTGTCATTCCCCTGCAAAGAATAGGCAAGAATGATGACTACAGTTCAGGGAGAACTGGTTATGCTGTTCCCTCCACCTACAATGCTCTTGCCTCCTGTTTCTGCCTATTGAAATCTTACACACACACTCCAAGGCCCAGGTCAGATGCCACCTCCTCCATTAAGCCTTCCTTAATTCCCCCTTTCTCCTACCCCCAGCTATATATCACTCACTCTATATAATCACTCCATCCTATGATTTCCCATAATATTTGGTCTGTACTTCTTTTATCATACTTAGCAATTCTATATTACACTTATCAATACATATGCATTCTCATGTCTTTATATAAGCCCTGGTGCTTAGGGCAGTGTCTTATACACAGTGCTTGATGGACAAATTGACTAGTATAAGTATAAATGTAAATCATATTATGAATTGCTTTGGCATTTTAGTATTGTTGATAAAACTAATGCACAAGAAAGTCACAGCTGTTTATTTTTCTTCATACGAAGTGACACATTTTTGCAGCAGCACCAAAAATGTGGAGTTCTACAGCAGATGATCATTGAAATTTATTGCAACAGTTTTGTCTATGAATGATGAAAATTTTTCATTCTATAACTCACAACCTGGCCATTCCCTTTGGAACCAATTACAACAGAGGAATAAACAAAGAACTGATTTTGAGGCCTTCTCCCTCACTGAAACAAAGAATAGAGTGGGAAAGACAAAGACTCACTTCGGAAAGATTTAGCTACTTAGTTCTATCTTAAGTGGTGCAGGGCAGCACTACCAACCTGAATGTACAATGGAAGAAAATGTTTTACACACTGATCCTGGTTTCCCAGAACAATGTTTAAGGGATATAAATGCTTTAACAATTCACATTCATATTCATTTGTATCATTATCACTATTAATAGTGTGTAAGTTCTTTGAGGAGAAGCACAACTTCCTTTCTATCTTTTCATCCTTGGACATTTATCCAAAATAGAGAATTAATAAATGCTGGTTGATTTAGTTTACAGATAGCATATTTTTGGAGCATGTGAAAGAGAAATCAAGCTGATTACCTCATTTTATCACTAGGTAAGGAAGGTGAAAGAAAAATCTGAAAGAAGAAGAGGTTGTTAGTAATTGGTTATCTAGAGATATTACGGCCACTAGTAGTTCTTTGTACTTTCTTCATGATAACCCGATGACAAAGATGGTGCAAATATTATCATATCCATTTTACAGATGAGAAAATGAAGGCCCAGAGAAATGAGCTGACTGGCTAATAAGTATTGGAATGAGGACTCAAATGTAGACATTCTTACTCAAATTCTATTACTCTGCCATTACACCACACTGTTCACCTGAAAAGGCAAAATGTTTTGACCCTTGCATTAAAAATACAGTTCTAAATACTGGAAAAAGTTCTGGGAAGAGGGATTTAAAAAATAGATTCTAAGCAAGGCAGTGACATCCATCCACCTTTAGTCACGAAAAGATTCTATCTTACTTCATTTGATGCAACAGCCATCAGCCAAAAGAAAAAGTCTGACCTAACTTCATTTGCCTGTTAATAGGAAAGAATCTCTTTTTGACTTAGCTCTCAAGAACATTCACTTTGTGGGGGGTGGGGGGCAGAGTTGGGGAATGGTTCTGGACTCAAATGGGTGGGAAAACTGTCCTCAAACTCAAGGCAGCAAGTGTCATGTTACACACCTTCAAGTGAAAATTCGACTGTTGAGTAATTAAGTGTAAAGTTTGAGAGTCAGGTAACAGTACTCTTCTGAAGATATGTTTTCTAAAAAAATGTAGTATTAATATGCTAGGATTGTTTTCTTCATGTTATATACTGAATAAGCAAAATATCTCATCACCTTAAGCTCACGTTGTATTCCCAAGGAAAATCTCATCCTTTTTTTTAATGGCCTACAACTTAGCTGTAATATTTGCTTAAAAATACAAAACACCATGATTCTTTTCTTTCCTATTATCACGACACATGTAATAAGCAAAACCTGGAAACATATTCATTTTCCTTATATAAGAATATTGAAATCGATATGTTCTGAGCACATGACACAAAACTGTAGCATATTTTCAGCAGCCATTGCCCCCAAGGTAATAGGTTATCTATATATCTATATCTATATTATGCATATAGACATACGACAAAACCTTTTGTTATTTAGGCCACCGTCCAAACATCTTAAGAATATGATATTAATACAAATATAGCACCTTAAGGCTTAGAAAGAGCCTTTATGACCACAACCCTGTGGATAAGTTAGCATATTAGGATTTCCCCATTTTACAGATGAGGAAAGTGAAGTTCTGAAGCGGTAAATAACCTGCCCCAGAGTCACAAAGCTGGTGTTCAAGGCAGAACTTTAATCAGGTGTTTTCACTCTAAGTTCAATGATCTTCCACAACATGCTGGTAAACTGGTTAACATGCAAATTCATTATGACGACATCCATAAATAAGGGGAGGAATTGCATTTCCTCGATCCTCAATTATTAATTTTTCTCATACACCCCCCAGGTGCCCTACAAATAGCTACAAAAAGAAAAATCAGATTTTGTGAGTAATGCCATCTTGCCTTTGTTGCCTCTACCAAAACCAGCTGGCTATCTGTATAGCTTAATACAGTCAGAGCCTGCCAAATATAACATTCAGAAAAGCAGTCAGGGTTTCCCAATTTAGCTGTAATGGATTCTGCCTTATTCTGTATTTGTAAAAGACACCTTTTAAGTTCTACAAAAACCATGGCCAGATCTCATCGTAACAACTTTTTCATTAAAAATCTCTATAGTAGTCACCAAAGCCTAGTTTTTCCCTACAGCGGGCTGTCTCTTCATTCTAGCTAAGCTCCTTTCTCCTTCACAGCACTCTCTCCCCTCTTCTAGATCCTTCGAGGACCTTCCCTTCCAGAAATTTTCATCTCACAAGCAACCTCACTGATGGGAGTGACCCTGACTCTGGCATGGGGAAAACCAAACAGATGCATACTCAAGTATCCCACACAGAACTGGAGTGGTAAGTGAGAGCCTGTTTATTTGCTTGGACAGGTGGGGGCCTTTTGACCATTGCACCCAAAGTGTGGACCCCCCCAGAGATGTAATGCTTCCCCATTAGAGTGCTCATTGTCTCTTGGGTAACTGTGATTCCTCATTATTCTTTGCACCCCTTCCCTTATTCTTTTCCTCACGTCTCTCTGGGTGTCTGAAGTTAAGAACCTTCTTTTGCATGAGGTAAAACAAGCCTATACTCAAGGCTTATTGCTTTTGGTGTCACTGGACAATTTGTTTCTTTAGTGGAAATCTCCAACTCCTAGCTCATTTGAACATCACAAAAACCCAGTTGTAACAGACTGGAACATTGTTCAGATTACAACAGTGGAAGCTGGGCTCATATGGGTAAGGAAACAGCTATTCTGGTTACAATATGCATATTTATGGTAAATTTACAAATATTACCAACTTTTTACTAATAAACCTTTTTTTTTAAATCAAAGGATACCACTTCCACAATTAAATTATATAGCTACTTTATATTCTGGCTAACATAGTTCTAATAATGGAATATTTCTCTAGGATGTCGTCTTTACTGCTGTTTTGTTTGCTGTGTCTGTGTGTGTACATGCGCACACCAGGCAGAGTTATCTCAAAGATTTTTTTCCAATATTGTGACCTAAGTCATCTTCAGAACAGTTTCAAAAACCTCCTCTTAGTTTCTGCTCCCTGACAACAAAAGCCATAAAAGATTCCTGCCTACAAAAGTAAGACATCACATTTTGCCGAAAAAAAAAAGACACCCGCTCTGCGACTCAGCTTCCTGGGACACAGAAGTACACCCACCTAGACTCGGTGATAACATTTCTGAGGAGTGGTTTCTGACTGTTTGTCAACAGAGAATCCCTGACATCAGAGTCTGAGTTGTTCTGGAGCTACTCAGAGGAAGCTGACACACTGAACTGAGCGTTCAGGATCCTTCCCAAGCGCTCCCTTTGCTTTTCAGTACACAAATCTCTTAAGCAATAAAGGACAAGATTTGTAATGGAGGGCTCCTGCCAAGACCCTCTGGGGATCTGGCTGCCAAGCTTCTGATATTTCAACAGGGAGTTTAGAAGAGGCTGTTTAGAGTTAAAAGTCTTGAAGCTAGAGAAAGAATTCAGCACCAAATTTCCTCCAAGAACTGAGACCAGAACTTGCTCTTTCTACCTAATTCGGATAGGGCTGGACTAGTAATGGGGAAAAAAAAAAGCTTCCTAAGAAACCTTAGTCAAGAGAAAGGCAATGTAATCACTGATCGTACAGTGCTATGGTTTCAGTGTCTCTCTCACCTTTTCAAAAGTATTCAAGCAAAAAACATATGGCTTTCCTGGCACTCCAGAAGACTGAGCAAATAAGACTGAGAAATCACAAGGGGCACCCGAAAATGACCCTTTTCATGGTTAACAAGAAATTTCAGAGGTAGTATCCTAGTTAAATTAGGATGTAAGTTTCTGGGTGTTTGATTTGTGCATCTATAAGAGTGCCAGTAGGCAATAGGTGCTTAATAAATCCTTGCTGATTGACTGAGTTATTAAAATTAGGTTTACAGAGTCTAAACAGCTAAAACCTTGGGGTCTCAGTCTTACTGCTGTTCCATAGAAACTTAAGGGTCAGTCATGGTGAAATGACTTAACTGTACATCCCCAATAGAGAGCCACTGTATCTAGAGAAGTGAAGTACCCTAACTAGAAAGACTTTTGGAAATACTATCATATTCACATAAAAACCTCCTGTTATCAATACCCTATCACTGCTCTTAAGAGGCACCAGCTTTCCCAAGTATATAGTACATCTGTGATTTGTGTCAATGGTTCCTGCCAAGGTATCCATTCAGATAGGCCACTGTCTGCCTGGTCATGCCCTAACATAAAGACAGCTAACCAGCAAATACAAACAAAAGAAAATTCTTTTATTCCAAAGATCTCTAATAACAAAATTTTCACACCCTGGAAAATTATTTCTGCCTTGGGAAGATCAAAGCAGCACAAGGAAACGAAGACATGTGTACTGAGTGCAAAAGGCATCTCTTACCTTGTACATGTTGCATGGACTGGATCAAGGGGTCGGACATGTCACAGAGTGTGGCAGCTCTTGAGCATTCTTTTCCTCTCCGGAATCCTCACTTCCTGAATCAGAGACCTCCACTGAAAGCCAAAAAAGAACACAATAACACAACATTCAGTGAGGACTTCGTGGTAATAATAATTCTTATTACTGACATTTATATTAAGCTTGAAGGTTTGCAAAGGGCATCACTAACATTAGCTCATTTGAACATCACAAAAACCCAGTGAAGTAGGTACTGATCAGATCAAACTCCAAAGTGCTGAGGCTATAAAATAAGGTGGTATACGTGGGCATAGAATTAATCAGCATCTGTTCATAAAGACTATAAGCCTATACCAAAAACAAAACAAAATAAAAAACCCTGGGAAAGCAACTGAAATCTAAGTCTATGGACTTAGGACAAGAAAATACCTTAAAGAGCAACTGGTCTAACCTTCTCATTCATACAAGCTCAAGATGCTAATGAATTTCAAGGTTTTAAATTTGAACTATCTACGAAATTTAAACTAATTCAGAACACATGATTACAAAGCTTATCCACATATACTGCACGAATGTCAGAATTTTATATAGACTCAATTTTTGATATGACAACAATACTTCATTATTCAAAAAACATTCATTTGACAAACTTTTATTAAGCCAATGGAGAATTAATCTATGCTCCCTACCTTCATACAGGAGAATAAGGACAAGAATGATATATTCACTGGATAACCTTACCTATATCCAATGACTCCATTATCCCTCACTATATACACCTGTTTGCACTAAACTGATTTGTGTCTTTTTATACGCTATTCTTTAAGTATTCTGTTTTCCCCCCTTCAAATGTTGGTCCTGAGTTTCCAACTAGACTGACCTTAAATGATTGTTTATTTCATATCACCCTGAGTTTAGTTTAGAACTTTGTACACAACGAGGGAACAAACACAAGGCTGGTAACTGCTACAGCCTGACTTTCAGAGAAAAGCACAGAAAGGAAGTTCTTACAATGATCACAGAGAGGCTACAGGCTGGTTAACATTCCCTAGCACCCTCCATCCCGCTCTCATCTCAACCACAGCAATAAAGTAATTTATAATGAAGTCAATACTCCTAGTGCTTTCAATCAATCAACAAACATTTATTAAGTACCTACTATGTGCTGGGCACTGTGCTAACAGCTGGGGATACAAAGAGTCACTGCTTTCAAGGAGCTTACAATCAAATAGGGGAGATAACATGCAAACAAATATTTACAAAGCAAGCTAAAAGCAGGAAAAATATGAAATAATTAAGAGAGAAAGGGCACTAGAATTGAGTTAGGGAAGGCTTCCAGGAAAAGAAGGGATTTTAGTTGGGACTTAACAGAAGCCAGCGGGGTCAGTAGGCAGTGCATAGGAGGGAGAGTGTTCCAGCCAGAGAAAATGCTAGGAGCTGAGAGATGGAGTGTCTTTCCTGGAAAGGCCAGAAGGCCAGTGTTACTGGATTGAAGAGTATATGTCAGAGTATATGTTTCTAGGAGACGTAGGATTTCAGAACTAGAAAGGACCTTAGGAATCATTTGGTCCAGCCCCGCTCATTTTACAAATGGGGGAACCGAGAAATGGTGACTTGCCACAGATCCCCCAGGAAAAATAGTGTCAGAAGCAGGACTTGGACCAGGTTCTTTGACTCAACATCTGCTGCTAAGTCCAATACAGTCAAGAAAACAGAATGTATTTGGTGACGGCATAAAACTGTGTTCCACTGACTGAAAGTATTTTCTACAGTTATACCGCTACAGTTTTTACAGCTACTTTCCCTATTGCTGTTTAGATATATCTCTGGTTGGTATAAGAAGTTAAATGGGAATTTTGGGGGACACTGCAGACAACATACAAAGGTCAGTAGACAACATGGAAAAAGTTTAGAAACTCAGAAATGCATAAAACACATGTACAATATTGTATATCAACCCAAACTTTACAATAAGGTACTGTAAACACCCCATAAAATTTCAAACTTTTTCTCTGGACCAAAATTTTTTATGCAGATTTTCTAGACTGTGGGGGCACAGCACCCCTAACCCCTGGGATGTGGAAGGGATAGCTGTACATTTCTAAAGAGCCCTTAGCTTACTGCTAAGGTTATATTATATAGAGTTATATACCTGGAGAAGAAAATCCTTATAACAGATCCATTTTTCACGTATGTTGCTCAGTCTGAAGGTCATACACAAAGCACAATAAGAAAATCCACTGCTTACAAAAGACAACAATTTAGAAAATACACTAGTTATAAATTGAGACCAGTCATCAACCAAAAGGTTTGTTGAACAGATAACAGAAAAGACTGGCCTTATTCTTTGAAGTAATTTCAGCCTCTTTCTAAATAGTATAAGCCTGGCTGTTTTATAGCCAAGTCCATGTGTGGAGCCTCCTAGAAGAATATGCAGCTTCAAAATGAGGCAGTCTTAAATTGAGAGAATTTACATCCTCTTGGTATTGAATAAATGTAAAGTACAAACGTGTATCAGGCTATGTTCTAGGAACTCAGCCACAATATGTGTGATTTCCATTCTTCAGATCCTGGTGGAGGTGGTTTTACTGGTATCAATTAGGTCTCTACTGTTGTCAGTGCCAGACTCTAGAAATATTAACTCACATTTAATTCACTTCTAGAGGTGGGTGGTAAAAGGAAAAGCTAGGTAAGCAGAAGGAGGCAAGGTTTAGTGTAGGAAGAGGAAATAAGAGAAAGGGTAAAAATAAAAGGTCAAGGCTACTGGCAAAGCAGAGGGAAATGGGTAAATTAGAGAAGAGATTGTATATAGAGATTATGTACGGAGATATACCTACCACCTACTCATATCAGAAGGGCACTGTAGGAGTTAAGGCAAGGCAATAAATAGGGAATTCCTTGTTCATTTCTACTACTCAATATCCAGAAGCTTCTGCAAGATAGCTCCTCCTGAGAACCAGCAAGGTAGGCCCAGGCAAAGTCAGAAGTAGTCCTACCTGTTTCATGCCATGTATCTACCATCAGCTCCCACCTACCATATAGAAATGATAAAATTCTTTATCAGAATTATGTGAAAATCTTGCGTGGTAGAGGTAGGGAGAGAAAGAAATGACTACCTGAATGGTGAATGAATAAATGAATGAACAAAGTATTTATTAAGTGCTTAGTATATACAAAGCACCGTGCTGAGCCCTGAGAACATAAACAGAAAATTCAGACACTTCTGCTTTCATGAGAGCTCACATTCTAATGACAGAGACAACACACATGGAAAGTTTCAGCTGGGAGTCTGGAAAAGTCCCAGTCCTTAGGGCACAATGGCAAAGCAGAGAGAATGCCATTGCCACTAAGAAAATCATGTCATTTCTGATGCTCAGCCATTCAATAGTGCTGTTAAAGGCTGGGCTGTCCAGGAGGATACTGCCACCGCCAGCGCTCCTGTACCTTTCTGCCTGTTGGTACCAGTTGGTCGGAAGTTGTTGCTGGTGGTGATGACAAAGATGGGTACCTTCTGTGCAGTTATTCTTCCCCTAAATGATGGCTGTGAGGCTGGGCTGGATACAGGTCTGGTGGTTTACGGGGCACCGCTATTCCCAAGGTTCTTGAGCTCAGAGTCCTAGGCTCATCCTATCATGGTTTAAGGGGAGATGGTGGTTAAGGTGGTGGTGATTTCACTTGCCAAGCACAAACTTCCTGGTTTTTTCCCTAGGGTGCCCCTTGGCTTTTAGACTAGATTATCTATCCCATAAGCAACACTGGTTAGCAATTCTCTTCTAATCAGAAGGCACAGAAGACCAAGCGGTTCTTTTCTCATATACTGGGACTTTGTTCATTGTGACCCTTGTAACTATGGCACAACAGGGACAGGTAAGAACATTACAAAATATATACACATATATATGCACACAGATACAGAGACATTATATAGAAGGGTAAGGACCAGACCTATGATTTTATTGGCATAGAAAACTCCCTGGAGAAGAAACTCTATCAAACAAGGCAATTAGGCACGATCTCTGCGATTTATATTCTTAGAGAGATGCCTAGAACAGAGGTTAAATGACTTGCCCATGGTTAAACAGCCAGTTATGTGTCAGAAGCAAGTAATGAATTCAGGTCTTCTTTGTTTTAAGGCCATCTCTCAATCCATTTGACCTCTTCCATCTCTCTCTCTCTCTCTCTCTCTCTCTCTCTCTCTCTCTCTCTTTCTCTCTCTCTCTCTCTCTCTCTCTCTCTCTCACACACACACACACACACACACACACACACACACACAACACCCCCCCACTTAATGTTTAATGTGACAAGGCAATAGGTTCCAGTATAAAATGCAGTAAATGATGGCATAGCCACAAAATGGGTTTAGTAGTAAACAAACAAACAAGAAATAATTCCACTGCCTCCTATCTCTAAGGGTATATTTTCTTATGCTTTTCCCCTGCAATTTGGGCAAAGAGAGAAGGAAGAGTGCTCCCTGATTTTTCCCTGTTTTCCCCTCTCACTCTCTGAGATGAGCCAGAAGTATAGCTGCTGATCTTCAAAGACTTTGGGGTCCATACCGTCCTGTAAAACCGGTCACCCTCAAGGGGCACTGCCCTAAAAGACAGAATTGATTAAATTTAACAAGCATTTCTTAACCACCTACTGTATGTCTGGCATTGTGTGAGGCACTTGATTGGCCTGTGTATGACACGGGCTTCCTCTGGCTAGAACCTCTGCTCTAATAATGTTCAAGGCTATGTCTTAACTTTGATATTATGCCACCAAAAATGTGTTTAAGAAGTAATAGAATATCAGAGCTTAGAGGAGTCACAGATACCATCTTATCCAATCTCCTCATTTGTCAATTAGAGACTGCAATTGTAAATGACACAGTGCTAGGAGGAAAAGCCAATACAGTGGATGACAGAAGCAGGATCCAAAAGGTTAGAACAGTGAATTGAAGCTAACCAAATAAAATACATAAAGGATAAATGCAAAGTCATTTACTTGGGTTCAAAGGATCAGCCGCCCAAGTACGAAATGGGACAGACCTGGGTAGAAAGTTCATATGAAGAAGACTTAGGGATTTTAGTGGAATCTGAGCTAAGTTGGTCAATAGTGTGATGTGAAACCAAGGAGAGAAAACTAGACTCAATTCAACAAACATTTAATAAGCACTGCAATACACATGGCACTATTTTGGATGCTGGGGATATAAAGACGGGGAGGGGGGACCATTCACAATCCCTTTCCTCAGAGAGCTTATATTCTACAAAGGGATATAATATGTACAAGATAATTAAAATACACACACACATATATACATATACACACATACCAAATAATACAAGTAATTTCAAGAGACAGAAAGTACTAATTTGATTTTTGATACTTTCATGGAGATATATTCTAATTGGAGATCTGAGTATCTCTTCAGTGATGTAAATTACATTTTTATCCTGTGCTAGCCTTGTCCTTGTCCTTCCATAATTTTTTCATAGGGGTTTCCCTGAAGTGATAGAGGCCCTCCTTTCCATCTGTTACATGGACTACTCATATGTTATCTCATGTTTGCTACAAGAGAGGCTTTTATCTTAGCAGACACTAACAGAAGTAGAGTACATAATATAGTACGGGGGTATGATTTGCCCAGGCACTTTGATCAAGATAATACCAATTCAACAATTTAACAGAATAACATTTATCAAGTGAGTCTGGTGACCTTGCACAGCCCTACATCACTCAAATCAAAGTCGACTGTAAGTCATGTCATCATTTCCCTGATGTCATGGTCCTCTTTGAAAACGAAGGACAAACACACCAAAACAACAAATGGATAGGATCCAGGGCTAGGTTCTGGTGGATACAGAAATGAAAACATGAATTGGTCTCTATCCTCAAGGAGCTTACAATCTAATTGGAGGCTATGAAATGTATTGAAACAAGTAATATAAGGACAATGCATTAAGAGCAGTGCAAAGATTTGGGAAAGACCTATAACAAAATTTTAAGAGGGCAAAACAATTTTAAAATGTCCAGGGTGCTGGAGGTGAAAATCACATCATCTTCTGCCTTCTGTCAGACCTCATATGGAGTACTGCATCCAGGTCTAGGCATGATATTTTAGAAGGTAGACTGACAAGCTGAAATGTGCCCTGAGGAGCACAGGGTAGTGAAGAAATGTGAAGCCATGTCAGCCGTGTCATACCAGTACTGACTAAAGAAATAGGAGAAGAGAATATATGACTTAGGAGGAAAATGATAGGCTGTCATAGGGAAGAGGGATCAGACCTGTTCTGTTGATCCCAGAGGTCCGAACCAAGACCAATGAGGAGGTCATAAAGAGACAAATTCTGACTTAACATAGGGATGAGATTTTCTAATATTATGGTCCAAAATGGAATGGGTTGCCTGGGAAGGTAGTGAGTTCTCCACCACAGAGGTCCTTGTGTAGAGGCTAGGTGACCATATTTTGAGAATGTTCAAAATGAAATTCATAATTTGTCAAATCTAATGGCCTTTTTCAATCCTTAACCTTCTTGCCTTCTCTGCAGCCTCTGACTCTACTGATCACCCTCTTCTCCTTGAGACTCTCTTCTCTCTAGATTTTTGTGACACTATTCTCTCCTGGTTCACCTTTTAGCTATCTGACCATTCCTTCTTAATCTCCTTTGCTAGGTCTTCATCCAGGTCATTCCTGCTAACTGGTGTCCCCCATGTATAAAATGTTCTTCCTCTTCATCTTCTACCTCCTAGATTCCCTGGCTTCCTCTTGTTTCGTACAGAAAATCTTTCCCAATCCCTCTCAATTTTCATAGCTTCCCTCTGTTGATGAAATCCAATTTATATTTGCATGTTGTCTCCTCCATTAGACTGTGAGCTTCTTGAGAGTAGGGACTGTCTTTTATCTTTCTTAGTATCCTCAGCACTTAGCACAGTGCCTGGCACATAGTAGGTGCTTAATAAATGTTTACTGATTGATACCGCTTGGCACATAGTAAATGCTTAATAAATGTTTACTGATCAGTCGACTGATTTGGAAAGGAACTCAATTACATGACTGCTGCAGTCCTCTCCAATACAACAGTTCTATGATCCAATGAAACTGAGGTCCAGAGAAATTAAGTTGCCTTGCTCAAAGTGTCAAAGCCAGCTGGACTAAAACTCAAAAATTCAAAGTGTCCAAATTAAAGTGTCCTTTAATTCTGATTCTTTGAAGATATGACTATTCCATGATTTACAGCCACACACATCACTGGAAGAACTGTGATGTTTAAAAGCTGGGCTTCTATTTCAGGGAGGAATATTTGGACTCCTTATACTTTTCAGTAAGCATTGCAGTCTCCTAAAGGCAACCCCATCCTTCCCTCTTCCTCCTATTCAATTCTGGACACTGTACATCCACAATTCATGTCCCATCTATCTAATGTGTATATAAATGTATGTGTGTATATAGATATAGCTATACACACACACACACAAATGGTCCAACTCTTATCAACTCTCATCACATCCAACCAATGGCAGATTAAAAATCTGGACAACAAAGATTCTTCCTCCACTTGTTCCCCAGCCTCCCACCCCTACCTTGCCTTCCACCCAGATTGGTAGGCTGAACTCTTGAGCAGCTAGATCTTGTATAAGAGGTTCTGTCATTCTAGGGCTTGATGTAATCAGCATAATGCCATCCACAAATGGGAACCTACAGAGGGAGTTACCATTTATAGAGAATGTCTCTCCCTTTTAGATTCTGCACTGGAATCCTTCAGGGCAATGATAAATACCTTTAGTGAACACATCTCTCTCTGTTTTATACCTTTCTTGCTATTTATAATTGAACAAAGTCATGGGTTATTAAATTTTTCAAGGAATTTTGTATGATGTTAACATCAGAAAAGGAATCTTGTATGATGTTATCATAAAAGGACTCTTGCATAATTTTAACATTCGTGGGAGACACCTTGTTGGAGAAGAGCTTTTAACATTTTGCTCTACAGAATCACAATAGTCCACAGACAATAAGCACAGTAAGGTGTCTTGTAGTTTTTGTGCCTCTTGGTCAACTCTTAGACTGTAAAGATGCGGCATGCTGTAGAATATTGTTCGCAAAAGCCTGTTTGCTCCATTCTCATATTTTCATCGAGGATGCCCTTCATATATGTGTAAATTATAATCATAAATATTTTATGGAGGTGACAAAACAAGTTTCTGACTGCTATACGTGCACACATGATCACCCTCATTCTGATCCAGATAAAGAAAAGTAACTAGATTATCTAAAAGGAGATCTAGGCCCTTTGCCTTTCTCAGGGGGAAAATCATTTTACGGGTTCATAAGGTTCCTTTGTTGTTGTTGTTCAGTCATCTTTTCAGTTTCATCTGACTCTTCCTGATCTCATTTGGGGTTTTCTTGGCAAGGATACTGGAGTGGTTTGCCATTTTCTTCTCCAGTTCATTTGAAAGATGAGGAAACTGAAGTAAACAAAGCTAAGTGACTTGCCTAGGGTCATATAGCTAGTAAGTGGCTAAGGCTGGATTTTAACTAAGACTTCCTGACTCCAGGCCCAGTACTCTATCTCCAGTACCACCTAGCTGCCCTCAAACGGTTCCACCATACTATTAATGATCATATTTAAAGAACCATAAAGTTAAAACTCTTAAATCACAATTTATAGAGGCCAGGTGCAAGGTGCTATATTGGGCTCACTTTGAGCAAATGTGGGGGGGGGGGGGAAGGGGAGTGGCAGAGGTGTTAACAGCTCAAAGCTCTAGGCATTTATACACAAATTAACATTTGGTTCCTATTTAACCAATTTTGATTTAAAAAAAAAAACCTCTCCTTTTCTTCTGGGACAAAGACTTACTAAACCATACTCAATTTATCCTTGTTTCTCCAATTTTATAATGAACAGTCAATTCAATTTCAATTTAATAAACGCGACATTTCTAAAGATGACTACAATCCTCTAAACAATTTTAGTTTCCTTCTTCCCTGCCGAATTTTGAGGAGATAGTCCAGCAATCGCATTTCCTTTGTATTTCTGTTTAAGGCTATAGAGACAAAGAGATATATTAATTTTATACTATAGTGCTAATTCTATTAATAAGTCATACTGATTCCAAATAAAGGGGTTATATGGTTGAAATGTGCATAATTTAATGCTAAAGGTGTGTGGTATTCCCCAATCTAAGTACATGAGAACAATGCCACCAAGGATATACTAAGCACACATTTCCCTCAAGAAAGGCTAAGAGGACTTAGAACCTTGACTATGAAAAGTTCAGGACAAAGTTAGTAAGTAATTCAGGTACTTTGTAGAATCATTCGAGAATGAGCCATAGCGAGAAGCATCATCTCAACTGAAGTAGGTTTGTTGTTTGTTTTTGAAAGCAGAAACTTGTATGCTTAGTGCACTAATATTAAGTCCCATGCCTAGTTCTTTGGGGGCAGAAAAATGTGTTTCTTTAGACAAAATATAGTCACACTTAGCATAACAAAACCATACTGAAAATAGTACCGGAAGTTTTACTATTAACCTCTGCTTTCTTAGGACTTGCATTCCTATTCCATCTTCTCTAGGATTCCATGCATGGGTGTCACCTGTCTTTTAATTCTGACTGAGGACCGAGAGAATCTTGAATAGGGTCTTATGCTCTGTGCAATGAATAGCATATTGTTGATAATAACATAGTAAGTGCTCTCTATAACAAAACAAGGGAGTACTCACAAGAGAAATTTAGATAGAGAGCTGGGCTTGATAAATCTGTCCTGTGACAGAAAAGCACAGACCAGTAAGTATATCTATCAAAATTATCAGGAAACCAAAGTCTCTGACTTGGGCTTCAAATCTAATTTATATTTATAGTTTTGGAGGAATGAATCTGCCTTAATCAAAACTTTCTTCATATGTTTTGGTAAGGGGAAAAAAGGCATTTCTTTGGGGGTGGTATAGATGTCTAAGGAAAGCAAAGATGGCAAGAACCAGTTTTATTGATGCCAGCCAAAGAAATATCCATGGGTCACACAACTCTGGTTTGTTAGAAAGTCACTGCACTCCCGGATGGCAGACTATGCAGCAGCCAAAGAAAACCTTTCAAATGGCCTACATGGAGGCCTTGTCCCTGGTGGATTCCCTGATCTCATTATAGCAGCCCATGCTAGTCCTCACAAAACAAACAGAGGAAATTTATGCCTGCCGTAATGTTGCGGAAGGCTCCACATTCCTTATTAATGAGAGTTCCAGCCTTCTACAATGGTGGTCACTGGCATGGGATAACTTTCTCCTTTGTCGATGGAAATAACTACATCCCCCCTTCCAGGGCCTGGATGTGAATGGCCATGGCCCTAGGGAGATGCATGGGGCTTACAACCTAGACTTTATGCCCTGGTCCCCTTGATGAAATGTTGCTATTCTGCTTATATCAACATCCCCCAGCCTCAAACTGTAGAGCCATTTCCTCATTGGAAGCTCTGGGAAAGTATTTAGGCCTGGATTTGAAGGGTTCCACCTGTTAGGATTTGAATTCCATGACATAGATTCCTCTGTGTAACAAAAACTCAAAATACTCTAGTGGGAAAAACTTCTTCAAGCACCCTTGTCTGATTAGCTCAGCTCAGAAAGCTTTCTCAAGAACTTTCAGCCTGGGATTCTGCTTTGAAGAAGTGGCAAGAGAGAAAATGCTGCTTTGTCCCCTTTGGTATGAGGTCAGAAATACAACATTGCTCAGTCAACCAAGTGCAGAGAGAGAGAACTCCAAAGTCAAATGTAGGATGTGGATGGAAAACTTAAAAGAGGAAGGCAGGGATAACAATGATGATAATGTTGCTATCGTAGAGGCTTCCCCCAAAAAGGGCACAAAAGGTTAGCACAACCACAAGAATGAACCGGTCTGCCTTGCCTTCCATAAAATGAAAAAAAAAAAGGTATTTTGTCATCAAATGTAAGACTTTTGGCTGTTATGAGTGAACATCTTAAATACAGCATGTATTTCTGTTTAAAGCTATAGAGACAAAGAGATATATTAATTTTATACTATACTGCTAATTCTATTAATAAGTCATACTGATTCCAAATAAAGGGGTTATATGGTTCAAATGTGCATAATTTAATGCTAAAGGTGTGAGTGTGATATTCCCCCAATCTAAGTAATTTATGTGATTAGCCAAGTTGTAGGTATGAAAGGGTTATCCAGATCTGTTTAAAAAGAAAAAAAAAAACCTTTTCAATTTGAAATTCTGATGTCTCTTTTAAAAAATTCTCTTATGAGACCATGAGGAAAAAACCAGAAAATTGAAGGCATGAAATGGGAAATAATAGCTCAAAAGACAAGATCACTACAGCAATACTGGCCTCCATACCAAGATGAAAAGAAAAAGTGGTTATATAAAAATATTGCTATGTAAATACAGATAAGTAAATATAGAAATGTATCATAATAAGTCATTGTGAAAGTTTTTTTTCCTTATTTCCATTTTCCTTTTGTTCCAATATGCTCTTTTCCCTCTCCTTAGCAAGGCATACTTTCATTCATATTTCATTTAGTTTTGGCCATCAAACACACTTTTAAATAACCCAAGTCAATTTTTCCCTACGACTCAAAAATAATTGTTTGAAAGCTTTTGCCAGATCATGTCTATGAGTCATAGGAAATTTAAAAAAAAAAGATGAAAATATGTGTACCTCCTAAAGAAACTCTTGGATAAGCTGTATAATTTTTTAAAGTGGCATGTAGGGTATACAACAATGGCCAAAACTGAATCACTAAATTTTTAATCCTGTCTTAATTAAGTTGTAAAATTCACTGGACTTTAAATACCTCAAAAGTCAAAGTTCCTGAATATTATAACAGAGAAGAGTTATTGGGGTGGGGGGGCCTCTAAGACTCTTCCTCAATTCTTTTTAAATCAGCATCAGCCCTAAAGTCCTACCTATCTACCACAATGAAGACAGATGTCATAGTAATTCTCTACCATATTACTCCCTCTTCCTCTTTTCCAGCCCCCCCCCGCCCCCCACTAATTCTCCTTTGCTCCCCTTCGGTATTACCCCTTCTAAATAATATCTGGAAACGATTAAACAACAACAACGTTCCCACTTCCCCCCTGTTTCCCTATCCCTGACTGTCTCAGTCATGTTGGCGTCAAGACAAAGCAAACTCATACTACATCACAGAGCAAACTAATTTTCTAAACACAGTCCTGTTGGTAGTTTACCGCTACTGGAACCCAATGCTGTCAACAGGGCAGTCTTTGTTTTGCTCCGGCCTTGTTTTTCTCCCACCCTCACACTCCCCTCCCCTTTCCCCTTTTCAGTCCAGGCAATCTGTTTTAAGTGACTCTCTGTGCTGGCTCCACCCCACTCTGTAAACTAGACATTACCTTATACAAAAAACGAATCTACTGCATTCCTCTGTCTAGCTGCCTGAGAGCAGAATTCCTACACTCACCACCCTAAGCAACAGCAGCTTGAGCGTGTACACACACACACACACACACACACACACACACACACACACACACACACACACACACTCCCTTCCTTTCCACTCCTCTTTCCTCTACCCCTCCCCACTTTTCTTTCTTTCTTTCTTTTTTTTTTTTTAATTTCCACTGCCTCACTGTGTTTTTGTGTAAATGATCTCACATGACTCAACAAATCCATCTGCCTAGAGCAGGCCAAGTTTGGAGGCCTCCCAGGAGGGAGGAGAAGAATTGCTTTGTGGAAAGGACCTGGAGCTTTGCCCTTTCTCTGGCTCAAATTACCCGCCTGTCAGGCCTGACGGATTTGGCTAAAAATAAAAGGAAGCAGGCCGTGAAAAGCAGATGAATGAGCTCAGCAGTTCCTTAGATAACATGGGCCTGGTGTTGCCCAAAGCTCCCAAAACATACACTTCCAATGCTGGGCATGAAAGGACAGTGGGTGTCTGTGTCCAGGTGAACTCGATTGTTTAAATAAACTGTTTTTGGTGGAGAAAAAGCCTTGTGTTTGAGATGATATCTAAGTGTGTATTCACACACATACACTGCTATCTGAAAAGAGTTAAAAGTTCATTAAAGTGTGGGGAGGGGGCTTTGCTTATTTTTAAAAATGAGATTTATAGTGTCTTCCTTGTAAATTTACCCTATTCACCCCATCTCAGCAATCTCATCTGCCCCCCCCATAGACATTTTCAACCCACACATGATGTCAACCTCCACCCCCCACCAGTGCCAGCAAAGTGCTAAAAGTCGTTTGTTGTAAGTGTCTGCCCAGCGCCCGCAGTGGGTATTAAGCACTTAGGTTGGCAATGTAATGACACACTGTAACAATCTGTAATATGAAGCAGTCAGCAGAGCTCTGGCTCTGAAAGCCTTTCTCCTAACCATTAACCATATGTTTGGCTCCTCGGCTTTCTGAGCGGGTGTTCCAGCGTACCATCTGGTTCCTATCCACACAAGCAACTGTACAGCAGAGTACTTCTCTCTGGAGTTACATGTTTCTTTTCTCTCTCTCTTCCTCTCCCCTTCCTCTCTCCCTCCTCGCCTCCTTCCTCCCCCCACCCCCTCTTCTTTGAGCTCAGTAGTTCCCTTAAAGATTTCTCCTCATTCACTACTTCCAAAGAGAACTTTTACCTCTACTACAATGCCTGGGAATGTACATGCACAGTAAACAATGCAGGAAGCTATTTATCATGGGCCGAAAGCTGCACAACAAGGTCTCATCCCTTCATTTGCCCGCAAAAAACAAACACACACACACCGATTAAAAGTGGCCAGGCTGACACTTGATACAGCACGTTAAAAATAGGGACATTCTTGACCGTGGTGCCCTTCGCACTCACTTCATGTTTTGGGAATTTAAGTTTTAAAACACACACACAGACACACAGACAGAGACACACACACACACACACAAACCTTCCTGCCTGCATTACGTCACTTTCACACTAGACGACATTCTGACTACAAATAACCAAGTTAACAGGATTCAGCAAATACTTCTTCCCTCAAGGATTCGATTACAGGCACTTCCACCTCTCTCCCCCTCCCCCAGGTCCTAAAGAAGAGCCAAAATTGAGGGGGAGTGGGACAATACAGATCAGCAAGGAAAAGTGTCAACATTTAAGACATGCATTTTTAATGTTGTATATAGCTAATGCAATGTACACAAGCACACCAACACATAAAACACACTACACAAGGTCTTGCAATTTCTCTTACAATATTTTCAATTGCCTTTAAGTTTAAGGCAGTAATTAATAGCAGCTCCCATTTATATAGCACTTTCAGATTTGCAAAGCTCTTTACAGACATGATTTCATTTGATCTTTTATACTATTACATATTTTCTTAAAAATGTGAAGAGACCTATTAAAAAAAGAAATTAATTCCCTTTTCTCAAGAATGACCCAGACAAGAAAGAAAGATGTCTTCATTATTGGCCCATTTTTGCTAGAAATAGGAAACTGAACAAATTCTATTCTGAATCTTAAAAAAATAAAATAAAAGCATCTCTCGTTCTCTCTCTCTCTCTCTCTCTCTCTCTCTCTCTCACACACACACACACACACACACACACACACACCATCACCACAAGAAAAAAAATATTAAACTGTGATTAACCAAAATGTCAAGATTTTTATCAACTCTGCCTTGCTAGTTTGGATGTCAGGGAGTATTTTTAATTCCAGGAAACAAGAATTTAAGGATGACCACATTCTCATGCAAGCATTTTAAACATACTCTCCATGTCTATTCCCATTTCTATGATTTAGAATGGATTGTTTGTTAAGCTTCCACCACTATGATTACAGAAATGGTGTGTGTAGGAGGTTTTACAGAATGACAGAAAAATGAATTTTTGCCTTCAGAAAACTGATAGAACTGTCCACAGAAAATTCTGGTTTGATGAAATTCCACTTGTGGCTATGAAACCACTGCGTGAACCCAAGCTTGTATTGTTTTGTACCCAAATACTGTCTAACACAAGGAAAAAAAGAGAAATTACCAACTTGAAGCTACTTGAAATTTTTCTGCCTGGTTCTTTAGACATTTGATCACTGAGAAATCTCCCTGGTGTATAGTTCAAAAGAAGGAATGGACTAAGGTTCACAACAGTCACGGCCAGGGTTTATGAAAACATAACCAATTAGCATCACTTTGGTTGATGTGTTTTCAAAAAAATATTTAGTGTATATACCAGCCTCTATTTTGAAGTATTATTACTATTTTAATCAAACACTTGAATTCAATTCAGCAAAGGCTCAGTGGGAAGAGATGGCAACTAAGCTAGACTTTGAAGGTAGTGAGGGAAGCTCCCTGTATTTGGGAGTCTGAGCACCTGTGTTCAATATTCTAGCTCTGAAGCTGGGTGTCTGGGCCAATCAGTTCACCTCTGTGGGTCTCAATTTCTTCCTCTATAAAATGAAAGGTTGTACTAGATGATTTGTAAGGCCCTTTCAAGTCCTAACTCACACGATCCTACACTATTTCAACACAGGTGGATATGTGGACAAAGTCCACTCCAGGCACAGGAAGCAGGGTCCACCTTTGCAAGGCACAGAAGTAGGCAAGGGCCAGAGGAGCCCTGGGAACACTAGAAGTCAGTCCAGTGTGGCAGAAATGTAGAGCGTACAGAGAGTTGCAGTGTGAAATAAGG
>CM053627.1:153498776-153609745 GCA_028646595.1 Phalanger gymnotis | reverse complement strand
TATATTCTAGAAAACAGTTTTTGAACAGGATAGCAAGATCAGGTCTGTTGAATCTGGGAGGTAGCAATGAAAATGATGGATCGGGGAGGGGCAAGAATGGAGGTAGCTGACAGGCCGGAGTGGATTAAATGAGGGTAATGGTAATGGGAGCCTGAACTGTGAGTAAAAAAAAAAGGGGGGGGGTGGGGTGGGAAATAGGGCGATTGCAAGAGGCCTGTATTAAAAGAACCATGAATCAAAACCCAGAAATAGCAACATGAGTTGCTAAATTCTGAAATGAACCAAATCGAAATGCTGGGTTTTTGTTTTTTTTGTTTTGTTTTTACTCATCAATGAACCAAACCAATGACTTCTGTTTAACAAAACAATAAAAACAATCCCCTCCAAAACCCCACACACCAAAAACAAGAGCAAACCATTTCATACTTAACCCCATTAATACATCAGGATTCTATGCATTTTATGAAAGTTACAAAAAAGGGACGTGTGATTTCACTGGCATAAGGTAGTCCAAGGAGAGAAAAATCCTTCCAATGCAAACTGGCATTTTTTTCGGCAAATTAAAGTCTTAGAGAGTTGCCTAGAGTACTTGGAGGTGAATTGCCCAGGGTCCCAGGGCCGTTATGTGTCAGAAGAGAGACTAAAAGCCAGATCTTCCTGGCTTCAAGGCCAACTCTCTTTCCACTACTCCAAGATGCCTCTCACAAGTATAGCACGAGAATAAACCTGGAATTTTAAAGTATTCTTTCAATTGAACCAAACTATTATTTCATTCAGTGAGACTACTTCTGTGTTAGATGCCATTTAAAGTTGGGTTTGCAATGAGATACATCAAAGTTTTCTTAGTTTAAGTTTTATTTAATTGAGAAACGGCTACAAAACAAGATTATTGTTTTTAACTCCACTTAAAAACCTTTAAAAGCAAAACTTTTCATGACTGTAATAATGTTTAAAAGCCCTTCTGACAGGATTATTTTTAAAGAATCAAGTGTTGTTGAACTAAAGTATGATATCTTTGCGTACCACTTGAACTTAAAAAGAGTGTAAGGTAAAGTCCTTTCTAAAAACAGCTGATAACTTACATGTACTGCTGGTTTATATAAAACCAGCAATAGCCCTTGGAAACCTTTTTGCTCTACTCCTGACAGTTCGAGCCCAACAAACGCAGGAAGATTACAATCTACATCCAATGCCAGGGGGACTCAATCGCTGTCTAGAAAATAGTCACCGCGTTAGATCTAATGCCTGGCACAATGCTTTGTGCACAGTAGGCACTCAATAAAATACATTAATGATGGTATCAAGGACAACACTGAAAATCTTCAGAATAGAATTCCAGAAAAGAAGGGTGCTCTTTTTTGTCCAATCCCTGTTTAACTGATGCGGTAGCAAGAGGTGTTGTAGGTTCATTTTTTTCCATGACATTCTGTCCAGGGATAAGACCTATGCATTCTATGTTATAACAATTTAAAGCCTATCCCTTGCAATAGCCTTGTTTTCTAACTTTTTTTCCTATTTGTCTCAATGCTTGTAAAATATAATTGGGTTTCAACTCACATGTTATCACACCATTTTTAGTTACTTGATCAGTTGTGGATACTAGGAAGAGATTTTTCGTGACACTCATGGTGTAGGGGGGAAAAATGCTGCCATAGGAATTGGTTTATATTCTAGCTCTGCGGTACACTACCTGTATGACTTTTTTGTCTAGTCATAGTCCTTCTTTGGGTCTCAGTCACCTCATGTATAAAATAAAGATGCTGGGTCAGACAATCCATTTTAACTCTAAATCTATGATCTGATGAACTACTCTAAAATTTCTCTCCTTCGGTAATCTGGTTCTCTTAATTTCTGGGAAGATGGGAGACAGGTCAAAATTTCTTCAGTTGGCTAACCTTGTGAAATCACTAAAAGGAAAATTAGCTTAGTTAAAATGAAATATAACTAAAATTTCGTACTTAAAAAAACCACTCATGATCTAAGATCTCAACAGTATAATTACTTTCTCTGCCAAGTGGGCCTGCAGAGAGCAGGCCATCCTTGCCTTCTCTATCTATGGAACTCTTGATTGTGTCTTTTCATAAGACTGCAAGGATTTACCCAATGCGCTGGTAACTTTCCTCAAGGTCTCTGGGTATTTTGTGGATGCCAGTACAACCCTACTAAAAAGAGTAATTACAGTAATTCTAGATTTAAAAAAAAAAACTTAGTAGAAATTATGTGGGTCATATGTCATCTATCCAAGAGTCATCAAGTACTGTGCAAATATAAAATGGGTTTGATTACTGACAGGAATCAGGATTCGTAGTTCAGAGGAGCAAGCATTCCCCTCTCTGCCTAAAGCACAATTTTAGACTCCTGCAATCTTTAGCCAGAAGGTAGAACTGAGTCATGTCTGAAAGTTGTTCGAAGAGCAACAACAGTCAGAAACAATGAGAAGGACCACAGGAATTGACACAGGAATAATTTGTGGCACAGAAGCGAGAGGGAAAAGAAAAAGAGATACAGAGAGAGAGAGAGAGAGAAAGAGAAAGAGAGAGAGAGAGAGAGAGAGAGAGAGAGAGAGAGAGAGAGAGAGAGGGAATTGCAACAAAAAAAGTAGAGATCAAGGAGGGCCTATCCACCATCCAGTTTTCCCTATCCATTAACAGACACTATAGCATAATTTATTTTCCCCAAAGTTTCCAAGAACTTTAATTTTTGCCTTAACTAAAAAGAGGTCAGGGGTCAGCTATAGATAAAAATAAATTCAAATTAGGGCAGAGCCAGACTGCTGCCTAAATGTTTGGAATTTTCATAACTAGGGGTTCTGAGCCATTGCAATTGCACTCCTAAATTTTATTTACTACAAGTTTTATAAACTAGCAAAGGGAACATGAATCTTGTCTTTAGGCTTAAAAAAAAAAGAACTTTTTTTTCCCCCAAGAAAGTACAGCTGACTAAATCTTCAGAGAGAGCGGAGATGAAGAAGAAGATGGTGGTGGTAAATTCTGGCCATCCAACTGTCTCCTCCACTGTGACACCCATGGCTACTAATGTTATACAAGCATTATTAGATTATAAACAATTTGAAGATGGCATCATGTCATTTAATACAACATTAAATGTTATTCAATTCAACAAATACTTATGTGTTAAGCAGTGTGCTAGGAAGTAGGGGACACAAAGGGGAAATAAAATAATTCTTGCTTGTAAGGAGCTTATAATTTGTACTCATCTTTGTCTAACCCTCAAGATCTAGAGGGACTCTTGATGCTTATGACTGTAGAACGGAATTTGCTTAGTTGGTGGCAGATACCATAAGAACAGTAACAGCTAAATAAAAGCACTATTTATATAGCACTTCAACGATTCCAAAGTGCTTTACATACATTACCTCATTTGTTCCTTTTAATCCTGTGACACAGATGTAGATATTATCATCCCTATTTTATAGATGAGGTAGCTCATGCTAGAGAGGTTAAGTAGCTTTGTCCATGATGACTACCTAGTAATCGTTGGTGACATTAGAGACTGGCTTTCTCCTTGTTCTCTCATACATCACTCTCTCCACTGGCTCTTGCCTTGTCCCCCAAGTATAAGAGTGGGGAAGATGAGAAAGATTTAAATGAGATTTTCTACAGCACTAGAAAACAAACCAAACCAAGCCCCCAACTCCCTAAATATCCTAACACCCACACCAATGTTCAAAGCGCCAAACTGCATTGATAATGCTTTATGAGATTATAGGATCATATGAGCAAAGGTGTACAGTTCCAAGGCTGCCCAAAATACTGAAAAATTCTCTTTGGAGTCCCAATGTCACTATTTCTCTTGTGAATATTTCATAGAGGGAGTTTCCAAAATGTACTTTAAAAATGTCATGCTACTACCCCAAAGACTCCCAGTATCCACGAAGAATTCGGCTGGGTATGCTACTAGCATGTGGTTAAATCAAGTCTAGGTACCAATTTCTGAGAAGATAATATGAAAACAAATATATTCATAACAGGAAAACCTCATTTGACATGTGATCATACTATACTCAATATCACATTCCATTTGGGTTTTGGTGACAACCAGGTACGGTGGGAATAGCTCTGGCTCTGGAACCAGAAGACCAGGATGAAAGCCCCACCTCTAATATTTGCTACTTGTATTGCTTTGAACAAGTACTCTATGTCCATAGGCCTCATTTCCTCATATGTAAAAATGACGGAGCTGGGGACACACAGATTGCCTAAATGGCTTCTGAGATCCTTTCCACCTCTGGATCTTTAATCCTATTCTTGTATTTTGCTTCAGATTGTAGTGCCAATTTTTTCTACCTTCAAAAAATACGTGGTAATAAATATATTGGGTAAGCTGTCCTGGCTGTTGCTCTGAGATCCCTTGCAAATCCTGCGTACTGAGCTAGTTTAGCACAGGAAGTAATACATTTCCATCCATAAACAGAAGGATGTATTTGAAATTAGGCTGAGGATAGACTCTGACCTATATCTCTTTTATTTCTGTAACTAAGAAGCTTTCTTCACTAGTCCAAATGAATTTCCCAACTTCTGTCCTTTTAGAACATATTTCAGATTTGTGTCAACAAAAGTCTTATTCTTTTTTTTTTTTTAGTATGGAGAGAGAATGGGAATTCCTCCCCTCAACCCCTCAACACAAAACCACTCTATTACTTAGTGTTGATAAAAAAATAATCACGTGCTATCAACATGAATCTACTACACACAAAGGTATCCCCACACTGTTTCTGGGCTGCACAACACCCACTCTTCAAATCCTGAACCAGCCAGATTAGCAAATGTGCACCAGCTTGCTCTCTAGCAGCAGAAACAATAGTCTCTTTCAGGCTACACAATCTTGTGAAGGAACAGGCTGAAACGTCATGGGAAAAATTAGGAAATATCTGTAGAAAACAGCTCACAAAATGAGGGGTGGAACAATTTGCTTAAATGTTATAAAGACTGAACATAGAAACAATGTCAATACTGCCATGCTTACTCTGGTCTTTCCATTTAAAAAGAGAAGCTTCCCTTTCTTTTTTTTTCTTTATTTCTGTGAAAATAAGGGAATGCATTAGAACAAGAAAAATTTAAATGCATTAGGAACAGATTTAGTTTCCCAAAACTTACATTTAAGAGAAGCATAAAAAAGCACACACAACCAAAACCACAAACCAACATAACAAAACCAACACAAATGTGGACAGACTCAATTTCAAAGTTCCCTGAAATTATACAGGAAAACAAACAAACCCTCAATCTACCTTGCCCTAACTACTCCTAAATACCCTTCCTTTTAAATCTGTACATCCCAATTAGTACTATCTGTTCTCATGAATTCCTATCCTCCAACCTGCACCTATGCAGTTCATTCTGGTTAAGCTGCCTTTTTGGTGGTCTTTTCCTGGTTTTCATTTTTCTCCCCTTCACATCTCATGCTTTTTGCCTAAAGCCATTCCACATGCATGCAAATATCTTCTTCCTCATGCCTAGGAATACCACATCCCTTACTAATTTTAAATTGCTGTTTAAGGCCTACCTCCTGCAGGAAGTCTTTGCAGATTTAATTCACTTCAATTCAATAAATATCACTTAATGCCTCACAGGTACTAAGTGACTGAAACAAAATTCTGCCCCCGCCCCCGCCAAGTCTTTTCTCAAAAGGAGCTTACATTCTATAAGTGAATAACAAACATGTATACTGATAAGTAAATATAAATAGATACAAAGTACATACATTTGAAAAAAGACAGAAATTAATTTCAGGGTGTATGTGTGTGTGTGTGTGTGTGTGTGCGTAGCTTCAGCACCTGGGAGTGGGGGAACAGAATAGATTTTCTACAGGATGTAGTGTTTGAGTTGAGCTCTGAAGGAAGATAGAGAGGTGAGGATGCAGAAGTGAGGAAGTGGAACATATTCCAGGTCCTGGACATGGCCTTTGCAAAGGTGCAGAGAAGTAGGTGAAATATCCCGGACAGGGAACAGCAGAGTAAGCTGGTTTGGCTGGAATGGGTACAACAAGCCTAGAAAGAAAGGTTGGTTGGAGTCAGAAGAATTTTAAAAGCTGTTTTATCCTAGAGGTAAGAGGGATCCACTGGGGCTTTCTGCTCAGGAAAAGTGACATTGTTAGACCTGTGCTCTAAGGACATCAATTTCACAACTGTGCATAAGATGGATTAGAGAGGGGAAGTATGGAGACCAATTAGGAGGCTACTGTCATACATAGTCCAGGAGAGAGACCAGGATATGAACTAGAGTGGTGGCCATGGGAGCAGAGAAAGGAGGTGAATGTGAAATGTTCTGTATAAGTAAAAATCAACAAATGATTAGCTATGAAGTGAAAAGGAAGGGGAAAGTCCATGTGAGCTCTGATGCTACAATCCAGGTTGAGGTTTGGGGAAAGATGATGAGTTCTCCTTGAGACATGTTCAATTCAAGAGGCCTCTCGGATATCCAGTTGAGGATGCCTAATAGGTAGCTGGTGATGTGAGAGAAGCTGTAGGCATAGAAATGATAGTTAAACCCATGGGAGCTGATAAGATCACCAACATGTAGAATGCAGACAGAAAAGGAAAGAGAGTTCAGGCTGAAATCCTGGGGTTGGCCCAATACATTCAAAAACCTGCCTGCACAATTTTTCCTCTTAAAGAAATTTTATATCACCTTAAATTTTTTTTTCCAGTAAATAATGCTAATCTGACCTTTAAAATCTAACCAATTATAAGTTCCTTGAGGTCAAGGTCTATTTTTTGACATGCATCTGAAATATCTAGAACCCTATAATTATAGGATGTATAAGATGCAAGCCTCTCTACTTGAATCTATCCTCCGCACAGCTACCAAAGTCTGATCATATCACACTACTACTCAATAAACTGAAGAGGTTCCCTTTACCTTCAAGATCAAATATAAAGTCCTTATTTGGCATTTAAAGCTCTTCTCAATCTGGCGCCTTGCTACCTTTCCATTTTTACTCTCTACTCCTCCTCATACTCTATGAGCCAGCCATACTAGCCTATTCAGTGTATCTAACACAGTACATGCCATCTCCCGTCTCCATGCTTTTACCCTGAATACTTCTAAACTTCCAACTCTTAGAATTCCCGGGTTCTTTTAAAATCCTGTTCAAGTGGACCACCTCCTCCAGGAGGCCTTTCTTGGACACCCTTCCCTCCCTTGTGAGTACCATCCCCTCTAGTCTGTATTTATGTCTGTTCTGATTTATCTACGTCGTCTTCTCTATGAGAATGTGAGGTCCTTGGGGACTGAGGCTGGTTTTTGCTCTTTTTTTTGTATAAAGGGCTTATCACAATGCCTCGCACAGGGGAAGTGCTTTCTAAATGTTCACTGATTGAGTACATGTTCAGGAAATACTTGATCTTAACTCCCAATAGGAAGACAAGGGTTTCTTAACCCCCAAACTCAAGTGGTTTATTAGTGTAAAGCCCTGTGCTAAAGAGTTATTTATTTTGTTCTCAAAAAGAAAAGAACAACATTTGTTAAAACTATAAAACAAACAAAAAAAACTGCAAGGCTGCTGGATCAAACCCAGAGAAGTCAAATTTGGAGTCAGAGCAATCTGACAACCTGATGATGCCTATTTCCTAGGCCTGCCCTGACATAATATCTCTTGGGTTTTAGAATAAGCAAGAACTTTGGAAGGTCCCTTTATTAGTATTTACAAATGAAATAAGGGCAGCTAGATGTCCATGTGGATAGAGTGCCAGGCCTGAAGTTAGGAAGATGAGTTCAAATCTGGCCTCAGACACTTACTAGCTGTGTTACCCAGGGCAAGTCATTTAACCCTGTTTACCTCAGTTTCCTCATCTGTAAAATGAGCTGGAGTAGAAAATGGCAAATCACGCCAGTATCTTTGCCAAGAAAAACCCAAATAGGGTTACAAAGAGTTGGACATGACAAAAAAAATTACCGAACAAGTGAAATAACCACAAGGAACCTACTGAGGACTCATAGCATAGTATAATGCAGAATTTCACTGAATTTGAAATTCAAATCACACACCCAAGCTGAAGAATAGGGATGGGGACTGGACCCAGGATTTGAAACTCCCTCTATTAATGCAGGTCAACACCTTTCTGTTCAATTTATAGTCTTAGAAAGTTGCCTAGAATAGTGCTTTCCAAATTTTGGGCCTCAGGGCCTTTTATACTAAAAATAAAAATTAATTATTCTAAATAATAGTTTTTGTTTGAGTGAGCTATAATATAAGCATTTACCATACCAGAAATTTAAAAAGATAAAAAATTTTAAAATATGTATTAATTTAATAATAAATCCATTATATGTTAACATATTTTATGAAAATAACTACATTTTCCCAAACAAAAAAAATGAAAAGAATGTTGCTGTTTTAGTTTTTTTTTACAAATTACTTCACTTTCCAGCTTACTGAAAGACAGCTGGATTCTCATATTTGTTTCTACACTCAATCTGTTGCTATATGTTGTTTTGGTTGAAGTACTGGTAGGAAATCTGGCCTCACACACATATGTATGTATTTGGAAAAGGGAGGAGTCTTTTAATAGGTAAATACTCTCTTACTATTAATATGAGAATAGTTTTGACCTCGAAGATCCTTGAAAGGGATCTCTGGGCCACTCTTTGAAAACAGCTGGCCTAGAACACTGACTTAAGTGACCTAGGATCCCACTGCTACTATGTGCCAAAACCAAGATTTGTACCCAGTTCTTCCTGGCTCCCAGACTGAATCTCTTTCCAGCACACCACACTATCTCTTTTTTGACTGACTGCTAAAGAAAGCTCAAGAATAGAAAAAAAAGAGTGGGGAGACAGTGTCAGAGGAATGACAAATGACAGATGTAAAGGTCTAGCTAGGGAGGGAAGGTCTCATTTAAGAGGTGATTGTCAATCTTTTTTCAGTCTTTCAAACACCTGTGAATTTAACAGACTATCTAGATACTAGTGGTGGAATCAACAACTAACACAAGCAATTTTGCTATGGGAATCTAAAAGTTAATGTTATACTGTTTGAATGTGTAATCAGGGCTTCTCTTTACCCACATGATCTGATAATCCTGTATGTATTGTTTATCAAAGGTACTTCTAGGCTTTGGGTTAGAGATTAGGGTAACAAGCAGTTAAAATAATCATAATACCACCATTTACCATGTCACAGTGCTTTTAAATTTTAAAAGAGCTTTCATAGCTAGCATTTCATCTTATTTTCACAACCTAATGAGAGAAACACAGTAGGTTCTCTCTATTTCAGACACAAGGCCACAGGACTAATTAATTTGCCTTAGAAGAAGATACTGCTAGTTAAGGAGTATAATCTATGCCTCCTGCCTCCTATCCCAAGTTTCTGACACTGAACCACTTTGGCAATGCAGGAGGAAGCCTCTGAGGAGAAGAAAACTCAAGACATTTCAGTACTACCAATTCGATTTAACAAATGTTTGTTCTATGTCTATTACAGGCAAGGAAGGCCACTGAATGACATACCCAAACCCATTTTTAAGGAGCAACAACTAAGAAAAAAATGAATGCCATAATAACCATCTGTTTTTGGATATTTCAGGAAAGCACACAGCATGCTAAGTCCTTACTCTTGTAACCTGCAGAACTGTCCAACTCTGGCTTCTTTCATGATTCAGCTCAAATGCCAACTGCCACAAGAGGCCTTTCCTGTATCCCACTATCCCCTCCCCACAGCCACTTGAACCTACTCTAACTCTGTATGTACCAATCTATTAGCATGTTATCTCCGTTAGAAGGTAAACTCCTTGAAGGCAGGGCCTATTTTTGTCTTTTTTTTTTTGTATTCTTAGCACTTACCACTCTGCCAGGCACATAGTAAGCAAAGTAAGAAACTAATGAATGCTTGTTGATTGTTGGTTTTATTCTATAATCTTTTGTGCTATATCCCTTTACAGAGCATTCTATTATGGTCGTTTCATAAGCAGACTCTCATATAGCAGCAACAATATCAATGACTAGGAGGCTTCTCGTGTTATATACTGAGAGTACTCTACAGATTGGCAGAGCAAATATATTCTACATATATTCCTCATAAACTTCAGAATTTGAATTTTAATATATGGTAATGTAAAATACAGAACAAACTCAAGGCCTTAGCATTCTCTCTGAGTTGGACTAGGCAGTTCCTCATTTTAATACCTAGAATAGACCTGACTTCCACCAGCCTTTGGGATTCATTTCCTCCAGTGTTGGGTCCCTACTGTGTTAGAGGAGGGAAAGGTACGGTGAAGGGCATCACAAGATTTGTCATCTTCTCTATCTGGGACGCCGTCCTCCTCAGCAAACCTCTGCTTTCAAAAATTCTAAAAATTTGACACTTTTAAAAAAAAATATACCAAATGGCTGAAGAATGCCTACAGTTTAGAAAAACAAATTTTAAAAATGACAAAAGGTATGTGTGTAGAGAGGGCATGAAGGGGCCTTTTACAAAAGGGGAGGGGTATAAGATCCAACTGAGAAACTGAGAAATGTCTTACAGCCACTGTCAACTGTCAATCAAAAAGCCTGCACTTGCTTATGTGCTGGATACTGTGCCAGTTGCTTGAGGATACAAAGCAAAGAACCAAACCATTCTTACTCTCAAAGAGCTTATATTCTCATCATCACCAGATCACTTTATAATAACAAACTCTTTTGTAACACCATTTATTATTTACATAGAGTTTTATACTGCTTTCATGGTTTTCATAACTATAATCTCAACATGTAGAACTTTCCCGAGTTGCCCAGGAGAACTTTACACTCATGGTCAAGGCAAGCTAGAATAAGGAACAAAGAGCCCCATGCCATTCTCATGAAATGACAGAGCCAGAACTGAGAGATCCTTTAGTCCAAATTCTTCACTGACAGATGAAGAAACTGATCCCAAAGACACTACCAATCATTGCATTCTATACTTTGCTCATTTACCCACCCTTCTTCCGTAGTCTGACGGCCTTCCTCATTGAGAGGTAAGGTACCTCTGGTTTTGTTGAGAGCCACATTTCATTTCTCTAAAGGAACACGGTTCCAATTTCACAATGGAAGGCAATAAGAAAATAGGTTTTAAGTTTGCCAAATTTTCACTTAAAGATAATTTGTTTTTTAATTTTATTTTTCTCAATTATATGTAAAATTTTTCAGATTTTTTTAAAAAAATTTCAGCCCCAGATTCTCTCCCTCTCTCCCCTTGCCCCTGCTTGAGAAGGCTAACAATTTGATATAGATTATATGTGTATAGTCATTCAAAATATTTCCACATTAGTCATATTGCAAAAGAAAACACAAACCAAAAAAAAAAAACCTCCAAGAAAAATAAACTAAAAAAATATGCTTCCATTTGCAATCAGACTCCTTCAGTTCTTTCTCTGGAGGTGGATAGCCATTTTTCATCCTAAGTCCTTTGGAACTGGCTTGGATCACTGTATTGCTGGGAATGGCTAAGTCAGTCACAGCTGATCATCAAACAATATTGCTATTACTATGTACAATGTTTTCCTGCTTCTTCTCACTTACTTTGAATTAGTTCATGTAAGTCTTCCCAGGCTTTTCTGAAAACATCCTGCTTGTCATTTCTTATAGTCCAAAAGTATTCCATAATAATCATATGCCACAAGCTTGTTTAGCCATTTCCCAATTGATGGCCATCCCCTCAGTTTCCAATTCTTTGCTACCACAAAGAGAGCTGCTATAAATATTTTCGTATATATAAATCCTTTTTCTTCTCCTTTGATCTCTTTGAGACACAGATCTAGTAGTGGTATTGCTGGGTCAAAGAACATGCATGGTTTTATTAAACCTTTGGGCATAGTTCCAAATTGCTCTCCAGAATGGTTGGATCAGTTCACAACTTCATCAACAGTGCATCAGTGTCCCTATTTTCCCATATCCCCTCCAACATTTATCATTTTCCTTTTCTGTCATATTAGTCAAGCTGATAGTTGTAAGATGGTACCTCAGAGTTGTTTAAATTTGCATTTCTCTAATTCAAAAGTGATATAGAACATTTTTTTATGACTATAGCTTTAATTTCTTCTTCTGAAAACTACCTGTTCATATCCTTTGACCATTTATAAATTCTGTTTCTTCTTTTTATTGCTATAGCTAGCATGTCTAGTACAATACTGAATAACAGTAGTGATAGTGGGAATGCTTGCTTTACCCCAATTTTCTTGGGAAGGCTTCTAGCTTATCCTCATTACAGATAATGCTTACTAATAGTTTTAGATAGATAATACTTTATCATTTTAAGCAAAGTTCCATTTATGCCTATTTTTTCTAGCGTTCTTAACATGAAAGTGTGTTGTATTTTGTCAAAACCTTTTTCTGCATCTATTGAGATAAAATTTTTGTTGTTTTTATTATTGATGTGGTCAATTATGCTGATATTTTTCCTAATATTGTACCAGTCCTGCATTCCTGATATAAATCCCACCTGGTCATAGTGTATGATCTTTGTGATATGTTGCTGTAATCTCCTTGCTAGTATTTTATTTAAAATTTTTACATCAATTTTCATTTGCAAAATTGGTCCACAGATTTCTTTCTTTGTTTTTGCTTTCCCTGATTTAGGTATCAGCACCACATTTGTGTTGTAAAAAGAATCTGGTAGGACTCCTTCTTTGCCTATTTTTCCTAATAGTTTATATAGTATTGGAATTAACTGTTCTTTAAATGTTTGGTAGAATTCACTTGTGAATCCATCTGATCCTGGGGAATTTTTCTTAGGAAGCTCACTTATGGCTTCTTCAATTTCTTCTCCTAAAATAGGGTTGAGTATTCTATTTCCTCTTTTGTTAATCTGGGAAATTTATATTTTTGTAAATATTCATCCACTTAATTTACATTGTTAGATTTATTGGCACACGATTGAACAAAATAGCTCCTAATAATAATTGTTTTAATTTCATCTTCACTGGTGGTGAATTCACCCTTTTCATTTCTGTTACTAGTAATTTGGTTTTCTTTTTTTTAAATCAAATTAGCCAATGGTTTCTCTATTCTATTTTTCACAAAACCGGCTCCCAGTTTTATTTATTAGTTCATTGGTATTCTGACTTTCAATTTTATTAATCTCTCCTTTGATTTTCAAGGTTTCCAATTTGATGTTTAGTTGGGGATTTTTAATTTGTTCTTTTTCTAATTTTTTAATTGCATGACCAATTAATTGATCTACTCTTTCACTGATGCAAGCATTTAGAGATATAATTTTAATTGCATTATGGTCTGAAAAGGATGCATCTAATATTTCTGCTTTTCTGCATTTTGTTGTGCTGTTTTTATGCCCTAATACGTGGCCAATTTTTGTGTAAGTGCCATGTACAGCTGAGAAAAAGGTATATTCTTTTTCCATTCCCATTCAATTTTCTCCAGAGTTCTGTCATATCTAACTTTCTAAAATTCTAACCATCATTTATGGTTAGATTTATCTAGTTCTGAGAGGGGAAAGTTGAGGTCATCTATTATTATAGTTTTATTATCTATTTCCTTCTGTAACTCCTTTAACTTCTTTAACAATGTGAATGCTATGCCACTTGGTACATATATGTTTAGTAGTGATATTACTTCATTGTCTGTAGTACTGTTTTTTAGCAAAATGTAGCTTCTCTGCTTATCTCTTTAATTAGTTCTATTTTTGCTTTTGTTTTGTGTGAGATCATTATTGCTGCCCATTTTTTTAAAACCACAACTGAAACATAATAGATTCTGCTTCAGCACCTGATTTTTTATTTTTTTCTGTATCTATGTTTATTGTAAACAACATATTGTTGGATTCTAGTTTTTAATCCGTTCTGCTATTTGCTTCAGTTTTATGGGTGACCATCCCATTAACAGTTATAATTACTGTGTATTTTCCTTCATCCTCCTTTTCCCTGTTTATTCTTCTCCCTCTCTTTTTACCCTGTCCCTGCTCAAAAATCTGTTTTGCTTCTGACCACTGTCTCCCTTAATTCACCTTCTCTTCCATCAGTCTCAACCCCCTTCTTGTTCTCTACTCCTACATAGATTTTTATGCCCAACTGAATGTGTATGTTATTCCCTCTTTGTGCCAATCCCAATGAGGGTAAGGTTCAAGCATTCTCCACCACCCCCTCTCATTGTCCCTTCCACTGTAAAAGCTCTTCCTTTTGCACATCTTTTATGTGAGATAACTTTCCTTATTCTTCCTTTCCCTTAACTCTTCTAGTTTTCACTTTCTCTTCTTTCTCACCTTTTAATTTTATTTTCTTGAAAGCACCCCATCATAGTCAACTCACAGCCATGCTCTCTATGTATACTTCTTCTAACTGCCCTAAAAATGATAAAGTTCTTACAAATTACAATTATCATCTTCCCATATATGAATGTAAATCATTTAACCTTACTGAATCCTTTGTGATTTCTCTTTTACACTTACTTCTTTATGCTTCTCTTGAGTCTTGTATTTGAAAGTCAGATTTTCTATTTAGCATTGGTCTTTTCAACAGGAATGCTTGAAAGTCATCTATTTCATTAAATATCCATTTTTTCCTGGAAAGATTATACTCAGTTTTGCCAGATGAGTTAACTCTTGGTTGCAATCTTAGATATTTTGCCGTATAGAATATCATATGCCAAGCCTTCCAACCCTATAATATGGAAGTTGCTAAATCTTGTATGATCCTGACTATAGATCCACCATATTTGAATTGTTTCTTGCTAGATGCTTGTAACATTTTCTTCTTGACCTAGAAGTTCTGGAATTTAGCTAGAAAGTTCCTGGGAATTTTCATTTTGAGATCTCCTTCAGGTGTCAATCTGTGGATTATTTCAATTTCTATTTTACCCTCTGGCTCTAGGATATTAGGGCAGTTTTTCTTGATAATTTCTTGAAGTATGATGTCTAGACTTTTGAGGTGACAGTAAATGGCTTTCAGGTAGTCCAATAATTCTCAAATTATCTCTCCTTGATTTATTTTCCAGGTCAGTTGTTTTTCTGAGGAGATATTTCAGGTTTTCTTCTATTTTTTCATTCTTTTTGTTTTGTTTATTGTTTCTTGATGTCTTGTGGAATCATTAACTGACACTTGCCCAATTCTGATTTTTAAGGAATTATTTTCTTTGGTGAGCTTTTGTACCTCTTTTTCCATTTGGCTAACTTTATTTTTTTAAGGAGTTCTTTTCTTCAGTGAATTTTTGTACTCCTTTTTCCATTTGGTCAATTCTGTTTGTTAAGGTATTATTTTCTTTAGTATGCTTTTGTGACTCTTTTACCAAGCTATTGCCTCTCTTTTAATAATTTTCTGGCATCACTCACATTTTTCCTTAGTTTTTCCTCTACCTCTCTTATTTGGTTTTTTTAAAAATCCTTTTTGAGCTCTTCCAGGAATTCTTGTTGGGTTTATGTCCAATTTTTTTCCCTGAGATTTACTTTCCTAGCTGTTTAGACATCGCTGTCTTCTTCTGAGTTTATTTCTTTATTTCGGTCACCATAGTAACTCTTTACAGTTGGATTCTTTTTTTGTTGTTGCTGTTTACTCATTTTTCCAGCCTGCTTCTGGACTTTTAACTTGATATTAAAGTCAGGCTCTGTTACTGGGGTGGAAAAGGCACAGGTTTTTCCTGCTGCTGTTTTCAGAGTTAGTATTAAGGGTCTCCAGGTTTTTGGTGCTTCCAAGGTGTTTTGATCTAAGGAGAGCTATGGTCACTGATCTCTTGGCCTGTGTTCTGGTCTTTACCCAGGAAGGGACTTTGGTCCCCTGTAGCCACAAGTGCTAGTACTCCTCTTGACCCTAGAACTGTGACCAGGTCCCCACTCTCCAGTAGTCACAATCACTAGTGATCCTTTCTGCCTTGGAATTGAGCCCAGAGAGTCCCTACTTCCTTGTGAGTGCCCACAAACACTCCACCCTGAAACTGTGACCAGGTCCCCTGCTCTCCTGCTGCCACAAGTGCTAATGCTTCTCTTTGTCCTAGGACTACAACTCAGACTTGCATATGGGAAATGCAACAGGGTCTTGAACCCAGCCACAGCAAAGGATCCCTTGTAATCTCTTTCTGACCATTTGTCCAACCCCCCAATAGCTTCTGAAGCTATTACTGCCCCAATGCAGCTGCCTCCAAGGCCTGAACTGAGCTCCAGGCCAACCACCACCTGCATGAGATAGACCTTTCTTGCTCACCTCCCAAGTTGTTTTGGGCTGTAAAATTGTTTTGCCTGAACTTTTTTGGTTTTATAGCTCCAGAATTTGATTTGAAGTGTAATTTTAAACTTGTTTGGAGGGGAATTTGGGAGTGTGTAGCTAAGTTCCTGCTCCTATTTTGTTATCTTGGCTCCGCCTCCCACTTACAGGTAATTTGTCATGGATCTATATCCTTGGTAAATGGAGGGACACCTGTATAACATATAATATATGTGCATATTTATGTGTATTCATGCTCACAGCAAAACACGCGTTGAATTCTGTCTTTCCAAGATGCTACATGATTCTCGGACCTATCTTTACAAGTATTTTTACTGCCAAATGTCACTTTATCAAGGTTCTATAAAATTTACATATCCCCTCACTGACACTTCTATTTCTGTTTAGCTTTCCGGAAAAGCTAAAAACTCAAATCAAGGTACTACAGCCATATCCCATTTTTCCCTCACTCCAACCCAGTAATCCTAGTCCAGAACCTAATCCAAAAGATTACAAATTGGCACCCTAATGAGTTGTCATGGCAATCTCTAGCTGTCATTCATTCATTCCATGTCCCAGGGCTATAAATTCTCATTTTTAGGCTATACATATCCTCCTATTTCAAGAGCAACACCAACCAAAATGAAATATGTCAGGTGCCAAATATAATAAGAGAACGGTACTTGCTATTGTAGACAATCAGAAATGATTCCAGTTGCTTTTGCTTTCAGAGATCCAACAAATCATTATGTTCTAAATCCACAGGGCTGGTCCTCAAAGAGACGACGTTTATTTTAGATTCTTTAAATTTTTCATTGATACATCAATATTTAAGACTTTTAAAAATATCAACTGACACCTGAGTTGAAAAGGCCCTCTAGAAAAACAAATGGCATTATTTTCTGAACCTGGGGCAACAAATTAAAGTTATCAATTGATAATTATATCATTACGATAAAATGTAAAATGATGCTAAGAGTATCAATTAACATAATTGTTTTGCTCCTTTTAAAAACCAATTTTCTCCCAGTGATACTTTATCATGGAAAATACTGGAATACTATAATCTCTGACGAGTAAAAGTTTTAGGTGACCCAAAGGGTCATGAAGAACATCAGTGGACATTATTAGTCGGCTACAGTGTATCTCTAAGTAGGAAACAGTGTCTCCACACATAAAAATAGCTTAAAGGAACAGATCAAGGAAATGTGAGACTGGAAGAGGAAATGTTGATAATGATTGTGAATAGGTGGACGGCTATACTAGGGGATGAATGTTGTATTGGTACTGAGGAAATGCAGAAGGATCTAGAGAAAGGATCCCAGCACATTCAGTATAGAGCCTCTCTGGGGGATCCATGGAGAACATGGGTAAGTTGCATAAAAAAAGAAGGTGGACAGGTAATCTGCACTGAACAGAGCGGGTAATCATATTGATGATATCATAGATTCATTGAAACACTAAAATATTCTCTAAGGGTAAAAACTGACTGGGGTCCAAAGTTCTTAAAATTTTAAAATATGGGAAGCAGAGCTTATGAATACATAACCAATGCTCAATTGTTCATTGTCAAGGGGTAGAGGTATATATGTTAGTAGAATAAACAGATAATCCCCGAGCCCATATTTAGCTAATAGTTTCCTTCTCCCATCTTCAATTAAGTGGCTAAGAGTGATTCTTAATTTGGAGACAGCAGGGTCTATCCTCAACAGGATACCTATCCCCCCTCTCCCATTGTTCCACAGCAACAGCAAAGCCCCAGCGCCAATTTCATCAGAGCTATATTTAAGGAAAGGGCAGAATAAAGAACCTGGAGCCTTGGGTTTCTGCTACAAGCACACAACTTCGTGCATAACAAATACTTAAATGCCTCTTGATTAACAGACTGATTGATTGATTGGGACTTCAATTCACAGGAATAGTCAGTTAACAAATAGAGAAGGCTCTTTTTGCTCTACCTCTTCCCCCACCCCCATCTCACCTGCACAGTTTCCAAAGGGAGCTATTTACCTTCTAGCAAAAGTGTTAATGAAATACAAAATGTCCAAAAAATGAACATTACCCAGAAGAAGGAGGGAAAATAAAGGACTAGATAATCTGGAAATCCTGCAAACTCAATCCCTAAATAACCCATAATCAGACATATGGCATATCATCATAAAATGCATGTTTTCAAAATGCTAAACTTAAAGTGAATGAAGAAATGTCTGCAGAGAAGCTGAGACACCAAAAATCTTGAAACTATGAGTAACCAATGTATGTACTTATTTATAGTTGCAAAAGAGTCTTCTAATGTATGAACATTTTTCCCCTGTGGAGATTTAAAAATCAATTTCCATGAAACCTTTAATACTTAAGTGAGTTTTCCTATTTGAGGTTTTTCCAGTCACCAATGAAGCAAGGAAATTTCATATTCATATTAAGATCTGTTATAGATCATGGAATCAGAAAAGAACAAGGATGTTGAATCCTAGCTCTACTGACACCTACTGACCACAGAAAAATCAGGTAAAGCCTAAGCCTCAGTTTCCTCATCTATAAAATGAGGAAGAGAAAGCTACAAGTAATTATCTCATAGGGTGGTTCTAAGGATAAATAAGATAACATCTGTAAATTGCTTTCTGTTTACTGTTTTCTGAAGAGCAGTCCAACTAAGTTCTGAGAGGCTTATCACCAGGTGGGTTAGAGGATGATGAATTTTTAGGGCCACAGCAACTCTTCACAATTTCATTTAACAAGCACTTATTAAGCATCTATTATTATCAAGGGGTTGGGAACATGGAGGCAAAAATGAAAAATCTCTGCCTACAGGAAGCTTATATTTTGCTGGATGACTGTCTACCAATTTGCAGGGGCTGAGAACTGCACCAGTGAAGGAAATATTTACACCAAGGAAACCACAGATTTCCAAAGAACTGAAAAATTAAACAGCTATGATAGTCTTCATTGGCAGCTTGGTGTCATAAAGAGGAAAAAGAAACCTCTTAAATGATACAAAGGAGACTGAACAGAAGGCAGATCGGTTTCTACAACAGTGCCCTCCTCTCTCTGCTCTAGACATAAGAAAATTATCTGGTCCTTTCCTACTAAGGGAGTTAGGTACCTCAGTGGACAAAGTGGGAGGCCTTGAGTCAGGAAGACCTGTATTCAAATCCTGCCTCAGATACTTACTAGCTGTATAACCCTGGGCAAGTCACTTAATCTCTATTTGTCTGGAAGGCAACTAGATGGTTCAATGGATAGAGAACTGAGTTAGGAAGACCTGAGTTCAAATTTAACCTCAGACACTTGCTAGCTTTGTGACCCTGAAAAAGTCACTTAACTCCTATTTGCTTTAATCCATTGGAGAAGGAAACGACAAACCATTCCTGTATCTTTGTCAAGAAAATTTCATGGGCAGTATGGTCCACAGGGTCATGAAGAGTTGGAAATGACTGAAAAACAACTTTCTATTAAAGCCAGCCATGCCCCTTTCAGGGCAGCACCAGACACAAGGGTCCTCTGTGGACCCCAGGGCAACATCAGTGAAACACATCAGAGCCCGTAGCCTCTGGCATAAGAAGCCTGAGACAGTGCCCCTTCCACCTTGAGAGCAGAGGTCAAATTTAAAAGAAAGGAAAAAGGCCAAAAAACAACAAAAAAAAGAATCTGACCAATAGAAAGTTTTTATCGTGACAAGGGAGAAAAAGACACAAACTCAGAAGACAACAATGTCAAAACACCTAGAGGAAAAGCCCCAAAGGAAAATGGGAAGTGGTCTCAAGCCCAGAAAGAACTCATGGAAAAGCTCAAAAGGGAGCTTTAAAATCATATAAGAGAGGTAGAAGAAAAATTGGAAAAAGAAATGAGAGTGATACAAGAGAATTGTGAATAAGAGTCAACAACCTGGACAAAGAAAACAACTGATTAAAAAGTAGAATTAGCCAAACGGAAAAGGAGATACAAAAATCCACTGAAGAAAACAACTCCTTAAAAAGTACAATTAGCCAAATGGAAAAGGGAGTACAAAAGCTAACTGAGGAAAACAACTCCTTGAAAGCAGGAAGTGGGCAAGTGGAAGCTAATAACTCTATGAGACATCAAGAATCAATTAAACAAATTCAAAAGAATGAAAAAATAAAGGAATTGTAAAATACCTCATTGGAAAAACAACTGACCTGGAAAACAGATCCAGGAAAGACAATATGAGAATCACTGGGCTACCTGAAAGTCATAATCAAAAGAAGGTTCTGGACAGCATGCTTCAAGAAAATATCAAGGAAAACTGCCCTTGATATCCTGGAACCAGAGGGCAAAACAGACATTGAAAGAATCCACCAATCCCCTCAGGAAAGAGATCCCAAAATAAAAACTCCAAGGAACAATATAGCCAAATTTCTGAACTATCAGGTCAAGGAAAAAGTAACTGTTAAGTGGCCAGAAAGAAGCAATTCACAATCAGGATCGCACAGGACTTAGCAGCTGCAACATTAAAGGATCGGAGGTCATGGAACATGATATTCTGGAAGGCAAAGGAGCTAGGAATATAACCAAGAATCACCTACTCAGAGAATTAAACATAATACTTCAAGGGAAAAAATGGATATTTAATGAAATAGAAGGATTTCAAGCTTTCATAAAGAGCAGAACTGAACAAAAAATTTGATCTCCAATATAAAGCCAACCATGGGTTCAATATAAAATCACAGGATCCAAAGGTAGAAGGACCTTCGGAAAGAAGAAACTGAGGCTCAGAGAGGGTTGTTTTCATCATTAGGAATTTTAACTACATTACTACTATTTCAGCAGTCCACATAATTTTAGGAACATTTAGAAATGCCTATAAAGTAAACTCCATGGATGACAACAATGGCCAATGGGGCTTCAGCTCTAGAGGAACTGGTGCAGGCTGGTCCCATACCCATATAATATCTATATAAAGTATAACTCTAAGGTTTATTAAGGGGGGGCAGTAGTTACAAGGAAAATTTTGAATTGAATTACACTGAAATGAATTTAGACAAATTATTCAATATATGATAAAAATCTTCCAACCTGATTAACAAAATTCATTTTTCAAAAAGAGATACCCATTGCAACCTTGTTCATCTCATGCCCCTTGGTTTTTATTGATAGACAACTGCAAAAACAGTTAACTTCATTTTTTTCCAGTGATACCTTAACACTGCATTTAGGAGCAACAGGGGAAAAAACATGCTTGTGGATAGAGCTCAAGGCACTATATCAAGGCAATATGGTATAATGGACTAAGGACCAGATTAACCATCCAAAGACATGATTTTTTAGGCCCAGCTATCACTAACCAGTCCTGCAACCCTGGACAGGTTACCTACTGTTACGAGGCTTCTGTTTACTTATTTATGAAAGCAGGGAGGTTGATCAGATGATCTATAAGGCATCTCTCAGCTCTTGGATTCTAAAAAGAATGAATTATCACCCCTCCCCCCAAACTAAATGGATTGATCCTTTAATCTGTCATTTTCCCTTCATTTATAAAATTACCTTGGAGATTATTTCTTGAGACAATTTGGAGGATGTTTAGACTAAAATGAATAAATAATCTGTTCCAATTCCAAACATTTTAATTCAATGAGAGCCCATATGATTACTACCCCACTAACACACCTGAGTTATACTGGATACAGAAGATGTAGGACTAAGACAACAATAATCACTTGGCACTCGGAGCTGAGGGTCCACCAGTCATCACCATCACTCTTCATCAACTACTAAATCTGCTTCATTGGAAGCTCTGTAAACATTCTCAAGATCCTGTAGACCACTGAATTGGTGAATGATGTTAAAATTCCTGGTAATAAAAACACCAGTTTTCTGTGTCTCTCTCTGTTTATAATGTAGAGGTAAGCACGTGGAAGAACTACAGACAGGTTTCTCTGACAAAGGTTCTGTTTTGAAGGTATGTAGGGAATTTATTTAAATTTATAAGAATAAGAACCAATTGATAAATAGTCAAAAGACATGAAAAGGTAGTTTTTAGAAAAAGAAAATGAAACTATCAATAGCCATAAAATGCTGTAAATCACTAACTCGAGAAATACAAATTTAAAACATCTCTAAGGTTCTGTATCACATACATCAAATTGGCAAAGCTGACAAAAAAGGGAAAATGACAAATCCTGGAGAATCTGTGGGGAAAAAACAGGCACATTAATGCATTTTGGTGCAAATAGTGAAATGGTCCAGCTATTTTAGAAAGCAATATAGAACTATATTCACAAAGCTAAACTGCATAATCTTTGATCCAGCAATACCACTGTGAGTTCTATGCCCCAAAGGAAAAGGAAAAGAAACCATTTGTGTGAAAATATTTAGCAAAGAACTGGAAACTGAAGGGATGGCCACCAACTGGGGGAATGGCTGAACAAATTTACATTAATGAAATGGAATATTATTGTGCTACAAGAAATAACGAAGGGGATGATTTCAGAGAAACTTGGAAAGATTTTTATGAACAGATAAAGAGTGAAGTGGGCAGAACCAGAAGAATAATTTATATACTAACAATATTATAAAGACAAATACTTTTGAAAGACTTCAGGAGTCTGATCAGTATAATAATGGACCACAACAGGGAAAAGCAAAGAGGATATTTATAAAGCATCTGCCATGTGCCAGGCACTGTGCTAACAGCTTTACAAATATCTCATTTGATCGTCCTCATGATGAAAATATGCTACCTACCTCCTGATTGAGGGGTGATAGATTCAGGAATGCACGCTGAAACATATTTTTTATATAACCAAAGCAAGAATTTGTTTTGCTTGACAATAGTGGTTTATAGTGGGGGGGGTGCTTTTCTTGTTTTCCCAATATATGGGATGGTGGGTTAGGGAGAAGAAGAAAAGATAGATTTTTGAAAAAAAAATTATATAACTACAGATGGCTACTATCAAAAGTTTGGTTGACATTCATATGACTACTGTCGTTTCCTTACCAGCATACTCAGGAAGTACAAAGTACAGGTTAACCTCCCAATAAATGTTTTCCTTTGGAAGATATGCATAGTACTGTGTGGGATGATGAAAGCATAAACCATTTAGCTTTCTACATATGAACAGATCTACTCACTACACAATTTATGACCATTCTCATGAATGAAGAGCTAAGTGAAGCTTAGCTTCAACTTAGCAAGTACCACAGGTGACATTAAGGTCAGTGCTTTACATTAAACTAAGATTGTACATACCTATTTCACCCATTGTTAAGAAACAGCTACTCTTCCACAGCCAACGTTTATATGGTTATAGGTTCAGAGACAAAGCTAGAAAAGGCCTTAGAGGTCTCATGGTACAACCCCTTCGTTTAACAGATGATGAAACTGAGCCCCAGATAAGTTAAGTGACACTCGAGATCACCCAGGCACTAAGTGGCAGAGTTGGGATTCAAACACCCTAAACTTATGGCATTCTTTCCATGGCACCAAACTATACTCCTATATAAAGAGACACTTCATGTCTGCAGTGTTTAATATGAGAAAGGATAACTGAGACAGGTGATGCCTGACTTCTATTTCCTACTAAGCCTTACTCTTAGTAAAATGAATTTGTCTGGAAGGTGGGCTTGTCATTACTTGTTTTTTTTAACCGACATTAGTGTTGATATTTAAATTCTTTGGAGTGTAATGATAAGCCTGAGGGGTCTAGGTACCTGAGCAATGTTGTGTTCCCCATGACTCCAGAGGCCCCGATCAGCTTGCCGTAAAAACCTGGGAGGCCTGAACATAAGAAACAGGCCCTTGAATCACAGGTGATTTATTCTTCGGCTGTGGTGGTGGTATTATTTTTATTTTTGCCTCACCCTCTTCAACCTAGACATGTTTCTGTCTTTTTTGATGTCTTGGTTTCTCTCCCATCACCTACTTTCATCATCTGAAAGAAAGCCATTGATTGCTAGATCCTACATTTTTATCTGTATAGCATTTCGCAGGCTACAAAGTACGTTCACATGTATTATTTTATTTGATGAGGAGCTGTCATCAGTGGGCTCTCCAGTTTATGTCAATCAATCAATCAACAAGCATTTAATTAAACAACTTTGATGTGCTGGGAGCTAGAGATATGAGTACAAAATATAAACTCTAATTACAAAGAGCTTGTTTTCTAATGGAGGAGACAAAATAAGTAAATACAAAATAATGGAGGCAGCAAGGTGGTGCAGTGGCTTGAACACAAGACCTAGAGTCAGGAAGATTGGAATTCAAATTCAAATTTAGACACTTACCAGCTGTGTGACTCTGAGCAAGTCACTTAACTTGTTTAACTCAGTTTCCTCATCTGTAAAACGGGGGTGATAATACCACCTATCTCCCAAGATTGTGAGAATTAAATATTTGTAAAATGCTTTGAAAACTTTAAAGCTCTACATAAATACTAGCTGTTATTAAATACAGAGTAGTTTGAGAGGGAGGGCACTAGCAGTTGATGGGATCAGAAAAGACTTCAAGCAGAAACTGGTGCTTGTACCACATCTTAAAAGAAGAAAGGAGCTCTATGAGGCAGAGGTAAGGAGGAAACGCATTCCAGGAATGGAGGATTGGCCAATGTCACACACTACAGAAGAAAGAAGGTTATAAAGCTCCATCAACTCCCTCCTCTCCCCACATGGTAAAGTCCCAATTCCACAAAGGTTGGAAACTTTGGACCTAAGGGAATAATTACAACTAGGAGAAAGATGAAGACAACGAAAGCATAACAAAGTCTAACATCTTTCTATTAGGTTTCTTATGGAGATAAACTAATTTTGATTTTTAAAAGACCCTCTTTGAAAGAACTTTTTGATATGTGCTGAAGCTTTCAGTACAGAATGATCTTCTGTTTTCTTAATATTTTATTTTTCCTTTGTTGTTCTATATTAAAATATTCATTGCTCTCTTAAGAAATTAATTTTTCTCACCCAAGTTCATTACTGAATCAGATTAAAAATATAAAACAATGTATCTGTTCCTTAATCAAAATGCATTTCTGCTAAGTATGAAGCCACACTCAAGATATATATCTAAGATAATTCCATAATAGTACCATATACTCTCTAGGAACAACAAAAAAAGAATATTGAAAAGTAAATTTAATTCTCTGAAACTCTTGCAGAAAAAATTAAGGAAAGGTACAGGTTGGCCAGATACATTTCAATAGTGGTTACCATGGAAACAAGTTGGTAGGCTTCATTTTTGGAGTTCTGAAATTCCATAAAATATTAAATTCTACTTGTTATTTGCATATGCACACAATACCACAATTGCCGGTGACCACCCGGAAATGTGTGGTAGGTCTCAAAAGCCTTTAAAGTGGTTCTATTTTATTTAACTAAACCTTACAAAGAAGAAATAAATCATTTTTAATGGATGGATTTTTTTAATCCTCCTCTGCTTTCCAACTGTTTCATCTGGGGAAGAAGCCAAGGTGAGGGTAATGATGGCAAAGAGCTGAGGTGCAAAGTATGAGGAGAGGAAAATAGCTTAGTCTTGCTTAAGAGAGGTTTTTATGGATGGGTTTCCAATTACTAAGATAAAAAGATAAACTATTGGTGATGATGTTATCAAGGTCAATTAAGCAGACTATAACAACTCTAACAATTTTTTTCTAATTAAAACTGCATACCCAGTTTGCATTTCTGTGAAAAGACAGCTCTTATTCACAGGATGTAAGAAACAATTACATTGTTTTTCTTCTTGGAGGCAGAGCATCTTAATATTATAAACTGTATAGCTCATCAGGTTCTGTCTGCTTTTCACTTACCTCTATTTAATAGTATACTTTCTTTCTGCCAGGCTTGCAACCCTAAAAGGACATGCTGCACTTTCAGTTTTGAAAATTAAGAAAAAGCATCTATTTCACCACAGAACTAGAAATGCAAAAGCTCAGCAAGAGTGGACTAGCTTACTCAAATACTTTCCTTACAGTGTAAGGAAAAGCAAGTTGTTACACTAAACTTTTTTCTAGCTGATAAGACGGCATTGGTATTTGGTGCTCTTTGTTAATGCGCTCCCTTAGAACCAGTAGATTTACCCCCACGAGAATACGTACCCTGAAAAGTAGAATGATTAATTTACCTACCACCTAAGATGCTCACTGACCATTAAGCCCAGATATCAGGAGTTGGGGTTGGTGGATTTTGTGTTCCAATGCTTGGTAGCCACCTGGCATGAAACCAAAAACCACAATCCTATTATGAGGTCTTGAGCCTAGTCCAACAGTCCTAACTTCCCAGACATGAGAACTCAGGGTAGTAAAACATATTAACTGTTGGGAGGAGATTATGAACTTCCAGTTGGAAGGTCAAGCAAGGAAGAAAACAGGGGAAAAACCAACTGAAAATTCCATGGGGAGGCCTAAGCTTTCCTACTAACCAGGTCCTGACTCTATCATTTTATCAAGGCCCAAATGAGAAATCAAAAAATAATTCCCAGAGAATCATTACATGAGGTCTGGTCAAATGTTGTCAGGAATGTCACAAAAGCAAAGAAACATCGACATCGGTGGAATAAGCTTCCACTCCATTACTTTCCATTTGTTCATGCCCTCCTCTTCCTTCGAGGCCGATATCAAATCTTACCTCTTTTTTGAAGCCTCTCTGACTACACTCTCCCCCCTCTTCCAGGTGGAAGTAAATTCTTCCTCCTTAAATTTCACAAAGCCCTTTGCTTGGTCCCCATTCAACATTATCTCACTTTCCCTTATAGCATAGTTATCTGAAGATCTGTTCTCCCTTCCACTTCCCCCTCTTTGTCCTGCCCTTCCCCCCACCATTGGATTTCAGACTTCTGGAGAACAAGGACTTGGGTCATATTAGGAGGAATTCATCAAATTAATCTAGAATCTATATTAATCTAAAATCTATTTTACATAATTTTGAAATTCCAGAGCCTTTCATATAATAGGTATTTAATTAGAATCATGAACTTATAGCTGAAAGAGACCTTAGAGGTCATCAAGTCCAACCCTTCTCATTTTACACCTGAGTAAAGTGAGGCACAGAGAGAGTAAGTGACTTGCCCAGGGTCAAACAGCCTTCGAGTATTTGAGGCAGGATTTGTACTCAGATATTCCTAACTCCAAGAGCAGCACTCTACCTGCTCCATCACGCGGCTGCTTGTGGAATTGAGTAAATCCCAAGGACTCATTTCAGACTCTGTCTCCAAGTACAAAAAAGATGCCAAATTTGCTTTGTAGGTCCTAGATATGGTCTAATTTTCTAAAATTTCAGATTCGGTTAATTGATAAGTCAAAAGTCATATCAATTTAGCCAATTAACAGCTTGGGGAAAATCTTGTAATTGAAAACAATGTCAGAAAGCCACATATTTTATAATCGCTGTCCCTAACCCTGGTTTCCCCTTTACTTTATCTGGGATCTTGTGATACTCACTTCTTTGCTCTTCTTGGAACAAGGGACTCCATCTCCAGACTCTGGGAATTTTCACCCTATACCTGGAACGCTTCTCCCTCTTCATCTCCATGCCTCTCAGTTTCCTTCAAGTCCCAGATAAAACCCCACATTCTAGAGGGAGCTTTTCCTGATCTCCCTTAATTCTAGGGCCTTTCTTCTGTGATTATCTCCAATTTATCCTGTATATCTTGTTTGTATGTAATTGTTTGGATGCTATCCCCTCATGAGACTGTGAGTCCCCAGAGAGCAAGGACTTCCTTTGGATCGCCAGACCTTGGCACATAGCAGGTGCTTAATAAATGTTTATTTACTATCAATTTAGCTCCCTAAGAAATGGAATGATATTTGTAAAAGTAATTAAAAAGCATTTTAACACAGATGAAAAGAGAGCCATACTTCAAAGAGGTAAACAACTGAGGCAGCTAGGTGATAAGATGGAGAGAGTGCTAGGCCTGGAGTTAGGAAGACCTGACTTCAAACTTACTAGGTATGTGACTATAGGCAGATAACTTTAATCTGTTTGCCTTGGTTTTCCCAACTGTAAAATGGGGATGATAACAGTACCTCTCACATTGTTGTCCTGAGGATCAATTGAAATAATATTTGTAAAGCACTTAGTCCTGTGCTTAGCACATAGCAGGCACTCTATAAATGCTTATTTCCTTCCCCTTCCCTCCACTTCCCTCCTGTAAAATTTTAATTTTTTAAAACACAAATTTTATGTTCCTTTCAATGATTCAGATCACAACACATCCATGCCTGTGCAACTCTTGGTCGTATCTTTGTCAATTACCTGGAGGGGATCATTAATAACTTACAGGCTTCCCCGTCACCCGTCACCATGCTCCCTTGTTGCCTTCCTATACCATCATAGGATCCTAGATTTGTATCTGGAAGAAACTTCAGAGGCCATCTACTTTAACAGCTTCATTTTACAGATGAAGAAAATTTTAATGATTTGCCTAAGCTCATAAAAGTTATGAGCCATTTCAGTTATGTCCAACTCTTCGTGACCCCATTTGAGATTTTCTTGGCCAACACGAATTGCTGGAGTGGTATGCCATTTCCTGCTCTAGTTCATTTGATAGATGAGGAACTGAGGCAAACAGTTAAGTGACTTATCCAGGGTCACACAGTATCTGAGCCAGATTTGAACTTGATTGAGTTTTCCTGACTTCAGGCCTGGTTCTCTATCTACTGCGCCACCTAGCTGCCTTGTCATAGAAGTAGTAAGTATCAGAGATAAGATCTGGACCTAGGTGCTCCAACCCTAAAGCCAGTGTGGTCTTTCCACTCGTTTCCAAATGCCAGAAAAATGTGACCAAACTTTAACATTAACCCCAGCTAAGTATAATTACAGTGGCTAACCTGTGTATTCCCTCCAATTATATCACCATTACAAAAAAAAAATGTCCTCAAATTATTAAAAAAATTCTTAATTATGTTTGGTTGATGTATTTTTTTTACAGCACCATAGTTTTCCCCAGTATCCCTCTCCCTCCTCTCCCCAGAAAGCTATTCCATATAACAAATAATAATATTTTAAGACAAAAAGAGGAAAAATTCAGTATAAACATGTAATACATTAAAATCATTCTAATTCCAAGCTAAATATAAATTATATTTTTATTATCTACATCTCTGTTCTGGCCCATCATCAGAAGTTAACAGTTGACTACAAGTATATAAATTCATACCAGCTAAGAGAAAAGGACAAGGAATATGGAGAGGAAGGGAAAGAGAGGAAAGGGTGAGAGAAAGGAACACTATCCTCTCTAAGATCCTACTGTTCTAGAGAGTTGGAGTCAGTTGCTTATGGCAACAGCAACATCAGACCTACATTTTCAGCCCTGGAATCCATCTGCCCAGTGGCAACAGGAGCATGTAACAAGACCTGTGATGGAAAGGATGTTGGTTATTCAGGTATTAGTGCAATTTTCCTGCAGCTCTTCATTGGTCTCCTGAGGCCAGCTACATAAGCTAATTGGAGGGTAGTCTTTCTTAAAATGTTTTCAAGAAACAGCAAATATGTAAACCAAAAATAAAACTTTACCCATAGTGAGTTAAAGCTATTGAACAACTTAAATTTCATGTGAAAACTGAGGGAATTAAGTGGTAAAAGAAAAAAAAACAAACCAATACCAAAACCAAAAAAAAAATTCCAACCTCATATGATAGTTTTACCCAGGGGATTTTTGTTCTTTGCTTTTGGGCCTTTTCGCTATTTTTTTTTTAAACAAAAAACTAATAACTGCTAGGAACTGTTATTTTGAGGTTAAAAAAAAAACACGTGCCAGATAGAGCTTCAGAATTTATACTCTGAAATATCCAAGTTCCCATCTAAATAGTCTACAATTTAAAAAATTTATTTAAAAGAACAATTAAAATTTAGTCTGTGTCTACATTCCACACTGAGTAAAGTCTCTTAAGAAATAACATATCCTGAATGTAGTCAAAAGACTGGGATTTTTTGTGTGTGTATTTTCATGCGTTCAAATAACAAGTCTGACTGAATTTTTCACTTTTAACCTGGCAGACAAGGCCTGAAACTACTCTTCAAATTTTTGAAAAAATATTAAGTGATAAGATAGTGTTGAATTTGCTGAGGTTTTTTCATTACTGAATTTGTATACTGGTAACTAGAATGAAAACACCAACCTTCTTGAAATTGAAATTATCTCCTTCCCAATATATATAGTCTATGTACATGTGGGTCATATCCCCTCAAAGTTATTTTAAGAAATTACTGCTTAGCAAAAAAAAGTTACCTTTCTGGATTATCTAAATAGTGGGCATTGTTTTTCCTTCTTCGTACTGGCTAAACACCAAGAATGATGCAACATGCATCTGAAATATTTGCTAAGGGCTAAAACAACCCATATTTTCTGGATACACTAAAAAGACCTCATTCAATTTAGACTCACACATGAAACAGCAGAAGAGGTCTGCCTAAATTAGTAAAAATTCTCAGTTTTACAGGTTTAAAAATTCAATTCAATTTAGCAAACATTTAAGGAGTGTTTACAACATAAGATACCATACTTGGTACTTTTTTGTTAATTTCACATATATCAGCAACATCTTTTAAATGTTCTTCTGCTAAATGTGTGTATACTAGTAGTAGGCTAAAAAAATATTTCCATAATAGATGTCTTGCTTTAATGGATAAGAATAATTTGTAATGAGCTTATCAAAGTACCAGCCCCTTGCTTACATCATTACATTTAAAAATTTTAATGGGTATTTCTAATCTTCCTGGAAGCAATATGATTTCTTCAAATAGATAACTTTCTTTTTAATCTTGTTTATACTATTCTTTTGCTTTGTTTCTTCATATTATAGAAAAATAAACCCCAATCCTAGCTTTTAAGCTCATTAGCACACACTCCAAATTAGTCAAGCTCACATTTTTGAAGTTTCACAGCACCAGCATAAAGTCACCCTAACCAATGTTGTTTTGCAGTGATATGTTAACACATCATTACCATGAAGCACTAGAAAACAGAAAAGCCTTTATGTAAAATGGCAGTTGATCTCTAGAGATGCAAATTTCCTCCACCCTCTGACTGGTGGATAGCAGAGAGCAGCCCACTTACGATTCTTTAATACTCAAACCAATCAGAAAATAGCTGCTGAGGCCTAGGGCAGTGAATCACAAAGGACACTGACCCTCCTGGTTTAGCTACCTCTCTTACTTTTCTCCCCCAAACCCTCCCCGCATGGCCCTCTCTGACTGGTGGGAGCTGAGGAGAAATGGCTTCTTAGCCAAGTGATTATAGTGATCACTGGGAGAAGGAAGAAGGTGTTCAGATGGCTGGCAAAACATCAAAGCAGCCCCCTTGTCCCCTGCCCTCATTGCTTTGCACCCAATAGATACCTGAAGGCATGTTTTAACAACTGGCATTGCACTTGCCCTCCCTGACAGGTAAAACATCTGAGGATCCAAGGAGGGGGAAGGTGGAAATTGACAGAAGGGGGAGTCAGTGTTACCATTATAAAGATTACATTGTCTCCAGTCTCTGGAAAGACCTAATTTAAGCTTTTATAGTCTACATTTTGGCAGCCAAGAAATCTACTTCACATTTAAAACAGAGTTCCTCTGGAATTAAGTTCCCCTTGAAACACTGTTTCACCCAACATCTTGTTTAAATGGAACCAATTAACTACATTAGGTGAAAGTATAACTGGGCTTTTTTTTTTTCTTTTTTGGCAGTGCAGGGTTTGGTGGGGGAGGGTTGAAGAGAGAATAAGGAATAGGGAGAGGATACAAAAAACTTCAGGAGACTCATCTTACGGAACATGTACCAAGGGTCCTGATTAGCAAAGGACTAGCAATGGCTATGTGACTAAGGCCAAGCAGATGAGGTGGATGAGAACTAGACAAATTAGCAGACTAAGTGGAGAAAGGAAATGATGGAGGAAATTAAGTTGTAGCCAGAGGAGTAGCAGAGGCTGAATCCTTAACAGCTGGGCCGTAAAGAAACTGAACGACTCTCCATAGTGACATTAGTCAGAATGTCTCAGTTCATTAGGCAGACTGTGCTCTATGTTCTTTCCTTTCTTCATTTTGCAGATTAAATGCCTACTATGTGTAGAAGAATCTGTGCTAGGCACGGGGGGAGACACAAAGATAAGTCACAGTCCTGGCTAGAGATGTAAATAGCAAGTCTAGTGCTGGGGCAAGGCATACAAATCTGGGAAAGAATTAAAAAAGGAACTACTATTAAATGAACTTTTAAAGACTGGCCTTAAATATCACCTTCTACAGAAGACTCTTCCTACCTTCCAATCCCTGGAACACCTCCCCTTATCTCCAAATAATGCCTCCCTTCTAAGACTGTCTTCTATTTGTACACCGTATCTTTTACATACTGTTATTCGCACACTGTCTCCTTTAGAATGTGAACTTCTTGAAAGAGGGGACCATGTTTTTGCCTTTCCTATAATCTCCACTGTTTAGCATGGTGACTGGCACATAGTAATAACACATGTAATAAATAAAGACTTGAGTAAAACATTCATCAGGGGGAAGGGAAATGTTAAGGAGAGAATTCAGACCCTTGGAAAACTGCCATCATAGGCAGAGAACTTCAAACACTGCAAGGCAACTACTGTGGAATCCATTGCCAGTGGTGAAGGAGCCAGGAGTAGGGATGAGGGTAGGGCCAGAAAGGGGTTCTCACACTGGAACGAAGATGCAAAGCCATCTGATTAACTTTCTAGTCTAACTAACAACCCTTGCTAGCCAGGTGCTAAGGTCAACCTTGTTACTACCTGCGGAAGGAGTACAAAAGCTTCGAAACCCTCTATATTTCAGTCCCTTTAAGCCAAAGCCCAGATTGTTGCACCCCAAGTTCGGTCCCTACCAAAAAAAAAAAGCTAACCATATCAAAAGCAACTTTAACAGCCTTGTTGCAAGGCTATCATGCAAAAGGCCTAATTTAATTCTTTCTGTACATTTCTCATCTGTGTACAATAAAAAGACGTGAAATTATGGCAAATTAGTATGTTTTTTCATTATCTTGATGTCCATAAATGGAAGATGATCAGCTTCTAAAGAAGATACTAAAAAAATTTTAATGCAACTTTTCCACCGTGGTTAATGAGAGAAAGATTTTCTTTTTTTAAACCCAACCGAAGTGGGATTTCCTGAATCTGAGGCTTATCCTTCAATTTCAGTTCACAACGCTTTGGGACAAGCTACAGCAAGCTTCTCTAGAAAGGATGAAATTGATTCCTTTAATGTCAATCCCTCCCTCCCCAATTTTTCTTCTTTGACTGAGTGCAACTGAATGATACTGTAAAGGATATATCCTACTAGGGCAAAATAAGAACACACTTTCTTTTTTAAAAATGCTAACAAGAAAAAATATCAGTTGTTTTATTCTTTATAGAAGCACTCCAACTTTTAATAAATGCATATAATAATACAGATTAACATAGAATGAACTAAGAGTATGGTTATTTATTTCATTGTTGTAGTTGTTATAGAAGGAGTAGAGCACTAGACCTGGAGTCAACATGGCCTAAGTTCAAATCTAACCTCAGACACTTACTAGCTGTGTGACCCTGGGCAAGTCACTTAACTTCTGTTTGCTTCAGTTTCCTCTTCTATAAAAAGGAGATAATAACAGCACCAACCTCCTAGGATTGTTATGAAGATTAAATGAGATAATAATTGCAAAGCATTTAGCACAGTGCTGGACACATAGTAAACACTATATAAATATTAGCTATTATTATTATGTAGCAAACTCCCTGGCCTTCAAATCTAGTTTGATACATAAAATCTGAATTTGCACCACACTTCTCAGGAACAATATATCTACTGCTGAAGTAATGGCCTACTACTGTTCTAACATCCAATGGGAAACTAAAATTAAAATCTAATCAGGAAAAATCAGAATATGCACCAAAATGACTAAAATTCAGAATATGGAAGTGTTGAAAGGCACATGCACATACATTTCCTTAAAGGTCTCATCATTTTATCACTCATTAAATGTTAGCTCTGCCTACAAGAAACTTGTCAACTTAGGGTGCCTGGTAGCAATCAAGTTCTCAATGTCACAAATCTGAAAAATGTCTTAAATGCCAGATCACTGTAAAAATGTGTTCTCTGTTACATAAGCAAGAAACTCAGGGCTCAGAATACAATTTATTTATACAAATCACTAACTTTTAGTCCGCATACATACAGGTGTATAATGCATATGTCTATATCTCCATACATGCACACATATGTGAGATAATTAGAATACATTCCTGCTTTGATGACACTGTTATAGGAACACTTTAAGTGTTCTTGCATGTCACTTATAGCATTTATTTACCCGACAATTTACTGACACCAAAACCAGTTTTATTAATTAAGGCCATTACTGATGGTTCTGGAAATAATGTAAAAATCTTGATGTTGGGTATGGGTGGGCCCATTCACACATGTATATCCACACAAGCTATCTAAGTGCAAATTGCAGGGACTAAGAGAACCTAGAGAAGGATTCCAGCTGTGTGTTTGCTCCTTTCCCTACCAATCTCCAAGAGGAGAATTAGGCTAGAATTAAACCAATCTCTACACCACCCCCCCCATTTAATATTGTTGGTCTAGGGGTATGAGTTTGGTTCAGAACAAAAGCCTCTTCCCTGTTCACTAGCCCTTAGTTAACTTAATTTCTTCCCACTAAAGAAGAATAAGGGGAGAGATGAGAAGTCAGAAAGCCTCATTACTTTCTTCTTGCGGTCCATGCCATGGAACTGCCTTATGTTCGAGATCACTTCCTAAGGAGGTCATTTTAGTATTCCATTAAGTTACCACCCTTAGATGGGGTCCAAGAAAAACATCACCACATACAGAAGACACTTCAGTGTCCTCTATAATAAAAAGTAGCATAGTTATACTATATATACTTTGAGACTTAACAAGTGATAGGTATTTTTAAATTACAGTTATGTCCCATGACTACCATGTCATTGATGACATAAGACTCATGACCTACTGGGATATTTAGAATATTTATTAATCAGTTTTTACAATGGATACTAAGATTTTTCAGCCAAAGGACACTGAATATACAGTAAAAAAAAAAAAGGTGAGAAAAATCATAGCATCTCCAAAAGATGACAAGTATAAAATCACTGTTTGGATCTAAATTTTTTTTAGAGTTTTGAATATTCTGAAGCCACGAGAAGTAGATATAATAAAAGTAGATCAACAATAGTAAATTACAGCTGAACCTCTACAGAAATAAATGAGGCATCTGTTTCTTTTTAGGTATATTACTTTAGGACAGATATACAGCTTGGTAAATTTTTTACACATTGCTCATCTATCAGATATCCAATTCAATTTCCCTATCTAGAAATACAATGTAGATTGTTAGTGGCAAAAGGGCTTATGGTCCGCAGGTTAACAAAATAATTCTGATTAATATACGTGTTCTTTCCAAGTATGACAAAAAGGACATAAAATATTTGTGATTATATCACATGTGGGAACTACTCCTCTCATGCAAATGCAACTTCTCTATGACTTGGTAGTTAAATCCTAAGAACACAGATAGAGGTTAACAGCCTTAACCTGTAAGGCAGGTTCTATTAGTACACCAGTTTTGCAGATGAAGAAACTGAAGCTAAGACAGCATTTGAACTCGGATCTTCCTATCTCTGAGTGCAACAGTCTTGATGAAAAATACTTACAATTCCATAAAACTGTGTCAAAAGCAGTTTGAAAATCACTCCAGGAAACTTCGTTATAGAAGCTGACAATTTGCCAAATGCAAGCTGAGAAGCAGACATATCCTACTCCTGGTAATAAACCAAGTACCTAAATTATGTTACAGTCCCAAATCTAGAAAAGGATCATGGATTCTAATCTTTTGTTCACCTATCCCAAAAAGTTCATACCTTGAAAACAGCTTTTACTTAAGGCAAAAGCTGTTGTCTTACAGCTTATGACTTTTTTCAGAAGTCACAAACCTTACAACTGCTGTACAGGATTACTACTTAAAATACAGAGTTAAAAAAAAACCCAAACTCATGGGAGCTTGTAAAGTACAATTCCTAAAAACAAAATTTAAGCAACAATGAAGCCATATAAACAAAAAAGAAGAAAAGAAAAAAAAATCCATCTAAATGAAAATGTCACAGGCTAAGAAATAAAACATTTTTTAAGTGGCAGAATTACGAGAGATTCCATGCTCTCCAAAGAGCCCTGAATTTGAGTTAAATGACCTGGGTTCAAGTTTCATTTCTGCTTCTCACTTAGTGGTTGTACAACACTGGGAAAATCAGCTTCCTTGCCACTAAAATAGAAATAGGGGCATTTGCATTACCTACTTCATAGGGTTTTTGTGAGTATTAAGTGAAATAAAATATGAGAAGCATTCTAGAAATCATCAAGTGCCACATAACTATTAGCTATTATCAGATCACAGAATTAGACTTGGAAAGGATCTTAGAGGCCATCTAGTTCAACTCCTTTATTTTACAGATGGGGAAACTGAGGCCATGAAAAGTGAACTGACTTGGCCAAGACCACACAAGTAGTCTGTGACAGAACTGGGATTCTGAATCTAGATTCTCCCACTGTAAATCAAGCATTCTTTCCTCTATACTACACCTGATGCCTTCCATTCTTGTCATTATCATCAAAAAGAAACATTTCCTCCTCCCTGTCCCCCTTTTAACTTCCCCCTTTCAAGACAAGACATTTCCAGGTGACATTCAGCCAGCTGAGAAGGCTCTTTAAAAATATGAAAAATGAGCTGATAGTCATGTTCAATGGAAATAATGCATCCCACCAATGAAGACAAATGGTGATAAATGTTCCAAGCCTCTGATTTCTGAAAGAAAGGAAAACATGAGTCATGTGTACTCTAATGGAAAAGTAGGTTTGATGGGTTCATATAATTAAAGAATCAAGAATGTTTCATGCCTAATGCCAGCCCTGCCCAAGAAGATGCCTGGAAGCACTAGTTACCTTCTCTGTCTCAGTTTCCCTTCTACAGAGAGAGAATACAAGCATGCCCAACAAATTTGACCTTTAAAAAGCAAGTAGTTCTGAGTACAGGAATTATCATCATCATCATCATCATCATCATCATCATCATCATCATCTTCTTCTTCTTCTTCTTGCTCTTCTTCTTCTCCTTTTTAAAAGCATCTGATACATTGAGGAAGGCTTCTCTGTAGTTTTTATTCTCAAACTTCTGTTTGACTTTGTATAATGCTGGAACCTTTTACAAAAATTTTCCCATGTTAACTCATTCAGTCTTCAAAACACAAAACCTATCACAACAGTATATTACTCACATGCAATATTATGCCCATTTTTTTAGAGTCATAGCAGCTTTATTGGGGACAGAAAGTACCAGGGGATTAGGAGTTGGCATTGAGGCTCTTCTTCTTGCCAAAGGTGGGCACTACGTTGACAAAGTGTTGGTTGTACTGCATCTTCCTCTTAGCATGCCCAGTCTTCTTCTTCTTCTTGTCCTGCTTGGCCACCTTGGGAGTCTAACCCCTCATTTTTTTAGGTTGGGCCAGAGAGCCATGGACTTTACCTCCTAGCATCTGACCAGCCACTTCCAGGGTAGACAGGGGCTCTACTCCACAATGCCCCAAGATGGCTTCATCCTCCAGCAGGGAGCCCTCCAGAAGCAAGACCTGGTCCCTAGGGGCGATGCCCTCCAGAGACGCCACAAGGGCTTTGATTTGGGCAATGGTCTCCTGCCTGGTCACCTCGAGGTTGTGTAGAGCCTGCACATTGACAAACAGTTACATGGTGGCGACTCAGACACGCTAGTCCTGCTTCTGCCGTGGCAGAGAGGGAGACCAGAAAGCATATTAAGTCAATTTTTAACTAATGAGGAAATTGATGCTCATAGAAATTAAGTGACTTTTCTTATATTAACCAATGTCTGTGTGAATAAAAAACATGGACCAAATCTTGTGACTCTTTTCCCTAATCAGCATTGGTTGCTGCTTTCTAAACAGTTATCTCTTTAAGTACATTTAGCAAAAGTTGATTTAGAAAAAAAGTGAAACAATTTTTTTTCAGGGACCTGACTTCTCTGTAAAGTAAAATAGTTAATTTCAAACAACAACCTAAAGAGGGTACCTTGGAAATAAATGAGTGTATATACATATGTGTATGTATATACACACAGACATATATGTATATATACACAAACTACAAAAAACTAATGTGGTATAACTGGTAGAATGTTGGAGTCAGAAAGACCAGTGTTCAAATCTTGCTTCTAACACTTACTAGCTGTGTGATCTTGGTCAAGATTAACACTCTGAGCCTTGGTTTCTCTATCTGCGAAATGGGAATAGTAAAAGTATCTGCTTAAAAGATTATGGTGAAGACCAGAATAGCAAAGTGTTTTTCCAATCTTAAAATACTATATAAATGTGACCTATTATTATTATAGGGGTTTTTCTGATGTTACAAATATATCTTCAGTCTGGACTGGTCATGCTGAGACGGCTCTGCTTCCACAGGACTGATACAGAAGCCTGGAGCCTAAGGAAGAGCTCAGTAGCAAGCTCCTTTTATATGGTGTCCCCTTTTGGTCATCTAGTCTCCTTAACAAAGTTTCTCTCCTCCACCCCGACCCCTCCCCTGCCCCAGTCTCTTGCCAATCTCTCGCCCTTAGCTCCTGGTGCCATTTCTAGGCCCTTTGCTTCATAAAATATATATTCCAGATGATTATTTTAAAAAACACAAGCAAGACCAAAAATGCAAAGCACTGATTAATAGAGTAATGTCAACCTAGGGAGGTCTCTAACATGGTGAAATATGGGTCTCTCCCTTTCAACATTTTCAGCAATAACTTGAATGAAGATTTAAGAAGGCAAACTAAACAAAGTACAGATGACACAAAATTGGGAGTGGTATCAATCCAATTAGTGATAGAATCAGAATTCATAAATAACCCAAAAGGTAATTGTGGGTCTAAATATGTGTTAACTCAGTTTTGGAATCTCAAGGCACTTAGGGAACTTATGAGAGACAGCATAGTATGGTGAAAAGAGTAATGGATTTCTAGTCAGAGATCTGGTTTCAAATCCCACCTCTAGCATCTTGTTACCTAGGGCAAAGTTGATTAACCTCTGTGGACTTCAGTTTATCTATAAATCGGAGGGACGAAGGGAAGAACGGGACTAGACAGCCTCTATGGTCCCTTCCAAAACTAGAGCTATAATCCTACAGCATCACTTCATCTAACTTCCTCATTTTATAGATTAAGTTCAATAACAAGGTTTTAAAAAATCTCTAGACCTTAGGTAAATTTCTAAGATTTACCTATTAAGTTATAAATCTATTCAATTTATAGACCAGTTGTGACACCCATGAAATTACAACCTTGACTTACTGACAAATATGCAATATATGTGCAATGTAAATAAAATGCTTTGATGATGAATAATTCTATAATAATCTACAATAAAAGATTCTAATACTTGGAAGTAAAAAAAGATTATTTCCCCTTTATCTCCCTTGTTACTGTCCTCCTTTTATTCTTTATTTCCCTTTTAAAGGAGCTGAATCTCAATTAGGCTTTCCAGCCTAATCTACTGCTGCCCCTTAACTATTATTCCTCCTAAAAACTGAAGTACAAACTGCTTTAAGCTGCCATTTTCTGAGTAATATTATTTTTCTAAAAACAATTTTCAAAAAATAGATGGTTTGGTTTCTTCTGAAACAAAGGCATCACTGCAACTGTAAATATTTTTAGCTCCTAGTACTTTTCATCCAGAAGCTTGGATGAGAATAATACAGAAACATTTAAAAATAGCCACCCAGTATTCTAAAAGCCATTAAATATTTTAGCACATACCCAGCACCTGCTTGACTCTTCTTAATCAACACTATTTGCTAGTCATATATATATATATATACACATATATATATATGCATATATGTATATAAAGAAAATGCTTTCAGTTTTATTTTTTCCTCTTAAAAACCAAAAAGCTTCTTTGGTGCCTTTTGTGCTAGGCTGAACTCTGTTTCACTAACTTAGAAGAGAACACCTAAAAGAGAACACCTGGACTATCATGGGTATGTAATGAAGATGCCAATTTCCCCTTAAGAAAATAAATCAGGGAAGCTTAAAGGGTTAAAAAAAAAAGAAAAGAAAGGGAAGGGAAGAAAAGCCAAGTAACTTGTGTGTATCTGAAGCCAAGAAAGGAAAGAATACTCCATAAGAGGGAGATGTTAGCAGTATAGTTATTTAGAAGCTTCGTTACCCAGATTTTAGTTCTCTAGACTTTAATATTAAAAATGGAAAGAAGAAAGTATAAATGCATAACACTTATTATCTGTATCACACATTTGAGTTCTAGCATATTGCCTTGTATTCTATTTCATATTTTCCCAAGTCAGACTATAAATTCCTTGAGGGTAGGGGTCATGTAACACATTTCTTCATTATTTCCCATAGCATCGAGGACAGTGTTAGGCATATCATAGGTATGTGAAAAATACGTGGGGCAGCTAGGTGGCGCAGTGAGTAGGGCACCAGACCTGGAGTCAGGAGAACCTGAGTTCAAATCCGACCTCAAACACTTGACATACCTACTAGCTATGTGACCTTGGGCAAGTCACTTACCCAATTGCCCTACCTTCCTTCCTCAAAAAGAAATACATGTTGAAATGAACTGAATTTGATTCTAACACAGGAAACAAACCTTTGTCAAAGCAGAGTAGAAGTGGAAAAAAAATTTGGGAAAAAAAACATTAAGGAAAAATATCAATCCCAAGCTGACTATCAAATTTTCAGGGAGGTTCTTACAGCATCATATGAGTAGCCTCTTTCTCCATTCACTTATAAAACTCTTCCTTGCTGTATATATAGACCATGTTACCCCAATGCTCAAAAACCTTCTGTGTTTCCCTATTCCCTTTAACATAAAATACCAACTCCTCTGACATTTTAAGCCCTTCACAATCTGTCTCCATGCAATCTTTCTAGGCTGATCACACCTTACTCATACCAACTACGCACGCCTCGTACCAACTACATTCTAGTCAAACTGGCTTCCTTGTTGTTTCCTACACACACTAACATCCCATCTTCCAGCATCATGCCTTTGCACAGGGCCCCCTTGCCCAGAATGCTCTCCCTCCTTTCACCGCATTGCTTCCTTTAACATATAGCTCAGGGGCCATTTCCTACATGAAGCTTTTCTTGATTTCTCCAGTTTTTAATAGTGGCTAATTTACTTGGTTTTTACCCAAGATATACTTAGTACAATCGTCAACATTCATGCATTTAAGTTTTGTAACTTCAAGAATTCAAGTGATTTTATTAGTAACCTCATTTTCACTTTTCCCGGTGGCAACTACACACGTTCATGGCAGCAAGAAGCACAATGAATGCAGGTTTATATCCCCCAAAATGAGTAAAGTATTTGAAAGAGTGTTCATGAATCCACGCCAGAAAGTGCTAAAGTAACCTTTCAAGTGTACAATGAGAGAATTTAAAAGATGGAAAAGTACATAAATTGGTGGGTAAATGAGATGGTGGTCCTTACCTCCCCACGACCCCCATGACACTCAGGTGGCAGAATGGCTCACTCTGTGGATGTGAGCCCCAGGGGGCTGGGGACTTCAGGAACCAAAGGGAGATTCATTTTTTTACCTCCAGGTTCAGACACCTCTGCCCCTGCCCTTGTCCCTTCCCATCCCTTTGAGGGTTGCCTCTCCTTTCCCCTGCATTCTATAGGTTATTTTATGGCTAATATATGCTTATTATCAGAATTAATGGTTTGTTATAAAGGATTGTCTGCAGAAAAGTGTTATTTTCAGCAATCTCTAGGGAAAGATTATAGTTTTTTGTGGTTGTGGGAACGTAATCCCTGTTTCCCATAAGGTTCAATGTATCAATAGTCATCTTTCTGACTTTTGCCTCATTTTCTAAGAATGTTACTTTTGCAAAAGTTGAGGACTGACTATACTTATCTACACCCAAATTGCTTTCCCCAAGTAGTATGTAAATTTGTTGAGGACAAGTAGAGTATCCTTTTGGTCTGCGTCCCCAGCACCTAGCATAGTGTGTAGCCTATGCTGAGTACTCAATAAATGCCTGTTGAGTTGAAATAAATTAAATTATATTGGTCTTATCTCTCCTCCCTGAAGGCAGAGAAGTCTCATTCATCTGAGTGTCTACCTAAGTTCATAGCATAGTACCCTACACAGAGCAGATCTTTAGTAAATGCCTGCTTACTGAACAAATGAAGTATTTATAGATAACAGCCAAGCACAGAACCAAGTTTTCAAATCCTGCCTCTGCCCCTTACTACTAACATAGCCTTTGGAAAATAATTGAACATCCTTGGGCCTCAGTTTCCTCATCTGTAAAATGAGAGACTGGATGACCTCTGAGGTCCTTTACATCTGTAATCCTATGGTTCTATTTAGCCATGGGAACATAAATTTAGAGTAGGAAAGACCTTCTGAAGTCATCAAATGCAAACCTCTCACTTTACAGACAAGAAAAATAAGGTTGGAGAGGTTGTGACTTGCCTGAAGTCACAGCAGGAAGAAGTGGTCGAGCTGGGCTCTTCTGACTCCAAATCCACCACTCTTTCTGGGTCATCATGACTGTCTCCAATAAGCGGCAAAATAGAAGGAAGAAGGTATAGTAAGAGAGAGCCACAGATGGTGAACCTGGAATGTAGTCTGCACATGATAAATGGGCTTTGTCAGCACTGGTGATTACTATCCAAGTACGTCTGTAGAGAGATGAGAAGGAGCCAGTTGTGAGTCAGAGACTGAAGACATATGAGAACAATAGTGGAAGGAAATGGGATCAAGGGCATAGAGAGAAGGATTAGCCATAAGGTAGAATGAAGATACCACCTCTTCTATGATCTGGGCAGCTAGGTGGTATCATGGATAGAGCACTGGGTCTGGACTCGGGAAGTTCTCAGTTCAAATCCTGACTTAGACCCTTCCTAGGTGTGTGACCCTGGGCAAGTCACTTAACCTGTTTGCCTCAGTTATCCCAATTGTAAAATGGGGATGATATTAATAGCACCTACTTTGAAGAGTTGTTGTGAGGATCAAATGACGGAGCTGTAAAAAGAAAACTTAGCACAGTGTCTTGCACATAGTAGGGTCTACACAAATACTTACTGCCTTTTCTTCTTTTTCCCCTCCCACCTCCCCCACTAGGTTGAAGGATGAAAGATGTAAGGATATTAAGAAGTTTTGAGGAATAAAGTAGGGAAACTAAGAGAGCTTACTTTCAATGTCCCCAATATTTTTTGGAGGGGGTAAGGCAGGGCAATTGGGGCTAAGTGACTTGCCCAAGGTCACATAGCTAGTAAGTGTGTCAAATGTCTGAGGCCACATTTGAACTCAGGTCCTCCTGACTCCAGAGCCGGTGCCCTACTTACTTTGCCCAATATTTTTATAAAAAGAGGAAGCTAAATTATATTCATCCAAGTGTTGAGGCTGACTCTGAGACAAGGACTCTTTTTGCAGTAGTGAAGGTACAAGAACACAACCTTGGATAATTAAAGACATGAAAGTATTTTTAACATGTCCTGTATAGCTTTAGAATCTACTCAAAAATAAAGCAGCTGTCATATGAAATATTATATATTAAATTAAGATATTGGCAATATGAATAATAATATTCATGCCAAAGAAACTGCACAGTAAAAAAAAGTAAAGGTATACGGAAACAAAGACATCACTGCCAAATCATTTTAAAAAGCTGTTATTGCACAAGCTGCTTTTTAACACACAAAGAATTCTTGTTCCAAAGTACCTTTTGTACACAGTTATGCAATATATCTTCATTTTTGTCTTGCTGTTCACAGTCCGTATCAAAATAAACATTTTGAAAACATCTATATTCTTTTAAAGAGGCTAAACTGTAGAGTTTTGTGATAAGTTCCAAAAGGTAGGGACCAAGTTTTTAAATTAAGCTGACAAATTGCGAATGGTTTAATGGAATTGAATGTTTATTTAACTTAAAAAATGAATTATTGGACCAGAAAATCAGGCTGAAATGGCAAGATGTTACCAGGAAAATATGGAAATTAATCATAAGCCTGGAAGTGAATGTAACTAAAGAGATTTTAGTTTGGTAAATATCAACATTGCAAAAAATGACTAGTAAGCAGGTCTACTTAGACAAGAGTTTGTCTCAATTATGTGAAGATAGTCCCTAAAAATCAAAAGCAAAATTGGCTATAAAAATACCAGTAAATATTTAGAGACGACTGGCTGGTTGGCTCATGGGAATCCTGATTAAACAACCCTTAGGCCATTGCTGGTAAAGAAAAAGCAATCAACCAACAGTAGAGTGCCCAGGGTAACTGACAAGGTGATTGTGGATCAGTGTTCACTGAGGAGTCGCCCATTTCTGAAGAGTCACATTAGAAGCAAGTTTGGTCTGAATGCAGAAAAGTCTCATAAGAGAGGTAGCACTGCTAGTCAGGCCAGCTGCTTCTTGGACTTTTTTTTTTACAGAACAAATCTATCTTCCAAACCATTATGCGGTAAATAATTAAAAGTTGTCTTCATTATATCAATGAAGCTATACTTTTCATCATTATTTTTTTTTCAATAGAAACCATTCATACAATTAGAACAAGGCCAATTTCTACTTTGGTCTGCAAGTATTTTTGCTAGGAGCTGCTTAATCTGTGGTTTTTACTCACATGTTCCACATTTCAATACTATTCTTACAAGTCATGAGCATCTCTACCTCCTCAAACACAGTCCTGTCTGTCCACACTTTCCTCCAAAATAGGTCTGAGATGTCAAAATGTTAGACTCTCATTCCACTGGTTTTTTTTCTTATCCTCATATTTTTTGGTCTAGACCTTAAAAATCTCCCTCAAAGATGGGCAACTTTGTAAACTCTACATCCTTTCTTCATATAGATAAAGCATGAGAACTTTGGAGATAAAACACAAAACAAGAAAGCTCCAAAACTTCCCTTTGTTTGGCCTCTCATAAATGATATAAATTATGTCCTAAATAGGCCTCAAGCTCATAAAAACACACAAGAGTATTGGTCATTTGTGATTCAAGAAATCACTATGGAACATTCTGCCATTCTATCATGTGCGTTATCTATGGGGTTTTCCAGACTAATTTCCTTTGATTTATGGCTAAATGGTAATGATTTCAAGGACTAGACTTCTTTTTCCCTGTTGATGCTGTCTTATACTGTTTCATTCATTCATACACTTATTCACGAAATTATTAATGACCTACTATCTGCTAGACACTGTGTGATATACGAAGTTGCATAATACATAGTCTCTACAGTCGAGTTTATAATCCAGTAGGAGAGATAAGATAGGTTACAAATATCTATGATACAAAGCTATATGTCATGTGTCACATGAGTGATATAATCAAAGTGAGTGCAGAAGTAGCAATCACTTCCAATGAAAAAGGAATCCACAAAGGAAAAAAAAAGAATGCACATTGCACAGATTTTGACATGCAGTTATATGGCAGCTCACTGAGTTAGTCTATCAGCATAGTGTGTATACGTGTGCGTGCGTGTTTGTGTGTGGGTGCATGCGTGCATGAGTGTTTTGGATAGAAACTAAAGAATGACAATGAAACAGGTCTAGTATTGAATAGGAGAAAAGTGTGATAGAACACATTTGGAAAAAAGCATAATACTTCCAACCACCCTAATATTCTCTTTAATGATGTTACATGCTTGCAAGTAACAGTTCACTAATATCTCCTCAGAATCAAAATGTCAGATAACGTGACCCAAAGGTCAATGGAACATGGTGACTTTAAGTAGAAGCAGCCCATAACCAACAATGACTTACGTAGAAGTGGCTCAAAAAGTATAATTTTAAATAAATAATTAGCCAGAAAAGGGTGAACATGTGAGCAAATGATAACAGAGAGCTCGAGTGCTACACCAGTGTCTAGAAAATATTAAAAGACCGAGGGTAAAGCCTCCATCACCCTGAGTAGCTCCCTTCTGAAGGATTTGTGGAAACAGAGGGAGAAGAACTACACAGGATAAGAATGCATGGATGAGATTCAGTCTGTGCTGGTGGAGGGAGTACCATAGATTTACTGACATGGCTTTTTGATGAAAAAAGGCACTGTATAGGAGGAAGGGATAAGACTTAAGTCTCAAGTAGAATTTTGGTAGCTGAAAATTGTTTGGGGAAGGGGAGAGGTGCGGGGGAGTTATTTTATTTCAGGAAGATGGAATAGTATGAGCAAAGGTCTATAGGGCAGAAAAGCATCATTGATAAGTGAAGAACAATTCAGATTTTCTTATGTTGCAGAAAAGAGGGAGTATGACTATCTGAAGCTGGACTGTGGACGATAATGAACGTAAAATAATTGATCTGATCTGTAGAAAAACTTGGGAAAAAGTACAAAAATGAAGACTGTTTTCTTTCTTAGTCCTTTTATAAATAACTCAGTTTTGAAATAATCATAACCCAGAAGCAATCTAAGAAAACTGTTAAGATGGTGGCCTATTTAAAATAATGATAATAATAGCTGGTATTTATAGAGTATTTTGAGTTTTGCAAAGCATTTATTACATATGTTATCTCATTATTCTTCACAGCAACCCTATGAAATAGCTGTGATTATTATTCCCACTTTACAGATGAGGTAGGTGAGGCTCAGACCTGCCTAGGGTTACACAGTAAGTAACAAGGCAGAATTGGAACTCAGGTGTTTTTGACCCCCAAACTACTGCACCACCTAACTGCCAAATAAACTAATCTAGCATGAAAAGATCCCAATCCATTGTCAACACACACACACACACACACACACACACACACACACAACCAGTGGCGAAGCTAATATAATAGGGAAGATGGAAATTCATCGTACACATTAGCATCTTGTACTTGCAAAGCACTAGCATTCTACTTGAAGGTAGGAAGATTCAAATATAATACTTAATTTTGCCAAAATTAACCAAGTTATTTTCTCAAAGGACATCTACATACTTTTGTAAGTTATATAAAGTTCACACAACAGCTTCTTTCTCTTTCCACTTTACAGCCTACCCCTACTGTGAGCTTCTAGATGTTACAATCATAATTTTATTTTTCAATTTTATTTTTTATTGGTAGCCTTTGTTTTCATCCCTTGCAATAAACTTTTTTTAAAGAGAAACAAAAGCAGTTCAGCAAAGTGAATCAACATACTGACCATGTCTGTCACTACATGCAATATTCTATTCCCATAGCGCCCTATCTCTGCAAAAAAAAAAAAAAAGAGGAGACACATTTTCCTGAGGCCATAGCGTGAAACGTTAATTTGCTACTGTTGTATTTATATTACAGTAGTCATTGTGCATCTTGTTTTCTTAACTATTTACTCCACCTCAGTTCAAATAAGTGTCCTTGCCCTTTTCTAAATTCTTAATACTTATCATTTCTTACAGCACAGTAATATTCTAGTATATTTATGTATCACAATTTATTCAGTCATTCTCCAATAAATGGGTGTCTATTTGTTTCCAGTTCTTTGCTTCCTCAAAAAGCACTGCTATGATTATTTTGGTGTATATCCTCAGTTGCTAATGCCTTTTCTCAAAGGTTACCTTCTATCTACTCTGAATGTAGTTTTCATATACATATATATATATATATATATATTTCTCTCTATATATGTGTGTGTATGTGTGTATAATATATATATACACATAGACATATCTATAGGTATAGAATCTATACCTTTACAATATATACTATATTATACTATACTACATAATCTATACTATAGATATAAGTTTTTTCTCCTATTAGAATATAAGCTCCTGAAGGACAGAGGCTGGTTTTTTTTTTAATTTGTTTTTTGTTTTATATGCACAGGACTTAGCATAGTGCCTGGCATATAGTTGGTAGTTAAACCCTTGTCAGTTGGTTGATAGATTGTCTTTCACCTCCTTGTATACCTTGGGGTATATACATAGCAGTAGGACCTCTGAGTAAAAGGGTATGGTCATTTTAGTCACTTTTTAAAAGCATAATTCCAAAATGCATTACAGAAAAACTGGACCAACCTATAGCTCTATCAACACTGTACTGGCATACCTGTCTTCCTGAAGCCACTCCAATAACTATTTCCATGTTTTGTTATCTCAGCCAATTTGTTGCTGAAGACTAATAATGTTCTAACACAAGTTGCAAATAAGGACCTATGAAGCATAGAAACAGAGATTCATATTTATACAAGTACAATGAGCTTCGCATGCATAGGCCTCATTTGTTTCCTTACAGAGCTCAACAAGGTAAAAATAGTATTTTAATGTCAATGTTTGTAATTATGATATATGAACAGGAAAATTAAAATGATAAAAACTCAGTTTTTATAAACAACAAAACCACAACAAAATAAAAGTCAATACATATCTACTCTTTGCCTCAAAGGGATTGGCAAGAAAACAGTTAATATATTCAAAACCTTCATCAAACCCAAAATTTTATAGGAAAATATACCTCCTTCAATACCTACTGGAAAATAATGGGTCAAATATATATGTTTTTTTAAAAATTAGTAAACCCTACACAACTTCTATTGCTTGTAAGAAACATTTTTTTTTGCCTCAATCTTGACATATAGATGCATCATGTGCTTATTCAGATAGGTTAATATGTTTCCCATTCCAAAGCTTCAGTGAAAATAATTTTTTTTTACTTTAAAAAATAAATCTTCAAACTTCTACTTTTTCTTGAGGGCAAGGACTATGCCTTATTTATCTTTTAAAGTAAAATCCTTTCATTAAGGTATAACTTCATTCTTTGTACTGGTCTATAGTAGAAATTTGGTAAATGCTTGCTGGTTTATTGACTCAAATACCATCCAATGCCTAGCACAGAGTAGGTGCACATAGTAGGTGCTCAAAAGATGTTTGCTCCATGAATGAAAGAGTGAGTGAAATGGAAGTGAAATCCTGCCCAAGACTGTTGTGTTCAGGGGAAAATGACAAAGAAAGCTTTCAAGTTATTTAAGTTAATGTTCAATTGGCTAAAGGCGTCATGAAAACTAGAATAAGAGATGAAACATGTCGTATATATTTGAACCTGTCTCTATTTATTGAGAATTTTGTGTAGAGTTGCCCTACATTTAGTAATGAGAACAAAACATGTAAAATCTACTATGGAAGCAAAGATAATTTCTAAAATATTGCCAGACAGGCAAAATTATTTCTGAAGGATAGGCAATATATCTGCTTCTACACATATATAAATAATGTGCTGAAACTAAAATAAAATGCCAGAAAAAGTCTCAAAAAGCTTGATCAGACAGTTCATTAATAAAAATCGTGTGCTATAAAAACTGAATATCCCATGTTCTAAATGTAACTTTCACTAGCAGATTCTCTCTGAAGACTTGCCAACCTTCTTGTGTTTAGAATAGGAGGATAATGCTGGCACTGGTTAAAATATTAAATGGCTACTAAGCTCTGGGTGTAGACGCAAGCTAAAAGAAATCAACATTCAGTTAAAGGGACCAAGAAAGAGTTGCCAATGTCTCTCTGAAGTTTTCCTTTGTCCTTTTCCAATTCAACTCCTATACCAAACCTCATTCTTTGCCCTTCTCTCTGAAATTTCCACTGAGTCCATACAGTAGAGAGGGCAGTGCTGCATTCCAGGCACCAGGTTTTCAATCAGACAGCTCTGTAAGTGGATTTTTCAGCATCATGAATCTAAAACAAATCCTTTTGAGAAGGCACATGCTGCAGTAGTGTCACATCTGCCACCAAAATAAATGTTTTCCTTTCTTCTGCAGATTTAACCTTCATGCAGTTTCCGTATACCAAAATTAAGTGTGATAATGCTGTGACTGGTTTGAGCCTCAGAGGGAATGATAAAAATTTCCCTACTGGTGTATATCATACTCCAAGGCAATAGGGAAGGAGAGACCCTGTCCACTAAATGGTTCTGTGCAGTCTTGGCAGATATCCTCCCTTCCACCTATGTCCCCTCCTACTTACACTTATTAGTGTCCCCTAAGAGAGAACGTGCAAGTTGCTGGTTTCTAAGAGGTGTTGGAAGGGGAAAGAAGTGAAAAAGCCACCTGGTCCACCACTTCATTTTACAGATGGATAAACTGAGGTTGAGAAAGGTAAAGATCCTACAGAGAGTAAGTGATAGTGCTGAGATTCGAACCCAGGTCTTCAAACTCCAAATCCAGTGTTCATGAGGTGAGACGGCAGCAAATCAACCAACCAAACACTCACTCAGTCAACAAACATTTGTTAAGCATCTATTCAGCACTAGGTATTATGCTATATGTATGCTGGAAATGCAAAGGCAAAAAAGCAAAATAATCCTTCCTCTCAAGGAGCCTATACATCAATGGAAGAGACAACATGTACATATACAGATAGAGATATGATTTATTTGAATATATCAGAAAGTACAAAGGAACTTTAAAGGAGAAGGCACTAGCAGCTGTGGGGGAGACAAGACATCTCTTGTGGAAGGTGGGGTATGAGCTGAGGCTTGAAGGAAAGAGCTCAGAGGCAAGAAAGAAAAGGACTCTAGGCACTAGGGTCTGCCAGTACAAAAGCACAGTGGGAGATGCAGCAAGAAGCCAGCATGGCTAGACCACAGAGCACACGGAGGAGAGTAATGAATAAGCAAGAAGACAATAAAGGTAGCAAGAGCCCAGGTTGTGAAGAGCTCTGAATACCAAATAGGTGTTTTAATGCAAAAATGTTAGTGCTAAAATAAATACTTAGAAAGAGTTCATAATATCATCCAAGAGAACTCTATGACAGTTGAACAAGTATTTACAGACATTAATCTTGGTAAAGTGGTTTTCTTTTTTTAGTCCTCATAACAGGCCTGATATGTGAGAAAAACAGATCACAGCTCTACTTTATTTTTGAAAGAATGTGGATGACCTTACTATCTTTTAAAAATAACTCTTAATTATGTTATTGGCACATATGACAAGAAAGCATTTGAGGAATTTCCTGGTGTCTGGGGAAAAGTCTGGTTGATGGACTTCATTTTTATAAATGTGCTTGTTGTGCTATGCAAAGGTAGCAGAGAATTGTTTTCCTGCTCCCCTATATGTTACAAAACTCCTTTCAGGTTCAAAAATCAATGCAACAAGTATTTCTTAAGCCCATAATGTTCCAGGAATTAGATGCTACAGATATAAAGATGAAAATAAAATTGCCCTTGCCTTCATGGAGCTTGCATTCTACTGGGAAGACACAACATACACAGAGATAAGTAAATACAAGGCAATTTTAGTAAGAGACAATGCTAACAAAACTAAGCGGATGAAGAAAGACTTCTTGGAATGTAATGATCACCCCAGCAATAGTAATTCTTCCAGGATTATTATTCCAAAGGGACAACCAAAGATATGCTTCTTGTCTATACCGGATTATATTTAGGAGTTAGAAAATCTGATGGAAAGAAAATTTTCTGCTCAGTTTGTGTTAACATGCTAATAATTCCTACCCTGCATGTTAAGATCTTGGCTAAAAACAAAGCTACTATACTGATGCAATTAATTCAGTTAACATGGCTACCAATAACATTCACAGAGGTAAAAAAAAAAAAAGTCCTACTAACAGCAGTTCACATTCATTTAGGACATTTGTTATTTGCAAAGCATTTAATACACATTATCTCATCTGATCCTCAGAATTACTTCATGACGCAGGAAGTTCAAGAATTCTTATCCCAATTTTACACATGTAACACAAACTCTCTGGTATACATCCTATCTAATTCCCTGATGAGTCAGGTCCCCAGATCTTGGCTACTACGTCCCCTCAGAGCTCAAGGAGCACCTCTGAGGGCTTAGGGGACTTATTTTCTAGTTCAATATAACACAATACTCATTGATGGGCTTTCCCCTAGATTATCAATTGGGAATCAATTTAGTCAGCAAGTCTTAAGCAATTTTTAGAAAGGGATATTTACTAAAACAATGTGAACGGTTAATACAAAACATCCCCTTAAAAGTCTGTGATGGAATTAACCAACCACTACATACAGAGGGAAGTGGGATCCAGCTGAGAGAGCATCTTAGCAAAGTCAGGAAGAGGTAATCAAGTTCCTAGTTGCTCAAAGTATTTTGAATACTCCCTTGTGAAGATATTGAAGAAGTTTGCCTCAGGGTGGCTTCTTTTCCGGGCTCCCTGTGAATCTAGGCATAGTCTGTCTTTGGCTCTGAATGGAGATACTGCTATCAACTGAGCTGGGGATGCCATTAGGTCACTGATGGGAAGTCCCAAATCCTCTAAACCCTCACAAGTTTTTTTTTTCCCTGGTCAAAAGGGTTTGGAGGGGAGGGCATGAAGAGAGACCTAAATAGAGGCCAAAGCTGAAGCACTTACTCCCCGCCCTCTCTCCTACTTCCCCCCTGCCCCCACCAGTTCTTATTCAAGGGTTTTATTGGAATGTTGTAGTTACTTAAATCTCTAAAATAACTTCAATTCTAAATCAGCTTGATAATTTAGAGATAAATCCTTGGTCATGACCCAGTTTCCTCAGCCAATCTGAATACAATTCCAGTAAAACATGACTAGAGTTCCAAGGGCTTTTCATACTCAGTCTAAAGTCTATGATTGACTGACTGAAATTAAAGCCTATGATTGATTGATGGAGACTTGCTCTAACCTCATTAAGGTATCAGGACATCTTATCTCTTAGTCTAAGGGGGGTGAGATGACATGGTGGATTTAGTCAATCAATACCTCACCTTTACACACATTTGGAGGCCAAGACTCAAAAAAGTGAAATGTTCATACAGCTAGTGTCAAAACCAGACCCAAACAGTGCTCCCTCCATCTCAGGATCCAGGGAGTACACTTTCATTTCAAATGTGTTTCTTCCTATCTCAGAGTGAATGGTAAAAACAAAACAAAAAAAGGTTGTTGCTGTTTTCCAGCTGCGTCTGATTCTTTGTGACGGTATTTGGGGTTTTCCTTGCAAATATACTGGAATGATTTGCCATTTTCTTCTCCAGCTCATGTCATTGGGCAAACTGAGGCAAACAGGGTTAGGTGAGGCCAGATTTGAACTCAGGTCTTCCTGACTCCAGGCCCAATGCTCTATCCACAGAGCCACTTGAGGTTTTAAAGAAAAAAAAGGATATGATCTCTGACATCATTAGTTGGTTCTGGGGATTTGTGAATAGAAGACATTTTCCCTATGGAGAAAGTCACCGCAATATGCTAGATCTAACTAAAGTTCTCTTTCCTGCCAATGGATCATTTTAATTCAATTCAATGCAATGGAATGCAACAATGATTTATTAAGCTAGAGAGCATACTATCCTTTGTATGGTAACCAGGATAGTGAAGGGCCTCAAATCTATGCCACATGAGGAATGGCTGAAAGAACAGGGGTTGTTTACACTAAAGAAGAGAAGGTTCAGATTGAATATGATAGCTGTCATGTGGAAGAGGAATTAGATTTCTTTTATTTAGTCCTAGAAGAGAGGAGGAAGAACATTGAAGTGGAAGTTGCTAGGAGGTAAATTTAGACTCGAAATAAAGAAAAACTTCCTAACAATTTTGTTGTTCCATCATTTTTCATTCACATCTGACTCTTCAAGACCCCTTTTCGAGTTTTGTTGGCAGAGACACTGGAATGGCTTGTCACTTCCTTCTCCAGCTCATTTTATAAATGATGAAACTAAGGTAAACAGGGTTAAGGGACTTGCCCAGGGTCACACAGCTAGGAAGTGTGTGAAGCCAGATTTGAACTCAGGAAGATGAGTCTTCTTAATTCCAGGCCTGGCACTCTGTGCACTGCGCCAACTAGTTGGTCCCTCTTAACAATAAGCACTATCCATAATTGAAATGGGTTGCTTTGGGAGGTAGCGGGTGCCTCCTCACTGGAGGTATTTAAGCAAAAGGTGGGTGACCACTCGTCAGGCAATCCACAGAAAAGATTCTTTCTCAGGTGTAAGGCAGACCAGATGTCCACTTCCTACTCAGATTCTGTTATTCTTTAAAGCACAGAATACACACGAGGCACAGAAATGTCTCCTAAAGTCATTTTCCCTAGCCAACACCTTTCCTTCCCTTCATCTCTGAGTGACTAACTTGTGGTTTAAATATACATCTCTGCCAACCTTTACTTGATAAGATACAGTATACCCCGCAATGAAGGTGCCCCACCCTACATCTTTTTGCTGTATTATGCTCAAGAACACAGAGACTGGTTTCCTGTAAGCAAGTTGATCTTTTAGAAAGAAATACTGTAGGAAGAAAACGAAGGCTAAAAAATATGAAAACCCCCAAACACTTCCTCTCCTACTCTCTTTACCCCCAAACAGACACACACACACACACACAGAATAATCCAGTAAACGCTCTTCGTTGTCCAATTTCTCATAGCCTTTTACCTAGACCACTCCTTTGCACTTATTTCACTTTCTCTTGTATCATGGTTATTTGTGTCCTTGTCCTCCCTATGCCCCATCTCTGACTCTTTTATCTCCCATTTTTGCATTTAATTACTTCCTGTGTGTATACATATCTATATATTTGATTTTGCTATATATACTTATAGGTGCACTTACTTCTTAGCTACTTCCAAGTAGGGATTCTTTGTACTCATATCCTTAGCACTTAGCATGGCACCTGACACACAGTAGGTATTTAATAATACTTACTGACTAAATCCAGGGGTGGGGAACCTGTGGCCTTCCAAGTCCTTGGGTGCAGCCTTTTGACAGAGTCCAAGTTTTACAGAACATAACCTTTTATTAAGGGGATTTGTTCTGTGAAGTTTGGATTCAGTCAAAGGGCCGCACTTGAGGACCTCAAGGCCAAAGGTTCCTCACCCCTGAAAGAGACTATAAGGCTTTAAGTCCTTTGAGATCAGAGCCAGTGTTATCACTAATTTTGTATCCTGAGCATAAACCCAGCACAGTACTTTGTAATGCTTAATAAATGTTTGTGAGATTGATCTCCCTTCACTTATCCTGAATTCAAATAGCCAAAAATATCAAGTAGCAATTTATTTTTCCTGCATTCTATTTTAGTGAAAAGAATCCTCCCCCACTCCCCCAAAAATGTAAATATACTATATCAGTGATGCCTCCAAAAATCAACTTCCAGGGTTTGTGATGAAGTATTGACTGAGCCCCAAAATTCAATATCATCTACATCTCTAGCACTGTATAGTGAAAACTGATATTAATAATGATCATGAAGTACTGTAACATACTCAAAGTACTTTCTAGATCATCAGAGAAAAATTAAGTTATGTTCAGTATAGCTTTCAAGTTAAATATTTTTAAAATATTCTAATCCTTCAAAAATTGATAATTCCAATTTGAAATATGTGCTAAATCTTACTTTACTCCCTAACTATTCTAGACAAATAGTTTACTGTATCCTCTATGTAAACAGCTAATTTAATGTAACAAGTAGATCCTAGTAGGACTATACCTCCCAGAATGCCTTGGCTTACTGCATGCCATATCAATGGAAAAGTTTTCAGGGATTCTTTTCCCACGAGCCATGCACTGACAGTACAATTGGGAATTACAATGAGAAGATTTCTCCAGAGAGGACAGGGTTCTAAACTGAAGTTTCTTCCAAGATTGGACCAACATAAAAATATCTGAGAGGCATTAGAGACTACATTGAAGGTATCCAGACACCCAGGAAACATGGAAAATACCTATTACTCAATGGAACATAGAGAGAAGACATATGAGATGTGGCAAAACTTCAAAGACCCAGAGAGTTGCACATACAAAGATTTGGCTGAAGAAGGACCATTTACCTGCCTTCCCTATTGGAGTAGTAAACTTGGATGAGCTTATTTCCCAGGAGAAATTTTCCCTTATTTCTCTGGGGAGAAGATGGATCAGATTGTATTTTCTCAGAGATACTTATAATATTATTTCCCTGTTACATTAGTAGCTGTTTCAGTCTTGATTCAATGTTTTGCTGTTTCAGTATTTTTCTTTGCCTGGGTCTGCTAAGTATGATTACCAACTGAAAAGTTAGAGCGGGGGCTTTACATTTTAGAAGGTTTGGATTTTGGAATTTCTTACTTTCCAGCTTGGTGAGGGGAAGGGTAAAATGAGACTCAGCTTGTGAATTAGAAGTATAAATATCTATGATTTATATTTGAGCCCAAGAGGGTATAGCAAGAGTGAGAGAGGCTACCTCTAGAATTTTCTTAAGAATGAAAACAGGATGGGGCAGCTGGTGGTAGAGTGGATAGTGCACTGGCCCTGTAGTCAGGAGGACCTGTGTTCAAGTAACTATGTGACCCTGGGCAAGTCACTTAACCCTGACTGCCTCCGCCCACCCCCACCTGGAAAAAAATGGAAACCGGTATAATAGAGTCTAACTTAAATCCACATATTACACAAAATCCTATTTGCCAGCAATTTCAAGAATGCCAGCTTAACTTTTGCTACAGTGCTAATAAGAAGCAAAAATGATTTAACTTTTATTATTTCTCCCTTTCCTAGGTTAAGTGCTGGTGAAGGTGCTGATGAATAGAGAAAACAGCCAAAAAGAGGCAAAAAGTAGAAAACAAAAAAGAAGCAATGAGCCTGAATAATAGAAGCGGATTGAATTTTCATTTTACTTAGTACCTCTCAGCCCTGTGATATTGGAGCATTTAAAGAGTCACAGATTTAATTTAGCAGTCCACTTCTGTCTTGAGGGAGGGGGGTTCAAGTTTGGAATGATTTTTTTCTAACTGATTAGTTTGCCAAGCTGCACTTATCATTAAAGAATAAGACCGAGTGGTACGATAAATAAAATGAAAAGCATGTAGGTGGAAGGCAGGATAAGAAGGCTAATGTTTGTAAATACAAATGCTTTCTATCCCCATAAATTTTAACTACTGCTAGAGAAAGCTGCATTTCTAAACCTGTAAGTTTAAACAAAAATAATTGTGACTAGATTATCATGAATGAAAATCTTCACAAATTACACAAACATGAGATAGAAGCAAGGAAATTCTGCACTTTCACTAGATTCATAACCCAACAGAAACTGAAAAATCTTTAACAATAATTTATTTTTGCCTTAAAGGCGAGATAGCACGGACGAGTTCCAAACTGCCTATGCGGAAGGATACTGATACCAATGTAATCACGAATCCATTACCTCACTGAAGAAACATTTTACTTAAGTTTGAAAGTTCCTCATTTCATATGTTTTTGAAGTGTTATCCTTGCGTTCATCGGAATTCAGAGGAAGACTGATGACGTTGTTGCTGGTGCTATGTGTGACTCTGCCCTAACACATCTCTAGACTCAATATATTCAAAAGTGTCTTATTATATCAAAAGGTAAATAAACAATGAACTAATATCACTCTCTGGGGTCATGCTGTGAGCATGTATGACTTACAATCTCTTCCTGATTGCCCTCAACCACATTTACTCTAAGAAGTGTGCATCAAGTTAGCGTTGAAATTGCTAAGATGTTAGGTCATAACCTGATACATTGAACAAGTGACATTATCTCTGGGATTATCTTATTATTATATTAACTTATTATTATTTGTACTTTTTACTTATCACAGTGCTTGGCACATAGTAAGTGCTTAATAAATGCTTATTTATTCATTCAGGTGAATTTACATTGAACAAGTAGAAACTGGGGCTATTTAAATGCACTACAACAATGACAAATCATGTACATTTATAAGGACAGTCAGCCAAGAAACATTGTATTACGAATTTTGCTAAGCCCTACAGATATAAAGAAAGGAAAAAGAATATGGTTCCTGCAGTGATGGTGTAGTGGTAAGACAGCTGGCTTCAAAGTCAGAAGACCCAACAAGTTCTCCTTTTGACACATACTGGTCGTATGACCCTGGGCAAGTCATTTAACCTCTCTCTCAGTACCCTAGGCAGCTCTCTAAGACCATGGGCTGCAGAGAAGGTTCCAGACCTTCACTGATGGTAGGAATTTCCTCATCTGGAGTTCCTTAAACCAATGAAACTTCAAGCCAAGCCCCAATCCCTGTCCCATAGGGACAGATCAGCAAGGGAACAACCAAACTCCTTTAATCTGCCACTGAATCGTATTCGACTTTGTTTATATGCTAATGTTATTCCCTACTCAAGTACCCTTGGATGACTTCATCATGGTGTGGAGATGGGCCTGCGTTTTTCAGGGCCATGCCAGATGGATGCAAGCCTAGGCAGGTCATACAACAAGCTGGAAGAGCTTCAAGTAAAGGACCTGGGAAAGAGTGTGACTCTGTCCTCCCCAGACCAGCCTATCCAGTCTAGAGAGTCTCCCTGACTTGGCCAAGAGGCACCTTGTGTTGTGGCCACAGCAACTTAACAACCAGGGCAGGGGTTCTTTAACTTGGGGTCTGAAAAATATAGGTTTTTAAAAAATATATTTTGATACATGTATTTCAACATAATTTCCTTCCTTTGTAATTCTATGTGTTTTGTGTTATACATTTTAAAATATTATTCTAAGAAAGGGTCCATAGACTTCACCAGACTATAAATAGGGTCCATGACACATAAAAAATTAAGAACTCTAGAACTAAGGTATGGAAAGATTATGTCAGTGAAAGATTATAAATCTTGGATTCTTCAGAGTATGATCCTAGAAGTGTACTAAATAGAAAATTGAGCTTTCTTAGATAGGTATGGCTCAAGCCCCCTAGAGATCAGCTAAATGACGCCCATTCCCTCTTTAAACATGAGTAATCTGGCTTATGTAGCCATCCCTCCACTCTGACCACATTCTGAAAGGCTGGAAATGATTTTTTAATTTTCAGATGCAATAACCTTTTCTGAGTACTCCTTCTTCAGCCACTCTGATGTACTGCACTGCGGAGTCTCTTCTCCCTTTGCATTATGTCACTATAGTACCTTGGTTTTCCTCCCTTACCATTTCCTTTTCTGGTTCCTTTTCTCCAATTCCTTAACTATGGACCAAAAAATCAGTTTTTGGTGCAGGAGAAGAAAGTAGAGATGGAGACACAAGGAGGGAAACTATTACAACAATCCAGTGAAATAATAAGCTCCAGGGATTAGGCTGTGGGAGTAGAAAGGGAGGGATGGAAATGAGAGATGTTACAGAGAAATAATTAGAAAGCCTTAGTGATTGACTATTGATAGGCTAAGGAAGAGGGAGGATGCAAACGTAACTTTAAGGTTTGGGGCCTGTGTCACTGGAAAAAGATGCTGTCATTGCTATAAGCTGAAAGGAAGGGAAGTCACTTGGGGCAGGAGGCAGAGTTACAGAAGAGGGGATGATGAGCCCTACTTTAAATCTTTGTGAAAATGTCCTTTGGGCAGCAGGAAATATAGGGATAGCGTTCAAAAGAGAAGTCGGGTAAAGAGATGCAGATCTGGGAATTATCAATGTTGAGATGGTAGTGGAAACCATGGAAGTGAATGAGCAAGACAGGATCTTAGGGAATGTACACAATGAAAGACTGGTGGGGGCATGGGAGGGGGTCAGTGGGGGGAAATAGTCAGCTAGGTAAACAGAGAAGGAATAGTAAGAGAAGTGGGAGAATCAATATGATGTAATGTAACAAGTGCAGAATACATAGTAAGTGTTAATAAATGCTCATTAAAAGAATGACTGGATGGATGAATGCCCTTCCAATCCGGATAGCCTCATGGCAGTATTCCAAGAAGGTAGTCATTCCTGTCAGTTCTGAATAATTATCAATGGTTTTAATCATATAATACATTTGACCAAATGGTTCCTGAAAGTAATTTTGGGAGGACTCTATATGAAAAGTTCATATTATATTATTTCTATATTATCTTTATTATCAGTCTGATTTTAATCTAGCATTTCTAGGTTATTATTATTTTATTAGCATTAAGGAAAGTTTCTGCATGTTATAGAAAATATGAAAGGCAAGAAAAAAAGCCACAAGCGAAAAGAAAAAGAAAAGCAACACAAGATAGTTTGAAAGATTTTTCATAACTAAATAGGGAATCTTTGACCACAGCCTTAGTCATAAACCTCCAATAGGCAAATCAGAAGCAACGAAAGAAAAAACTACCACAAGAAAATCCTGTTCAAGTGTGACTAGAGTAGGGGATGGTGGGTTGAGAGCACATCACAACATACGCCAAAGGAAGTGGGTGTCATACCTTTTTCATGGCCTCTCCCCTCCCCACCCCCACCTGACCACCTGTATCAGTCTCAGAGGAAGCAGACAATCCCCCACACACTTTCCAGCTGCATCTCCCCAGCCACAAAGTACGCACACACAATCAGCTAACGTATAAAAAAATGTATCAGAGGCATTAACCTAAGGAGGAGGGAGGGCAGTGGGAAAAACCTCTCCTTGAGATTAAACCATGCTATTTAAATACTGCCCTTAAAACCTGGGGCATAGGTAAGGGGAGATACCCCCCTCTCCACAAATGCACCCACACATCCCTGGAAACTGCTGGGAAGCAAGGACATGACCTCTGCATCTTAAGATGAAAAAGCTTCTTGACACTGAGGCAGGCGTTTAAAGGGCTAAAGTGGCAGGACTTTACCATTTTCCTGAGCATCATCGTCTAAAAGTGCATGGATTCTAGACTGCAGTGACCTTATATGGGGGACACTTTAGCTGATTCAAGGTCTCCCAACTCCATTATTCAATGGCAAATTTAACCATAATTAAAGTGTGGTGGAGCGGGCTTTGGGAGTTAGAATCCTGGCTCTTACTACTTGGGTGACCTTTGGTAATAGGGTACTTCACCTCTCAGCTTTCTCAGCCGTCAAATTAAGGTGCTGGTGTCAATACTTCGTACAGTTCCTTCCACTTCTATATCCTGTGATTGCAGCAGGTCCAAAAGCATTTCCTTAGAATCAGGTTTAGAAGAGTGACATCCCCATGATCTTGAATTACCCTACAAAGAAAAAGGCTGCATCTGGTTGAATGTAATACTTCACACAAGCTTAAAACTTGTTTGTTTGTTTGTTAGGGGGAGGGGGGCAATCAGGAGAGAGGAGTTGTTTCAGAATTTCAAATGACATAAATCAAGCAGAAAGAAAAGAGGAAAAATGAGAACAAGTGTTTACAAGTCATTTTTGTAACTTTGCTTTATGTTTCACCCGAATAATTTTTAATCACTATTTTAAGCAGTTAAATAAAACTGCACCTGCAAAGCAAATCATTGTCAGGGACACCTGCTCTTTTAAATATGGCTTAAAAAATTTGGTATGTGTTTTTCCCCCCAGACACTCTAATTTTATATTTAATTTGGAAGGAATGAACTAAAATTGGATTAAGCTCACATGTCTATAATTCATTTCCTTTAATATTTATTCGACTGGTATTAAAGGAAAATATGAGGTTTTTTAAAAAAACATTTCTCTCATAAGGAAAAATGAATTTTGTATTTAGAGACTAAGTGTATTCCCACATCATTTATATCAGCATACACATATATAAACCAAATTTAGATATTTATAGAAAAAGTCAGTATGTGGACAATTGCATTTAAAACTTATCTCTGATGTATACTAGTTGTGTGACCCTGAGCAAGTCACTTAGCCTCTGAGAGGTCCCAGAGAAATCGCCAAGACTATAAATTATAGACCAGTTGCTAGTGTTCATGGGTGCTGGGAGTTTTACCTAAAGGTCCCCCACACCAATGATATCTCAGATTCAGACCCTACCCACCCTCTGCCAAAAAAAAAAAGAAAGAAAAAGGAAAGGCAACAGGGTTCATAGTTATAACTTGACATAAGATTTTGAATTGTAAGTGTAATTTTAATGTATTAATGACAAGACTGTTCTTTTTTACATTGAGAACACAGGCTAAGTGTACTATTAAAGAGCTTTATCTCTGTTATTTTCATTTTATAACTGGAGAAACTGCATCAGAGAGAGTTTGTTCCAGAATGAACCCAGATTTCTTACCACCTTATTTCAACTCTATTCTAGTTACAAAATTCCTTCAAGTCTAAATAACCTTTTCTCCTGAATTATTGCTTCTAAAAAACATGAGTTGCCATCTGCAAAGTCCTCCGGTTTTGACCCTGCCTACCTCAATGCACCAGTAGATAAATGTCTACTAGTTTAAATGTCTAAAAGCAGAAAAAGAAATCTATAATTGTTTCTTTTGTAAAAACGCACATTTCAATGCCTGAAAATAACTCTAAACAAAGTCAGGTATAGAGGAAATTTTAACAAAGCCCCCCAAACAGTATCCTTAATAATAAATTTTAATATTTCATTTTTCTTCCCTCAATTCCAAACCCCTCCTCATTTACTAAAAAATTAGCCCTAGTCATTCATACTTGGTTAGAATCTATAATAGTTTCTCTTTTGTCCAACTTCCTATCAGCCTTCCACAGCCATCTATCAGCAGGAACTGTATTTACAGAAAGACAAACGACTAAAACGATCTTTAGGATTGGAGAGGTACACTGTTACAATTTGTGGACTTGCATATTTTCAACAGACAAAATGCTTGTCACACTGTGAGAAGGTGTAGTCCTTCATTTTAAATATCTGAATAATATTGCCTATTGAAAAGTCCATAAATTTCTTGGAAGCTTAGGATCTTTTTTTTTTGATTATCACTCTCTCCAAAAACTTTTGTTATAAAATCTCCGTTTGTTTAAAAAGTAAAAGTTTTAAGTATTAACTTTTTTAACTAAATGTGCCACAAAGTCAAATTCCAGCCTTATCTATATCAACAGCTTTTTCAAAAACAGCTTTCAGGTATGGAAATAAGGTTCTAAAATGATCATACTGTTTGGACAGTTTTCTAATAATTTAATTTCTAATAATCTGTGTGTTCCCTCCAAGGAGAAGCTCTCTTCCAATTCATTTTAAAATGCAAGACTTCAGTAAAAGGACATTGCTGACTTCATGGTAAAACATCAACATCTATTTTTTTTAAAAAAGACCAATGTCAAAAGATTCCAACATTAACTCATCTTCTTTAGACTATCCCTTTGAAATAAACTTGTTTGTCCCAAACATTTTTGTATTTTTCCAATGTGGGACTCTTACGTCATACCAACCCTTTTAGAAAGCTCCCTTCCCCTACTATCTCTATCCAAAACTTATCCTTCCTATAAACCTCTTTTCTGTGGAGCCCTCTAGGTTCACAGAAATCTTTCCCTCCTTTGATATCTTATAACCTTTATTGTCTACAACAGTGGTTTCCAACCATTTCAAGGATGAAGACCTTTTTTATTGCAAAAAATTTCAAAGATTCCAATATGATCTACTGATTGAGAAAATGCACAATGATAGAAAGCCATCGACTTTCAATGTTTCTTGTACTGTTTTATTTAAAATTATCTGTCATATTATGATATTATTTTTTACATATTTGTGCTGCCTCCACAAAAAGACTACAAACTCCTTGAGGGCAGAGAGTACCTTATATTTTTCTCAATACTCCCCAATGTCAAGTACAGTACCACCATCACAGTAGTACTGAATAAAGAATGGTCCTTTGACTGACTAATGTTGGTACATATAGGAGAAGTAAAATAGTCAAGTCTGAAATTCTGTCATAAGGCATACACGGTGTTGGAGTGTGGCGATTTAGCCTTTTGTGTAAGTTGATACCTCTCCTGGTGCCCAATCTCTTCGGCACTTAAAAACCTGAAATTCTTAGCTTTGGCAGAATCTCTCATTCCTCTAGATGATTTGTTTTCAAATCATGGTGAAACATTGTGAAAAATAAGACAAAATGAATTTCTACAGGGATATAGGATGAGAGGCAGAAAGGTCATGTGGTTTAATGGAAAAGAATCTGGAGCCAGAAAACCCAGGTTTGAGTCTTGGCTTCATAGGATTGATCCTGAGCGAGAAGGTATTTAAAGTCTCCTTCTGTTTCCTAATCAGCAAATTGAGAGGAATACTACTTTTTCTATCTCACAGGATCATGAAGAGAGCACTTTGCAAACCATGAAGTACTACATAAAGAGAAGTTGTTAGCCTTCTTAATTCTAAAGCTCTCTTGAAAACCAAATACTTTCAACACCTGTATTTTAACAGTTATTATTTCAACAATGGACCCTGATGAGACAATTGGTCTTGATAAAGCAATCCTTAGTAACTATATAATCTTTAGAAATGGGAGTTTAACTATTTTTAATTCTTTAGGGCTAATATATCTTAAGTAGCTCTGTCACTTACATCATCATCAGACAGTCATGTTGGACACTGTCCAACTCTCTGAAGTGTTTTGCCATTCTCCCCACCGCACCCCCCCCACAATTGTTTATGGATTAAGGAAACAAAAAGAAAAGAACTGCCACAGTAAGCCAGAAACTAGAGGGCTTTTAAAAAAGTCAGTCCTAAAAAAGGAGAGACCAAACAAAGAAAAACAAAATACCCAATTCAAGTGCATGCACACACCAGATCACATCAGAATCTGCTTTTAAGTCTAATTCCTCCGGGCTGTTTGCCAAAAGAAAAACAGACTTGGAGATGTGAATTAGCCAGTGCTCTGACCAAACAACTCTCTGTTGCTGCAAATAACTCTTTGTTGCAAAGAGCAATGACATTTCAGACTATTTTCTACAAGCATTTGGGCACTCATTGAAACTCATTTCTAATCTCTGTTTTTAAGTACCCTTTCACTTTGGAATTTAGCAAATATGGCATTAAATGTTAGGTATTCTATGGATGTCATATGAAAAACTAGATAACCTGGAGTGAAGGGTTGGTGAGGATAAGGAATGAAGCAGATTCAACATTTCGCCCATTAGTTTGAAAGACACAGCCCTTTGAATATTTAAAAGCAGCTAGCTTGTCTCCACTATTTCTTCCAATTTCCAATTTCCAGGATAAACATCCTGAATTCCTTCGATATAGCTATGTATGGAATGGTTTACCGACTCCTTGCCATCCTGATTGGCGAACATCCTCTGGGTGTTCTCTGCTGGAATATTCATGTCACTCATAAAATATGATTGCCAGAATTAAACCCCAACACTACAGATGTAGTAGGACAAATAATACTTTCCATGAGCTCTTCCACTTATTATGAAATATGTCGTATAGCTTTCTGTGTCTGTTTTTTATTCACTGGCCAGAATATATGCCCCATGAGGACAATGATCACATCTTATCACGCAGGAGGCAATGTGGTCATACAGGGGAAAGAGTACTGCAATTGCAGCCAGATGACCTGAGTTCAAATCCTTGCTCTGCCATTTACTGTTTGCTTCCTACCTCAGACAAGTCATTTATGCTTTCTGGGTCTTAGTTTCCTGATCTGTAAAATGAGACAACCTCTACAATCTTTTCCAGTACTAATCCAATGATCTAAATTTTCTATCTGCCTCAGCACCTGACAAAGTGCTCTACAGACAGTAGATATTTCATTTTTGGTTGAATGAAAAATATTGTGTACCATGTTGCCAATAATCCTCATATATGAATGAACTCATTAAAAAATTGTTTGTAAAACCAAGGGCAGGGGGAAGGAGTTGAGAGGAGAATCAAGGTGTTTCTTTAATGCTCTAAACCATTTACAGCGTTGGGTGCAGGTTTTTGACTGAGTGCAAGTTTTACAGAACAAATCCTTTCATTGTTCTGTGAAGTTTGGATTCAGTCAAAGGGCCACCCCTAAGGACCTAGAGGGCCACATGTGGCATCAAGGCCACAGGTTCCCCACCCCTGTGTCTAAACTATCAGGAAATGGATTGCTAAACCTTAATAGGCAGAAACCTTAAGTACTACAGTTGGGATTTTTAAAAAATGAATTATATAAGTATAGGATAGGGATGATGTGGCTAGACAATAGTTCATATAAAAAACATCTAGAGCTTTTGATGAACTATTTTTAATATGAGTCAAGAGTATGATAGGGCAGCCAAAAAGCTGACATGTTAGACTGAATTGATGTCCAAATGAAGAAGCTGAGAGTCCTTCTGTATTCTGTCCTGGTTAGACCATATGTGGCAAACTGTTTTCAGGGCCACAGTTTTGGAAAAATGTTAGTAAACTAGAGTGGAGATATTAATAAGCTGCAAAGCATCTGGGAAGGTGAGGGGACTGGTAACCACACCATATGAGGAAGAGCTGAAAGTTTTGGCTGGAAAAGAGAAAATTTAAGGGGACTTAAGGACTGTTCTGCTTGGCTCTAAGAAAACACAACAAAGAACAACAGGAATAAGTTGAGAAGTGGATATCAACTTGATGAAAGGAAAAATTTCAAAAATTGGATTAGTGTAAAAAGGGAATGGGTTATGGCAGGAGAAAGTGTATTTCCTATCCCTGGAGGTCTTTCTGCAAATGGCTGGACTGGTCAGATACGCTAGAGAGAAAATTTTTGTTCATTTATGGCTTAGACAAATGACCTCTGTGGCCTATGACTCTGTAGACCTGGGGTGACCCCCCGTTCATCCTGCCTACTCTGTATGTTTCTTTCCCTCCTTCACAACAAACAGATGCATTCTTGGACCTTCCCAAGGCTTTAGGGACCAGTGCAACATGAAAAGAGCCTTCTGTACCCTTCCTCTCTACCCCATGGGCCATTACGGTCAGAAGGGGCATACTGTGGCAGCTTCCCCCTCATCTCTGCCCTCCCCTCCCTATCTGGCAAGATACCTCTGAGTCACTGAGGAGAGGAAGAGAGCAATTAAAGGCAGGAAGAAGTTAGTATTGCCATTGTAAAGATTATCATTTTAAGTATCTAAAAAAACAAAACCTAAGCTTTTTTGGTTTAAATGTTGGCCTCCCAAAAATGTCTTACAAATTGTAACACTATTCTCCCCATCAAATTAAGTGTATCCTCTTATGACTTAGACTGTAAGTAATTAAAAATAGGTAAGCTAAGCATATTTGGTATTTATGTTGCAGTTTGTCACATCACCATAATTGCCTGGGTGACTTTGGGTTGACCACTTATCTCTCTGGGCTTCAGTTTCCTTACCTGTGAAATGGGGAGAGGGAAGTAAGCTAGGCAATATCTAAGGCCTTTTTAGATTTAAGATTGTATGATTCTATGAGAGAGCAAGAAGGAAAACTCACAGAGACTTAGAGACTGACAAAAAAAGGAGAGCTCTTATTTTGTGTAAATGCCTAACCAACAACAACAAATTCATATATTAGAGATTGAGGTATATATGAGGAGCACAAGACTGAGGGTTTGTATAAAAATGTGTGTATGAGACAGAAAGAGTATACAGGCATAGAGTCAATAAGCATTTCTTAAGCTCCTTGTTGTTCAGTCATGTCTGATTCTTCAAGACCCCTTTTGGGGCTTTCTTGACAAAGAAACTGGTGTGATTTGCCATTTTCTTCTCCAGTTCATTTTACAGAGGAGGAAACTAAGGCAAACAGGGTTAAGTGACTTGTCCAGGGTCACACAGCTAGCAAGAGTCTAAGGCCAAATTTGAACTCAGGTCTTCCTGACTCCAGGCCCAGGGCTCTAACTACTTCATCACCCACTTGCCCAACAACAACAACATGTGCCAGGCACTGGGCTAAATGCTGGGGATACAAAAAGAGGCAAAAGACAATCCCTAAAGGACTCATGGGGGAGACAACAAGCAAACAGACATGTACAAACAAGTTTTGTATAGGATAAATAAGAAACAATAGAGGGAAGGGAAGAATTAAGAGGGACTAGGAAAGGCTTTCTATAGAAGAAAGGATTTTAGTTGGGACTTTAAGCATGAAAAAAAAATGTAGCAAGACCAACACAAAATTTCAACTGATAAATTCTAATTTTGAGAATACATGCAAAGCAATTGTCAAAGAATCATAAAATTTCAGGGTTGGAAGGAAGCTTAGAGACATCTAATTAAGAGATTCTTAACCTTTTTGTGCCATAGACACCCCTTTGGCAGTCTGCTGAAGCCTATGGACCCATTCTCAGAATAATGTATTTAAATGCATAAAATTAAATATGTAGAATTACAAATGAAACCAATTATATTTAAATAATCAAAACATGTTTAAAAAACAAGTTCATGGACTCTAGTCCACTCAGTACTTGAACGAGAATCCCCTCTCTAGCTTAGCCAACAAGTGGTCATTTCATCTTTGCTTGATGAACACTAGTGAGGAAGGGCACCTACCACTTACCTGGACAGTTCATTCTATCTAATTCAATCTAACAAATATGTATTAAAATATACTATTTTCATAGGGTCACAGATTTAGAAACAAACCTTGGCCATTTCTAGACCAACCTCATTCCCCTTCATTTTATAGATGAGGAAACTGTGGCACAAATTGGTGAGTGATTTGTCTCAGGTCAAGTAGGTAGGAAGTAGCAATTTTTAAGATTCTTACCTAGGTGCCAGACCCTAAATCCAGCACATCTTCCACTCTACTAGGTTGCCTCCCATAGTACCAAAAAAAAATTCCCACAGGAATATATACCAACAGGACACTGATGTCCCAGTTCAATCGGCATTCTGGAAACAAGATGCAAGGTACTCTAACAGTCCATAATCGAGACACAGTAGAATGTTAATATTTTTGAAAGGTGGAGCATTTATAATGAAAAAAGGTCTATAGTAATAATGAGGTTCTTACTGCTCCTGAAATTGTCAACTATAATTTACTTTAACTATACCAGATAAAAATGTATAAATAAGAGATGAGTTTTAAAGATAATAAGATAATGTCACTATTACAGAATGGAAATTTCTGTGATGTCAGCTAAACTAGAAAGAATACTGAAAAGCGTCCCGTGAAGAGTGAACAGAATGGTCAAAGACTTAGAGATTCTGCCATATGAGAATAAACTTGAAAGAACTGGAGCTGTTTAGGATGAAGAAAAGGGAGTGGAAGGGAGAAGGATGATAGCAATCTTCTAGTATTTGAAGGGTTGTCACATGAAAAAGGCATTTAACTTGTTCTGCTTGGCCCCAGACAGAAGAACTAGAAGTGGGTGGAGGTTATTGAGGTAGTTTTCATCTAAATGTATAGAAAAGCTTCTAGACAATTAGAACTGACTTTTTAATGCAGTATTAGGGATCAAAATCACAGTTCACAGCTCTAGAGCTGGAAGGTATCTTAATGGTCATGTCCAACACTCTCCTTTTACACATAGGGAAACTGAGGCCCAGAGACATTAAGTGACTTGTCCAAGGTCATACACATAGTAGAACTGATGAAGCTAGCACTACACTATCTTGCCCACATGTCTTAGCATATCTGGTGCATGAACATGAGAAGCAGAAGAGGAGGCAAAATGGAAAAAATAGCCGCTCACATAATAGAATTTCTCCCCAAGCTGTTCCAATTATTGCCACAAGGGGTTTGAGACAGTGAGAGGTTTATCTTTTCCCTTGAAATGCACACAAGCCTGTCTTAGGCATCAACATAGCAGATTTTCTGAAAGGTGACCCTATTAACACCATATGTTTCAAATCTTGGCAAGACTTCACCAGTGGGTGACGAGAACAGCAACAGTCAATTCCGGATCTCTTGGTGATTCTTGAGGTGAACAGCAACTGAAACCCAGCCATCAAGATACAACTCCTTTCTTGGGCATCAGAGGGACAAGACAGTAATCCACTACATCCTGCTTCCCTAGATGGACCTGAGAAATGGGCTGGACTCATAACCTTCCATCTCTGAGGAGGAGTAAAGAAAATAAAAGAATTGGCTTGTGGCTACAGATGATGTAAGTTTTTGCTGTTTTTTCTATTTTAAGTAAATCATTCTTTTTCTCACTATGATATGAGGTCAAGGGATAAATTCGGACTTTTCCAAATTGTACACTGGAGTGTGGAGTGTACACTGGGTTTGCAGTTAGAGGAATCTGAATTCAAATGCTGGCTCTGAAACCTTGTGAGAATAATTTCATCTCACTGTGATTCAGTTTTTCAATTACAAAATGAGGGAATCAGACTAGAAGGCCTCCAAAGGTATCTTCCAACTTTAAATCTATGATCCCCAAAGGGGGACTCTTCAGTGAGTGGGGGCTCATGATCATTTCTGCAAGTAGACTTGATTCCAAAGCAGAAATATTTACATAGTGGTAAGCTGGAAACATTTACAATGGAAGGAACTGTCCAAGTAAGTGGTAGGTGCCCTTCCTCACTAGTGTTCATCAAGCAAAGATGAATGACCACTCGCTGGCTAAGTTACAGAGGGGATTCTTGTTCAAGCACTGAGTGGACTAAAGTCCATGAACTTGTTTTTTAAAAATGTTCTGATTATTGTTATTTCAGTATAATTGTTTCATTTGTAATCCTATATATTTAATTTTATGCACTTAAATACATTATTCTGAGAATGGGTCCATAGGCTTCAGCAGACTGCCAAAGGGGTGTCTATGGCACAAAAAGGTTAAGAATCTCTTAATTAGATGTCTCTAAGCTTCTTCCTTCCAACCTTGAGATTTTGTGATTCTTTGAAAGTTGTTTAGCATATATTCAGAAAATTACCTATTTAAAAAATAACAGATATTATATGAAAACACATACACTACACACACATATACACACACATACACATACTCCATTATTTCTAGGTATTACTTGTGCTATTATAAAGGAAACAGCAAATTTCTTCCAAGGTTAATAATTGCTTGTTCTACACACTGCCGTTTCCTCTCTTGTCTTATTTTCTGTTAACCTTCCCCTTGGAATCCTTTGACAATGATTCAAAGAGCAATAGCGACTAGTTAGCATTACCTCAGGGCCCCCAGGACAAGCTCAATGGAAGTGGAAAATAGGAGGCGGATCTCAGTGGGCTGAGGTGGTGTTTGCCAGTTGTTTCCTTTCTGGGTTCACAGAGGACCTGCTTTTCAGCTATGTTTCCTTCAGAATGCTCCCTTAACAATCGGAGATGCTTGGTGCACAGATTTCTAACCGATGAAAAGATCAGGGCTTGGTTATTTGGTCATAATGAAACTAAAAACAGTAAGATGAAAAACAGTGGTGTGATAATTACCATTTTTAAAAACAACTTTATACTTGGGTGAAATCAAGAGATGTGAAGAATTTTTTTAAAAGGCTTAAACTAATATTTTCCAACCTTTCACTAACAGCAGGGGCTAAAACCACATGTTTTAAAGGTCTTGAACTGGGTTATTATTAGAAGTCACAATTCTATTGATACTGATGAGTCATTTCTATTGGCGGAAACCAAGAACTCCCATCATCTTTATGTTCAGCACGCAGTGTGGTTTATCTCTTTATTACTGGTCAAAACTGCTATAGAAAGCCTATCAAAACTACCAAAACAAGATCCAGGGATTCGCCTCTGTGCTAAATACAGTCTCAGGCTAAGTGATCTCACCTAATCATCTATCTGGAGATAATTTAGGCTGATATGGGATGTATTTGTAGGAAGAAGAGGGAATTTACGTAGAAACCTCAAAGAAGCAGAGTTTCACACTTGAAGATAAGCAACATCTAAACTCAGAAAACAAAACACTGAAACCGACACTAAAAACAAATGCTAGCTGTGACCCGACACTGAGGTCAGCTTATTTACTCCAGGAAAATACTATGGATATAAACTAACCCTACCATTATTCAAGGACTTCAGTAACACAAAATCAACTCGGCTGGCAGCTGAATGACCCACCTCTGTGTATTCCTAATGGGAGATCCCCATCTACGGCATCGAAGATGTGGGTCAGGTGTCACACCAGGAAAACATAAGCTAATGAAAAGCTCTGCGAAGCACCTTCTGGTGTTAATGTGTAAGACAGATAGAAAAGATTCTCTGTCCATTCTATCCCTTTCTATTCCTTCTCCTCCCCCTCAAAACAACACACACACACACACACACACACACACACACACACACACACTTTTTCCTATCCCTCAAGGATTCCAAGAAAATAGGATAAGGCAAAAATCAGTTCTCTTAAAAACATTTTCACAAATGGCAAGCTACTTACTTAGCCTGAAACACAGGCGAAAGTCTAATGTTCTACTATTCAACCAAAAGATTATGTTTTGGCTGTTGGAAGAGGAAGAGAAGCCAGCCGACCAGTGACCACAGAACTGAAAATAACCCCTGAGCAACTCCATGGCACTCAGAGTTCTTGAAGTCTTGGTCTTCCCTTGTGGGCAGTTTACAGTGAGGCCAGCTGAGAGCTGCAGCAGACTTGTGAGTCAGCAAGAGCGACTCGTAGGAAATAGCTGACGTGCTAAATTAGCCTTGCATACATATTGTGCACACACCTCCCCACTAAATAAAAACAGGGCACATGCAAATTAATAAAGAGAAACACCTCAACAGTTACAGTTCCTGTTTTCCCAGTTTAGAGTTAAATAAATCTGTACCACTGCTAAATAAATGATAATAAAACAACAACTCACTCTCCATGCTATGCTGGGATGAGCAGCTGCACTCAAGTCTCAAGGGTCACTTAGTTTTAGCTGCTTTTATTCAATTAGTTTTAAACGTGTTTCCCTCCCTTCTGAAAAAGCAAAATAGTTGCCATATAGACCACAAGAACTGGTAACAGACAAGCACAGTTCCTGTTTTTCACAGGGGGGACTATTCTCAGACCTACAATACCGAAACACTGAAAACAAGTGGAAAGTTTGTATTTATCATTGCTGGGGAGATTTATAACTGAACAAGGCATCTTCATTTTGATATAATGGGCAGTATACTGCCCCAAAAGTTCATGTGTAAGTCGCTATTTGAAATTCTGAACTTTTTTTTCCTTAAGAAATAATGCTATAAATGGTAGTAAGGATTCTAGCCTAGTCCCACAAAAGCCATAATAGGGCCGAAATACTATACACATTCTGTTAAAATTAACAGAAAATGTTTCAGTACTAGTAATTAAGCAAAATGGGTGGGGGGGAACTGAATAAGAAATAGCTTTTTATTTCTATAGAATGCTGGTGCCCGAGGAAAGGCAGATTTAATTAGAAGAGATGGAGAAGATACATGGAAACAACATCTGTGGAGATTCTGAAGGTGACGTCTAGACTGTTTCCAGGCCCTTAGGATGGATGGTACTGATTATCATGTATAATTTCACTTCAAAATATGTAGCTTACCCATTCCTTAACATATTTATGTTGCTATCCTGTTCTTACAATCATCCCTTATGATTATGGTCATCTTTTGTCTTACAAACAGAAGGATAAAGGTTTTCCTAAGGTCACTAGGCAAAGGTTGGAAGAAACCAGACAAAGTAAGCAGAGGAGCTAAAGGAGACAGATGCCTGTGCGAGGTCAAGAAAGACTGCGGAAGAATTAGCCTGGTCCTGGCCAGTGAGAAACAGGTAAAGCAATCCAGATACAATACCTCTGAGAAAAAAGAAAGAGGGAAGGGGAAATTCCCCACACTAGCCAGCGGATGGTACAAGGGGCCCAGGACAGCTTGGTTTTTGCTTTGTTGGGGGAGTGGGGGAAGGGGGAGGGAATTAGGAATGTGTAACAACCATTAATACATACAGGATATTTATAAGTGGGCAAAGTGTTTCAATATAAATAATCTTGCTACCTAGGCAGGGGTGGGGAACCTGCAGCCTCGAGGCCACAAGTGGCTTTCTAGGTCCTTGGGTGTGGCCTTTTGACTAAGTCCGAGTTTTACTGAACAAATCTTTTTACTGAGGTTTGCTCTGTGAGGTTTAGATTCAGTCAAAGGACAGCACTTGAGGCCCTAGAGGGCCACCTGTGGCCTTAAGGAGGCAGGTTCCCCATCCCTGAGTCCTAGAGGAATCATGCCATATAGTTCCTTAATGTCCAGGAGCTGTGTCTGTTTATAATAAATGATAAATAACACTGCCTCTTATAATAGTTTTGAAAAAAGATGCTAAGGAGTGATGTGTAAAGAACTTGGAGGAAAAAATCTCAAAAACAATGCCACCATTATTTTTTTCATTAAAATCAAATATTCTCGAATAATAGAGAATTTCAGGTTCACTTCCACTGACAGTGACAAGAATTCCTAATTATAGACCTGGTGACTTTTGCCTGAGGCTTTAGTTTAAATGTCAAATAAAAGAGTGACTTGCTACAAGGTACATGCTACAGAGTCCAGTATTTGCAAGAATATAGGGAAAGGTGGTGCTCCCTGTCAAGTTTATTATAACATGAAAGAAAAGCCATTTTTCCTTTATATACCAAAGCAGTTATTATCCTCTAATCTGTATAGTTAGATTACTCTGACCAGGAATGGCCTTTTGAGTAGGCAACTGCTTATCACACAGCCTTCTCTGCTTCCCAAAATGCCTCTTGCCACCAACCAGTTGATGTCTGAAATTTTACCAGTCAAGTATTCAACTCTTTGGCATAATTCAGCTGTCATCTATTCAAATGCAAACACCTTAAGAGAAGTAATGTACTAAGTAAATAAAAGTCTCTTTCTACCTTGGTGTATATGAGTTCTCATTAGATCACTGGATTTAGTAGAAAGGACTTTAGAGAGTGATCTAATCCAAAGCTCTCATTTTATAGATGCTGAAAATAAGGCCCAGACAGGTTAAGTGCTGGGCACAAGGTTAAACATAGAACAAGCAGCAGAGTCAGGCTTCAGACCCAGCTCTTCTGACTCCAAATTTGATGTCTGTTCATCTACTTCACACTACTTCTTCCTCTCTTGAGAACATGCTTTCAAAAGGGAAGCAATAGAGAAAAGTATATGAAAACCAGGTAGAAAACCAGGGGTTTGGGAAGGGAAGTCGATAGAAAAAAGGGGAAAGGTACAGAAAAGGAAAAGTAGAAATGTAAAAAAAAAAAACCTAACTTCTTGACTCACAATTTTTTCTAGAGCCAGCTCAGACTCTGGCCTCTTTACACAAGCGGAATGGAAAACAAAGAGTGACTTCCCAATATACCTACATTTTCTTTCCTGAATAAGCAATAAGATATGACATATTTAATTTCATATCTTTCACAGTTTGACTCTTCAGTGCTCAATGATTTGCATAATATGGAATCTTGAACCCATATAGATATTCTTCAAATCAATGCAAGTAATTCTCCTAGTAAATCAGCAGCTTTAATTTAAGCTCATCATTGTTTGCATAGAAATCTGTATGCACTCATCTACTTGATTTTTTAAAAATCACATAAAGCCCCCAACAGTGACGCACTAAGTATCACTATTCAGCTGACTACAAAGATTCCCAATTCAACTAAATACCAAAAATGAGCCCACTACTTTCCGACATTTTAGAGTTCCTCAGTTAGATCTTCAAATATACACTTAATATTTAGACAGCTGCCAGGGAATATCTTTTGGCTGAAAACAAAGAAGTGGTAACCAAAATGGACAGAACTTTGAGAAAGCATTCTGAACAGTAACCCTAAAAACCTCAGGTAACCCAAGGGTCATGGCCCACTGAACTAATCCAAGCCTAGTTCTTTAAAAATCCATTCAAACCTTTAGTAAGGAGTTGTAACATGTTAATCTGTAAAGATTATATTAAGAATAAAGGTTATCTACTTTTGTCTACTACTGGAAGCCAATATTTATAATAGGGTGCTTTTAAAATGATTATATCTAAATCAAGATTTCTTCCTCAGTATATTAACATGCCTGTTGGGTGAATTGTTGACTTCACCTTCTTCCTCTCCATCCAAAACACTAAGTCGATAGATTCCTCTACCACTCCATCATTCTCACTCTTTATCCCCTGAGCCAACAAGATACATATATCTAAAGAATGCCATTATTAGAACATACATGAAGGCACAAACAATACCAGTTCACAGAGAAATTATTTTGCAATTTCATCTTTTGCATAAAAGTAAATCATTTCCTAACATCACAAGATGATTAAATTATGACCATTATTCAGAATTTTAAAAATATACTATATTCTAAAAATAACCTTTTTAAACAGAGATAATAGAATTAGTTTTGTTAATAGAATATACAACCTTTTCATGCAATTAGTCTTTGGTAATATATACTGTGGCCTATTTATGTCTATCCTACATGTCTCTATTGCCCACCTGCAATTCTGATTAGAAGGAATGTATAAAGAAGATACTATCAAAGACAAAGATGTCTGGAAAAGGAGGTATATCTAGAGCAAGGGATAACAGAGAAAAGCCTAAATGCTACACTGGTATCCTTTTATTGTTAAGAAACTGAGAAGAAGGTCCCTAACACATTGAGTAGATACCCTATGTTAAATAAGATTTATAGGAGTAAGGGACAAAAGTCACCCAGGGTAAAAAAGTATGCATCTGGTACAAAAACTCACATTGATAGGATCACAGATCCATTGAAGTTAAAAGTTGATAATTCAGTACAAGATCTTCATTCAAATGTCTTCGATAATGAAGCATATAAAGGCTCTCAAACACTCTATACTAGGAACACTTGGATATACTTTGGATCGAAACTGTCATTACAGAACCAAGCTTGGAAGTGAGACTTAAAAGATTCATTTTTTTCTGATCATGTAAAAATGATCAAAATTTTTAAATGATCAAAATAGGAGTGCATATCTACACATCAAGAATATTATTTTAACCACTACTAGATGTGTATGCCAAAGAGATCAAAGGAAAAAGGAAAAGGACCTATTTGTACAAAAATATTTATAGCATCTCTTTTTGTGGTGTGAAAGAATTGGAAATTGAGGGGCTCCTCATCAAATGGAGAATGACTGAACAAGTTGCAGTATATGATTGTGATGGAATACTACTGTGCTATAAGAAATGATGAGTGGGGATAGTTTCAGAAAAACCTGAGAAGACTTATATGAACTGATGCAAAGTAAAGTGAGCAGGACTAGGAGAACATTATACACAATAACAACAGCACTGTAAGGATAATCAGCTGTGAAAGACTTATCTACTCTGATCAAGATAGTCCCAAAGGAGCCACGATGATAAATGCTATCTACCTCCAGAGAGACAACTAATGAACACTGAGTGCTGATTAAAGTATACTTATTTTTTACTTTATTTTTCTTGTGGTTTTTGTGTGGTTTCTTTTGCAACACAATCACATATATAATCAATATCATATTGTGTGGCAAGGGATGGAGGAGAGGCAGAAGGGAAAGAATTTGAAACTTGAAATATTAAAAAAAAGAACATTAAAAATGTTTTTACATATAATTGGTTAGTATTTAATGAAATAATTTAACACATATTTCAAAAAAAGATTATGGTTTATACTCCTCTACCCCCAGGATGGTAAATGATTATTTTCATAGTTTTTAATTTTTAAAAATAACAACTTTACTTTTAGTTGTCACAGAGACACAGCTAAATCTTAGCAATAAAATTCTGGGCCCTCTTTCAAGCACCTTATGATACGCCAAAGTGGACAAAGTGATTCCAGGGCTACAGAGAGAAGAAGGTAAAAGACTTCTGAGATTGGAGATAAGTTCCTAAATTTAGAGCTAGAAGGGAATTTAAAGATCATTTAACCCAACATTTTAATTTTATAGATGAGGAAACAGGAGTCAAGAAAGATTAAACAACCTGCTCGAAGTCATACAGATAATAATCAGCAAAGGCAGGATTCAAACTCAGATCCTCTAACTCCAGTTGAGATACTTTTTTTTCACACCATGTGGCCTCAAAAAAAAAGGAACAGGCACTTGTTTCAGAGTGGCAGTCATAAAGTGACAAGCTGCCTCAACAGAGAGGCATTCCTCCAGTCCTGGATCATTTGGTGAGGATCCACATACATGCTGACAATTTGCAGTCTGAAAAGGTAATGAATGTTTTTGGACACACTTAGTAAAAGTGAACATTCTGTAAGTAATTACTGCATATTATCGGGAAGGGCCTTCAGTGATGTCCTACTGTGATGCCTGACCATGGTGAGGATGTGACTGGGAGCCTTCTATGCTATTCCTACAGAACTCAAGTTCAGGTAGTTCTTACAAAAAGGTCCAAATATGGGACTACTGACTGTACGTCAATCTGAACACCAGCCTAGTTAAATTCTGACAGGCTCATTACCAGCAGACCGATCGCCTCATGATTATGATTACGATTTTTTCTGGCTACAACTCATGAAGCTATTTGCTAATGCGTGAAGAAAGGGGTGGTGATATACACGTACACTGATTGATAAAATTGCCAAACTTTTAAAGAGATATCTTAAAAACAAGAATAATACAGGCTAATAAGAACAATGGAATAGTTACCATTATTTTCAATTTTCCAATTCCACTTCTGACTCATTCAGTAACACTGGGCAAGTCACACTAACTCTGGTTCCCTCACATGTAAAATTAAGAAAGAATAAAGGTAGTCTACCTGTGCCCTACATCATAAGGATATGATGAGGACTTACATGTAATAGCTGAGATGGCCTGTGGGGGATAAGAGAGAAAAATTGAGAAAAGCTTCTGCAGCAAGTAGGGGAGAGGGCCAGGGAGAAGGATTTAAAAAGGACCATAGGGAAGGAAGACAGTAATATGTCACAGACTGGAATCAGAAACTGTCAAGGGACCAGAAATGTTTTCTTCTGGTGACAGCCAGAGTTTGTCGTGTGGCAGTCAAAGGCTTAGAACAAGAAGAAAAGAGAGAGAAAGGAGATATGACAGGACTAGAAAGTAGAGGAATACTTTTTTAAAAAAGGAAAGTAGGAAGGAAATAGAACAAGAGGGATATGACTGGCAAATACATTTTCTTTTCTTTTTTTTCCAACCATTATGGTATCTGTTTTTACTCTTAAGATTGCCATGAGGAAAGGGTGGTCAGCCGAGAGAGAAAATAATATATACAGAGACACGGAAAGGAAAAGGACTGATCACAGCCCAAAGACCAATTTATTATGAGGATAAGATACAAAGGAGACATTACCAAGGGATTACACACTGCCTGAACCTTGATTGCAAAGTCACTTGGGAAGGCTGAGAGATGTTTTGGCACTGATTCCAGTGGCACGCTTGAGAGATGACAAAAGCTTTCAGAGTGAAGTGATTTATTGTTTTGGAAGAAAACCTAAGGAGAAAAAAAGAGTGAATTGCTGGCTATGTCTTTCAGTAATACCATTAAGCTGGAAAAGAATATGGTCCAATTTACATAATATTTAGAAATATCATGGTCATTAGAGAGGATAGTGTTGTATGCGTATAGCATGATATAGCAGTATTATAAGTCAACTACTTACGAGAATCTAGTAGCAGATAAGAAGCCCAAGCTTCTGGCTTACCTTGACTTTCTTTTGCCTTAAGGTTAAAATAACTATATACTAACTTCGGAACAGAGCACAGATTCTTTAGGTAAACTAGTTTAATGTTCAAAGTGACCTTAGAGTGCACCTACTTTGATCCCATCATTTAACAGATGAGGAAACATCTTTGTTTTTACAGATTAGAAAACTAGACAGATAAAGAGACTTGTCTAAGGGTACACAGTTCCTAATTTGGCAGGGCCAAAATTCAGACCCAGATTCTTTGATTTAAGGGCTAGTGCTTTTTCAATTACACCATACTGACTCACCTCCATCACCCCAAAATCATGTCTTGTGATGCAGCTACACCCTAGACACAGACATGTAGGTAAGAAATGACTCTATCTTCTGAGTCAATTTTGGCTAGTATCATTAAAATGCTAAATTCACCTTGGAGAAAGTTTGGCATTATACAAATTAGCTGTATAAAATGCTTGTTAAGTGAAAAAAATTAGTTTAAAAATCAAAGCAAATTAGCAAGATAGCTATTTAAAATGCCCAAAGTTTCAGGCATGCTCCCTTTCAATCCAGTTCCCAACTGCCACTAACCTACTGGTTCTATATAATTCTATCATCTACGGCTTTGTCTTTATCATAATAATTCACTGTTAAGTGATTAATAAGTGTTTGTTAAATTGAATTTAGCATGCCCAACTATTACCCTAAATTTACATCTGACTTATTCCACAGTCTTCAGTGTGACTATTCTGACTTCAAATTGCTCCAAGCTAAGCCTTAGTTTCTTTTTCTACAACTTCAACAAACATTTATTAAGCAAGCTACCAAGTGTATGGCACAGCGTTAGGTGCTAGGGCTTCAAAGACAAAAGGACAGGCTCTGCCTTCAAACTAGCTTACATTTTTTGAGGAGGAAGGATGATGGCAAGAACACAATACAAACACCAAAAAATCAATATAAATAAGATTCTTGAGAAGGAAGAGAGTTCAAACAACTAGAGGGTTTAGGGAAGGTTTCACAGAAGAGGTCACATCATGTCTGAAGCTTGAACGAAGATTAACATTCTAAGAGCTGGAGGGATCAAATTCTCTGCACAGAAATTTCAATTTTCAATTTGTGGATGGAATCACTTAGGGGAAAATATTATCAATCACAAGCTGATTCTAAAATCAGGAAGGCTTCTTATATAGTATTCTGTTGGTAACCTCTCTACCTTCACCCCACGCATTGTGTGTCTTGCATTTTATCTGCTGTACGTGGAATAAGAGAACCTACATCCTAGGGTTACTGTAAGGATCAAATGACATAATATTGTAAAGCACTTTACAAATCTACATGGCTGTCATTATTGTTACTATTACTGGCTATCATTATTACTTACTATTATTATTATCATTACCTCTTCTATTAAATCATAAACTCTCTAACGTCAAGGAGCACTGTCTTATTCATCTTTGGAACCTTCTCAATAACTAAAATATTACCCTGCACAAAGCAGATCCTTAATAAAGGCTTTCTGAATGATGAATACAGCCTTCAGATATCTCAAAGCCACATTTCCATAAACATTAGCATTCATATGGTATTTTAAAGGTTTTCAAAGCACTTTACAAGTATAATCTCATTTTATTCTCAAAATAGCCCTGGGAGGTAGGTGCTATTATTTATTCTCCATTTTAGAGATGAAGAAACTGAGTCAAAAGTTAAATGATTTGCCCAGTTTCACAAAGCTAGGAATTATCTGAGGCTGAATTTGAACTCAGATTCTCCTGAGTCCAGGATGACTACTCACTCCACTAAACCACATATCTATATTATATTTAGTCCATAACAAGCAAAAGTGGAAGGCCAGGGTAGTAAGAGATGGAATCACACTGCTAAAGCTGGAATGTTTTCCTTCTCAGATTTCATCTGTGTCCGTACTAAAATTTATTAACATTTTTCTACTACTAATTCATAAAAGGACATGTGAAAGGTGATGGGGGTGCCTATATAAGTCAGGCAGCTCTATCTCCTTCTCAATTCTTTTGACCCCTTAGTAGTAAAAGTATCACTGCTAAAAACTGCAGCCAGAGCCAGTTTCACTGTGTATTCCCCAAAGGAAGAACCTGATGCATCATGCTAGGTTACCTGCCTGTCTGAGTCCATACCAGTAAAATTAAGAAAGAATGAAATAATTACTAACAACACAAATGGGTCTAAAACCTTTTGTTGGCCTCCTAGGACGCTCTCTGATGTGATCATCACAAATGCAAATGAATAACTCACTCCTTCTAGCTCTACAGAGAGTTGCTGAAGAGGTCCAGAAGTGAAGTACTGGCCCAGCATAGATGTGAACATGAACCTGACCATCTGGCTCTATGCAACCCACTTTGATCACGAAATGAATTACAACAAATTGAAGAGGACATAGTTGGAGTGAATTATCTCTTTGGTAATCCGAACCTACTTCTAAGCAGTTATTATCAGGTGGAAATGTTCCCTTCCATCTTTGAACAGGCATTTTCCTGAAGAACTGTAATGGCTCATTAACATCCATGTCTGAATAACAATACTTTTTGCACTTATATGCTGCCTTTCATCAGGGGATTTCAAAGCAGTTTGCAAATAATTAAGCCCTACACAAAGGCCCCAAGAGGTGAAGCAAGGCTAGGGAATTGCTATAGAGGGTTCAAGAAAAAGATGATAAATGATTTCTTCCCAGTCACCAGCACCATTAGAAATAGACCTTTCGCCCCCACCTACCCGCATCTCTTCCTTTTTCTTTCTTTCATTTTTTTTTTGAGGGGAGAGGCATCTTAACAAACAATTGTAAATCTATCAGAAAATTAGCCATTAAGTTTGGTTAGAGTCAAGATATGTATGAAAAATGTATTTATACATGTAATATCAATTTTCACAATAACTGACATATTCATTTACCTACATGGGAAACAGTCAAAATTTCAGAAAGAAGCACTCATTGATAGGAACCAAATAACAAATCTGAAACATTCTAATACTTAATATGAAAAGTCTGTGTGAATACAACCTTCAACTTTTTTTTTCCTCTCAGTATTGAAAGCAATTATTCTATGATGTTGCAGTTACACTTTTGAATTCCATCTCTATCAGACCATTTAAATACTGTCTAAGTTTTGAAAGCATTAAGAGGAACAAAGTAAACAATCAATCCATTAAAAAAATCAGAATGCTTTAAACAAAGATCTTCCAAGGGAAAAGCATTTCTGCCACTAAAAGTTTTATGGTGAAATTATAAACTATTGAAAAACTGAATTTTTAATGAAAATGCTGACATACCTTTAACGATAGCAGCCTGAACAACAACACTGTAATTTAGCAATCTTTCTTACATACTAAAGACTGATTCTAACAAGATGTCATTTTTGACTCACATTTATTATTACCTGAAAGAATGAAAAATGCAGTTTACTCCAGAACTGCCAGTATTTCTGTAATCAGGATAAGGTGATCTCACAATAACCAAAGCATTTTTAAGAAAGACACCCTCTGGATTACAAAAATAGCCTGTTCCACAAAAGGAAAGAAGCATGATTTCACACTCAGTTTCTTTCATGACAGCCAGAGCCTCTGCAGTAAACTGCCTTTCCTACATGTTACATTTTAATGATCTGAGAAAATCGTTATCAGAGTTAACATCTCTAATTTTACTCTAAACAGACAAAAGCAAAATATCTCATTAAGCATCATCTTCACCAGGGTTCCCACTAGGCAGGAAAGGATTTTTATTTGAAGTAATTACCCTTTTTAGTTAAATACACTCAACAGATGAAATTTACACAGAGCGTGAGAAATTCATCACCAAAGGTGATGTCTAAGAAATGCAATTCTAACCACGGAGCACTGTTCCGATCTGAGGTTTTCTGTGATGGACCATTTAATAGATGGCTCTGCTCTTGGCACACCACCAGTCTGGAAAAGGTTGGCTGACAGGCTGCGTTTTCGAATACCCAGCAAAGAAACTAAAAGTCACCCAAGTATCTCAAGCCACGGTAACTTCACCCAAGCTGTAAAAATTGTCTAAAAGACGACTATGTGCAAGACACCAAACATCACCTACAATAAGGGAATTTAAACACACCACCCACCCAATATGAGCGAACACCCTCGCTATACGAGTCAGCATGTCCTTGGGAAGAAGGTAAGGTTCGAATTCTGAACTAGACAGAGTCACCAAGATGCTTATTTGTTTTCCCTCTTCCTAACGTTATGTGCGGAGAGGGTGGTTTGTGAACTACAAAGACACCATCTCCTTTCAAACTCCAGCCTCCACAGCCGAGTCCGGCCAGTGTCACAGACTCACCGGGGCTGGAGGAGGAGGGTGGGGGGAGGCGGGGAAGGCATGCTGAGAGATCCAGAACACTTTTGATTGACAATTCCCTGGCTTGCGGGTGGGAGGTGTAAATCTTTAATAAAAATTCTTCTGCAGCAGAGGGAAGCTTAGGATTTCGGGGCGGGAAGCAGAGCGGAGCTGGGCGAGAGAGTGACACTTTTATGCAGGAGAATGTTTAAAAGGATATCCCTCTCGAAAGAGCTCGCTCGGGTGGAGATGCCAAATGTACACTCAAACAGCATTCTCACCGAGACTAATTTAAGGACTCTCTCCCCATCCCCCACCCCTGCAGCCCCCCGCGGGCCAGAATTTGCTGCGGGTGGCTCCAATCCTTCCTCCCTCCCAGACACCGAACTTGTGCATTCTCCCCACGCCTGCGGTGGCTGGAGTCCAAGCTGACCCGCGGCGGCAGCAGATAGATGACAGCTGACGCGAAAACTGCTCGGAGGGGGTCAAGTGTTGGCCAGCGGACTTCGAGCCTTGGGCTCAAGCGCGGCGAAGGGAAAGGGGAAGGTGGTGGCTGGGGAATGGAGGAAGAAGAGGACCGAGTAAAGGGATGGAGGAGTGGTGGTGTGGCGGTGGTGGCCCCTTCATTCCACCGCCCCCAGTTCGGGTTAAAAGGCCTGCAGATCTGACAGCTGCTTTGCTCCGCTGGAACAAAACAAAAACCTATCTCCCTAACACCTCCCTAAACCCTCCCGCACGCCTGACTTATTACCCTCCGCTCCTCCTCCCCTGCTGTTCCAAAACACCCATCGACACATGCGGAATATAATACAGATTTTCCCCTACTGCAAACGACAAGGCGATTCCACACACACACACACACACACACACACACACACACACACACCACACACACGCGTCCAGTGTCCATGGGGGAAGACCTCCCATTTCCTTCCCCATTCCCAGAAAATGTCATAAAAGCCGAAGAGGAGGGTGCTCTGCAAAGAATCGCTCGCTGCACACTCAGCGAGCCGGACGGACCCCCAAGAGATCTTTCCTTTCCCACTCGGGTTACGCCTGCTTCTCTTCGCCTCGCCCTCCCCTTTCTTTCTCCCCAGAACCACATAGTCTTCTACAGCTCCCGTCCCCTCACCATTCCGCTCTTTCTCTGTCCCCCACCCTCTCCTCCAGTGTCCCTTTTCCCACTTTGGAAAGGGCTTGTCCCCTCCCCTAAGGTCAGCCACGCCGAAAACTTCCCCAGTCACCAAAGCGCCTGGGAAAAGGCAAGCTTGCAAAGAAAAAAAGAGGACTCACCTTTTCCAGGAACTTTGCGTCTTTCCCTCTCTCTCTCTTGCCGTCCTTAAGCTTGCAAGCAACCCCCGCCCACCCCCCCGGCCCCGGCTTCGGCCGGCCAGCCGGTGTGTGGCTTTCGGTTCGGGGGTTACCGAGTGAAACCCGGCCAGACAGGCATCACATGGCAGCTCGTTCCCAGCCCCCCCAAGTCCGTAGGGAAAGGGAGGGGGTAAGGGAGAAATGTAACAAGGGAAGGGGCGAGGGAGAGGCGAGAGAGCTAGTGGAGGAGGTAGGCGGCTGTAAGAGGCCGGGGGGGGGGGGTGTTTGGCTGGCTGGGAAGAATCGGTGTCACGCACGGATCGAGCTCCGCCGTGGGCTTATACTGTTAAATGCTGCTGTTTGCAGGAGGCAGTGGCGGTTGTAAGCTTGGTCGTCCCGCGGCGGCGGCGGCGGCGGCGGCGGCGGCTGCTGCTGCTACTGAGGCGGCGGCGGAGGTTCTCGCAGCCCCGGCGTGCGCGGCGGCGGCGGCGGCGGCGGCGGCGGCTGCTGTTTGTTGCTGCTGCTGCTGCTGCTCCGGCGGCGGCGGCGGCTCAGGCGGCTGCTCCTCGGTTCTGTTTGTTACTCGCTCTCTCTGGCTCGCGCTCTCTCTACGGAACGCCCACACTCTCAATCGCTACATTGTTGACATTCGGGGGCTGACGTCACCCCACTCCCCATTCACAATAACTTTACGGGATTCGGGTAGCGCAGCCTCTCCAGCCACTGGGGTACCGTACGCTCAGAAACTAGCGTAAGCCGCTCCGCGAATAGCGCTCGGGGTTCGGGCGTGGGGAGGGGGGGGGCGGAGAACGTAGGGGGGGGGAGAGGGTAGGAGGGGGAGGGAGCCTTGGAGAAGCAGAAGAGGAGGAGGAGGGCCCCGGGCGCGCGCACTCCGCTGGCTCGCCCGAGGTGGCGCGCGCTTCAAGGCGCCGCCTGCTGCCGCGGCAGCCCGCTGCCGCTTTCCTTCCCCGCGTGCAGCGGCTGCCCTATTGCTCGCGCCAGCTCGCGCTTTGTCCTGCTCGCGCGGGTTTTCGCGAGGGCTTGGAGAGCTCTGAACTAGCCGGGTCCGCGCGCTGCCAGGCGGGTCCCGTGTCCGTGCGGGTACCAGCCCAGGGCTGTGCTGGGGCTCTGAAATCCCTTTGGCCCGCGGGATTGGGGGTGGGAGGGTGTCTGTGGGTTGTCTATATGTGTCTGGGTTTCTGTAGGTTCATTCCTGTGTGTATGTGTGTGTGTGTGTAAGAGATCTCAAAGCGTTCCCCGCAGAGTGCGGGGCGGGGGTGGGGGGTGGGGGAAGGGTGTCAAGGAACTTGACCTTACCAAGAGGTACCTAGATGAAGAAGAAAGATGCTGCACAGCACCAAAGTGGCAGGATACTGCTCATCTGTCCCAGTGCCACCGGGGTAAGCCCATTCACCGGGGAGCCTGGAGCTCCCAGCTGAGGACCTTTTAAAAGTTTGCAGTCTATAAAGAGAAGTGACTCCAAGCTGGGGCTCGGGTTGTCCCTGATGCAATCACTTTTTTTTTTTAATTTAGTGTGCCTCTGAGAGTAACTGGGAGTCACTCAAGCTAATCTGGGACTCCCCTACTCCAGAATTTTTTGATGAGATGTGGGCCATATGAAGAGCATAAATTAAATCTTACCTTTCCACTTCAGTGCAAGAAGGTGTATCCAGTAGGTTTTTCCATTCCTTTCATGCCTGGTGGTTGCCAGGGTGGTGTAATTTGACTTCCAAGTGTTTTTGGTGCTCCAGTGCCAGAGCAAACCTTGATGGTGGTTTAAGATTTTAAAAGGGGTAATTAGAACTCAAAATGAAAATAAATTTGCAATAAAATAAAGTTATGTTAGTACAGTACTGATGGCTGCAACTTTACCCTGCCAAAGCCAGGAAATTCAGTGTTTCCCTAAACAGCAGTAACTTTGCCCCCTTGTGTACATCTAGTATTCTGTATTATTACATGTGGTATTGATTTTTAATGAATATTATAAAACTTTGGCTCACAGTGGATAGAGAAGAAACATAAATTCCCATGTTAAATAGGTACGAATATATACTGAGGAAACAGTGAAATAGTATATGGGGAATTTTTTAAATGTCTACCAAAAAGTTGCATTTAACATTGTTCAAATAAGGATGTAATTTAAAAATATCCTTTCCAACTAAATAAAGGACTTTGTGTAGATTATTTCCACTTAAAATGCATAGATGTCCTAAGAAGCAAGCCACCCTAAGCTTGGAGAATGTTATGACAGTGAATAACAACCGTACCTTGTTGCCTCAAAATCATAGAACTGAAGGTCATCTAATCCACTGCTTTCATTTTATGGGTGAGGAAACTGAAGCCCAAAGAGAGGAAGTGTTTTGGTCAAGGCCACACCATTTACCAGTGGCATAGCCAGGGCTTAAACATGCTTCCAGATTCACAGTACAGGTCTCTTTCCACACATCCTCAAAAATGCTGCTTTTGTGATAACTGTAGATAGAGAACAGGATTTAGAATCAAAAGACCCAATTCTGAGTTGGAAGGGATCAAAGAGGTTGCTTTGTACTATGCAAAAGAAAGGGATTCTGACCAAGTAATAGTATGTGTGATAACCCAGTGTGATCTAGGATTTCTCACTTTTGGCAAATTCTCCAGAATTTTCCTTTGATTCCCTACCCTGACCCCTCATTTGCTCCCTGGAACCAATATTGATTGTTGCATTCAATATGAGCACTGCTGTATTTTAAATCTTATTCCTAAAGTAAATTTCTTAAAGTATACATTCTAACTCAGTAGTACCCATATTTGACTATTTACACAGAAAGCCCTACTGAAAGCTTGAGTGAATTCAAATAGCTACTGATTAGTGGTACAGGAGTTCTTTCTTGTACCAGAAATAGTTGCATGCAATCTTGGATGACTTGACTTGGAAACTTTCAGCCTGGAGTACTTTATAGGATTCCAGAATTGACCACTTCAATGAAATCTTCATTGATATAATCTTGGCTGCCTTGACTTTGAAATTTTCAGCCTAGAGTCTATTGTAGGACTCCTGAAATGACCACTTCAATTAAATCTTCATCGATATTATAGATATTTAGTCTTGGTATCCCCTAAATACAGCCACTTCTTTGACTATATAGTACTTATAGAATCCCTCTTTCACACATGGCGTCATCCAAGTGTGGCCCAAGTTCAACTCTGTGGGTCCAAGTTCACTGAAAAGGATAGCTCACAAGCCCTCTACCAATTCATTTACATTTGCTTTAATTGGCTAGAAGGCACAGTTAGTTTGAAGCAAGAGCATTTAATGATATAACCTAGTAAGATTTGCAATAGAACATTCCCTCCATAAACCTTTTGCATCCTCTCCCACAAATATATATACTACCAGTAAAATGAGTGGGCATGCATAGGATTACAAATGAAAGCACCACATTGTAGGAAATATTTGTAGAGGGGTAGCAAGGTGGTATAGTGGACAAAGCACTGGATTTGGAGTCAGGAAGACCTTAGTTCCAGTCCTACCTCTGAAACTTGTTAGCTGTGTGAGCTTATACAAGTCACTTAAGTTCTCTCAGGTTAAATTTCCTCATCTATAAATTGGGGATAATCATAATATTTACCCCATAGGTTTATTGTAAGGATCAAATGAAATAGCATAGGTAAAGTGCTTTGCAAATCTTAAAATACTGTATTAGTGTTCAATGTTATTATTATACAGTCAATGGTGCAGGATCTCTGATGTCTTCTGATGATAACATCACATTACTATAACTAGGCCCACTTCTTACTTAGCATTTTGCAGACTTTACTGAACTTGCTGGATAGACCTGTTTCTTGCTGGCTTCAGGATCTTTGCTCAGCCTGTTCCTCATTAGGCACATTGCTCTTCTGGGCTTAGCTGGTCTTGTAGTTTGTAGTGGTATGTTAACTTCTTCAGGACCAGCTTAGCCATCTCTTTTAGCTAGTGGCTAAAAGTTTGCCCTAGAAAGGACAAACTGAGAGTTCCTTAGTCATGGCCACCATACTCAGCAAACAAAATCCAAGCAGAGTATCCCCAAGCTTATAGGTGGACACTTAAAAAGACCTGAGCAGTAGCGGGGAGACAGTGTCCCAAGGTCTACCTATGACTTAAAGAAGTGAGACAGGAAGAATCAATAGTATACAGGCAACAGGTGAAATAAATCAAAGGGAATGATGAGGGATTAAGAAGGGCCATTGTGTCCTCCCCCCTCCCTACCATCTTGCACCAAGGACTCAGGTTAAAGCTACTGCTTATACCCACCTCTTCAAAGACGTAGGGAATTTCCCAAAATAGTTTCCAAAAAGCTGTTTCCCCATACAAGTACAATAAAAGATTCCATAACATGCTGCTTACTTCTTTTAACTTAAATGTTTACTACATGCTGATTTTTGCACCAAACATAAAGAGGCTAGGTATTAACTAGAGATTAAAAACAATTAAATTAGGACCTTGATGTTAGGAGTTTTCTTACCTGGGGGCTCTGAGCTATTGTCATTGTACTACTAATTTTTGAATTGCTGTAACCTCCATAAGACAGTAGAGGGAGGAGATCAGTTGGATCTGAGGGCCAGTAGGCTAAAAAATGATTTAATTGTTGTAGCAGTGTGGGGCTAATTAAATCTCTAGGAGAAAGGTGAAAAGCTGTAGAAGATGATGAGAAAAGATTGCCACATCCTACATCTTACCCTGCCCCTCTTTCTTCCAGGGAGGAGATAGAAAAGGTTTGGGAAGAATTCATCCTTGCCCCTATCCAGCAGGAAGGAAGGAGGAGAAAAGATTGGCCAACCAACTCTCTACTTTATTAGGGACACCCATCAGGGACTCCATCTTCAACCTGTATTTCACAGCAAGGCATAGTAAATATGACATTGAACTTAGAGTCCGAAAGATCTGAGTTCAAATCCCACTTCAGATATTTGCTAGCTGTCTGATTCTGAGCAAGTCATTTAAGCTTTCTGAATCTCAATTTTCTTATAGACTAAAGAAGTTAGATTCAGTGGCCTCTAAGGTCCCTCCCTCAAAATGTATGCTCCTATGTCTCTGAATTCCTAGGACTGAACTAGTGTTCAGAGTCTCCTGTTATACGTAACTGTATGGGGTTTAGATAATTCACATAAATTCCTGAGATTCTCTCTGGCTTAGCTACATGCGAGTCTGAGGCAGACCAAAAACTCAGCTAAGGAAGCAAGATCACTAGTCTCCATCTATCTAACCCAAATTTTTACCTTTTTGTACTTATCAATTAGTAGCAAAACCTGAATGCTTTGGTGCTCTATTTTGTTCAGTGTACCCCTAATCTCCATGCAACTACATTTCTCATAGAAATGTAGCATTTCCCCAAATCATCCATTTCTTCTAGATCTTATCCCAGTTTGTCCTCTGGAGCATTGAAATGACTAAAAATAAAAGGATTTTGGAAACAATGCTTCATGAGTGGAGCCATTCTTATCATGTTGTCGATAGAAATTAAGCATGAAACTAGATTTCTAAGAGGAAAAGTTAAAGCAAATATTTTTAGATGATTGATGCAGCCTTCCACCAAAGTCCCACATTGATGTTTCTCTGTAGTGTGAAAGTGACTGGGTTCTCCAAAGGATAACATGGATAGTGCAAAGTCTGTAAAGTCCTGCCAAGCTAGTTACACTTTGAGTACATGACTATGAAGGGATTCTGTTCTTGATAAGCCCTGAGTGTACCTCATCTCAGCTAACTTTGGAGATCATTACTCCTCTCCATCTCATTTTGCTCTCCTACCTCCTCCTCAAAAAAGGTGTTGAATAAATGAGCCTATGATTAAGTGAAATAGAGGTTTGAGAAATGACTGGCATCTTAGGATTCATGGTTCAGAGAAACAAGCATCCCCTCTCAGCCCTGAGAGCAATTTGTGACTGTAATAATCTTGGAGCCAGAAAATGAACTTGAACCATTAGGTGAGGAGACTGGAAGAACCTCAAGAGCTACGTAGCATAAACAGTGAGATCAACCTTCTCAGTCTCATCCAGGACTCAACGAGATGAACCAGAAAGAAAAGGCAGTCTATGGACAACAAGGCAGAAGGAGAAACTGAAAGGAGAAAATGAAAGCAAGGCTGAGCAATATAACAAAGAAAATAGAGATAAAGAGGATCATTTGGCCTCTATAGGTATATCAGCTCAGAAAAGTCAAGTGAGGTGACCAGTTTTATCAACCTCTTCAAGGAATGATAGAAGTTCTCCAAACAGATCTTCTCTTTCCCCAACGTTTCCTCTCCATTATAGTAACTGATACTATAATATATTCTACATAGAGAGAGCTAGGCGGGGCAGTGGACAGAGCCCTGAACTTGGAGCCAAGAAGACCTAGATTAAAATCTAACCTTAGACAATAGCTCTGTGATCCTAGGCATGTCAGTTAACTTCTGATGATCTCAATTTCCTCATTTGTAAAACGGGGATGGTAATAGCACTTACCTCCCCAGGTTGTTCTGAGGATCAAATGAGATAATATTTGTAAAGAACTGAACACAGTGACTGGTACACAGATACTTAGTAAATGCTTTTAAATTCTTTTACCCAAATGGTTTTTGTGTATTGGCTTTTGTCTCAAACATAAAGCAGTCAAGAGTTAGTTAAAGATAAACAAAAATTTAAATTAGTTCAGGGAGCCAAAGTCCTTCCTAAATGTTAGAAATTTTTCTAGCTGGAGACTGAGCTATTGTGGTTGTACCTCCTAACTTTTCGTTTGATGATAAACGCCATAAAACACGGCAAAGAGGGATGCAGGTGGACCTGAGTCCATTCTATTTTCTGTAGGCTAAAAAAATAAGCCAATTGTAGCAAGGTATGACTCATTATATCTCCCAAGACAAAGGGATTAGTTTGATGAGTACTAACTAGCTAATTATTCATTCGTTTCAGTCTGGTCTGACTCTGTGACCCCATTTGGGGTTTTCTTGGCAAAGACACTGGAGTGGTTTGCCATTTCCTTCTCTAGCACATGTTACAGATGAGGAAACTGAGGCAAACAGGGTGAAGTGATTTGCCCATGGTCACACAGCTAGGAAGTATCTGAGACTGGATTTGAACTCAGGAACATGAGTGTTCCTGACTCCAGACCCTGTACTCTATCTATTTCGATACCTAGCTGCCCCTACCAGTTTTACCCTCTGTAGTAATACCCACAACCACTAGTTGCTTATTGAAAATTTGAATGAACTTTGTTGGATCCAAAATCAGTCAGACAATTCTTAAATAACAGTTTGAAAAGAAATCCCAGTTAGAACTTCTGGATTTTTAAAACTCTTATAAGGACCTATTTCTAACTGAATTCATTTCCTGAATTCCAATTTCACACCCTTTCAGAAGTACACAGAATTGAGTTAACTCTTAACCAACGAATGTACTCAGATTTCCCAATCCATTTTTAAAGGTCTTTTTTGGGGGGATATGATATTATCCGAAGGAATCTACCCTGAACACTGTCAACAATTCTTGTTTTCAGCCAACCTGGTTCTCATGTCACCACTTGTGTATGAAGCCAGTGGCAACTGCTTGTGCAAATGATGGAACATTTGGGCCAAGTATGACCCATCGGCTTTTTCTGAGAAATGATCTTTCCACTGGGTCATGCGCTAGACATATTTGTCACAGCCCTATCTATGAGGGAACTCACCACACTGCATTTTAGTTGTTAGAAGAGTATGTGAATCCAGTTGATACATGTCAGGGCTTGAATTAGCTCTTCAGTTAACTCAAGGATGGATGGGATGCATTGAGGAGAACAACATTTGTTATGATTAAACTGCATCCCCCTTAGAATAAACAGTCCTGCTGAATGCTACTGTCACTATGAATCAGATACATTTGAAAGAATGACTGTCCCTTACTCTTTTTTGAAATCTGGAAAAGGTAATGGCAGATTGAGGGTATGGAGTTATAAGGCATGCCTCAAGGCTGGTACTCAGCATAGTTACCTCTGTTCCAAGATCTGATGAACTGACTCATGTTTAACTATACTCAAAGCTATGATACAGATTTCTAAATGGATGTTTTTGCATTAATTCAACATAACTTTCCAGTGGATTGGGTTTTAGCTTGTTGAGATGGCCCATCCTGGACAGAAGCGGAGAAAAGCTGAAAAATTCTTCTTTCCCATTCTCCTTTTTAGCAAGTTCCATTGTCTCTAGTACTATCCCTATTACCTTCTGGCCAGCCTGTCACCTTAGTCCCTCCCGCCTTCACAGCATAGTACCTTGTAATAAACAACCAATGGTTGGTGAATTGAATTGAACTTAAATTCAAAGACAATTTCTTCTTCTTTAACCTTTACCTGATCCCAGCTCTGCCACTTACTACCTCTGTGATGTTAGGTAAATCACTTATCCTCTCTGGGCCTCTGTTTCCTCATCTGTAAAATGAGAGGGTTAGACTAGATGACCTCTATGTTCCCTGTGATATTGTAATCCAGGTTTATAAGACTGAACACACAACAAACACTTCAAAATACTTTTTGGATTTTGGATAAATTAATTCTTGATGTCTCTTTTATTTATGTCTGTGTATTTTCTATGTGTGAAAGAAGGAGATAAATAAGAAAGGAAACTTCATCTGTGGGATTCACTTCATGATGTCAGATGCTACCTAAGGAAGGGCTAGTAAATACTGGCCAATGATTAGGTAAACCCTGGGGCAAGAGAAGGGTAATCCCAGCCTAGGAGGAATGATGGAGTCCAACTCAAGAGTCAAATAAGCATAAATCACCAAGGCCAGTGTGGGGTTGACCTAACAGCTCCTTTAGAGTTTTAAAAATCCAGTGAACCAAGATGAGGGAAACCAGTTTCAGGAGGGGAGCTTGAAGCCAATAGATTAGTATAGACTTAGTAGAGATGGGAGCTAGCATGTCATAATAGAAATAACACTAGATTTGATATTAAGAATCCTGGGTTCAAATTTTGGCTCTGACACTCACTAGCTATGTGACCATAGCAAGCCACTTAACTGTTATGAATCTCAGTTTCTCCATCTGTAAAATGGAGTTAATAATATTTGCACTATATGTCTCACAGCATTATTGTGATGAAAATGCTTTGTAAATCTTAAAGCACGATAAAAATAAATAATAATAAAAGGAATGCCAGGGAAATTTACTGTGTGATTCAACCTGTCCATGAAGTTTTAGTCTTCTATAGTGGTAGCCTATGTTCTCTTTCTGTGCTGTGGACTGAAGTTGTCTGGCATGACCATGGGACAGGTCTGCTATTCTCTTTTCTGATTCACCTGTGCTTATAAGACTGTGGGCTCAGGCACATGCCAATAACTATTTTTTGTAGCTCCCCAAGTTCTTAGCTCTTTTTTTGCCTAAAACCACCAATTAATTCCTTGGTAGCCTAACATTTTGGGAGAAGGATGCAGTCAGATTATTCATGGAATTAGTGTTGAAGATTAGGGTCTGAAGGTATTCTGTTTAACCACTTCCCTTCTAATCTTGTTCTAACTAGAGAATGTTGACTTCTTTCCACATATAGGGTACTAATGTCTTGGGAACAAGATAGATTCAAGCCTTTTCCCACAGATCTCATAGCCTTCATCATTCATACAAGATAGCAGAATTACAGAGCGCTATGGCCAGGTCAATGACAACCATGTCTCTCCCTTTGTCTCCTCCTATTGCCTGAATTTCTGCCACCAACTCTTTCCCCAAGACATCTATAGCCTCAAAAAAACCCTTTCTATTCTGGCAGTGCTCTTCACCTCATCAAGGGTATGTAACTGATGATGTCATAGCAGGCGCCTGCATATTCTTCTGGAAAATGTAGTCCAGATAATTTTATGTTGGTGAATAACTCTCTCTCTCTCTCTCTCTCTCTCTCTCTCTCTCTCTCTCTCTCTCTCACACACACACACACACACACACACACACACACACACTGTGGAATGTATTGATAGCTTCCATATCTCCTTGTATGTCTCCTTCCTTGTAGTTTGCCCACATTTCCCGTGTGGAGGAGACAGCAATCATCAGTGGCCTTCCATTCTCAGCTTTGTTTGGTAGCTTTACTGTTAAAATGCTCACCCTACCAACCCTGACTCAAGGACTTCATTATCAGTGCCACACCTCTGATGATCTTGAGCTTTTAGGACAAGAAATATAACTCTTTGTCACAAACAGTTTGGAAAACCAACCTCTAGTATAGGACACCAAACCTAAAGTAAACAATGAAGGCTAGCTACAGAGACCTTGTCAATAATGGTCCACATATGCTGAGAAACCCTGAAATTCAGTGATGATGGTGGTACTAGTGGCCTTTGCCAAGTGAATTCTTGGTTTTTGCAACAGTTTGTCTGGATACCAGATGGATGATAATTAAAACATTAGTTGATATTAGAAAGGGGAAAAAATTCTCAATATGAATTTTCCCGAAATGAAAAATTTTAAAATTTTGCAGCTGACATAAAACCAAAGTTTTTCTTTCTCATCTCTTCAAAGGGTAGTGAGTGACCCTTTTCGTCTGGACCAAAAATAAATGGATATTTACCAGATTTCAGACTGTGTGACTTCCTTAAAAGAAGGCCTTTTAGTGGGCATAAGGAAACTGACTGAAGAATGTACATTTAGATTGACATTTGTAGCATCAATTCTTGAAGTGTAGTGGGATGAGGTGGCATTCATTCAGCTATTTTTAAAGGATTTTCACTTCATTCCATTCCTTCTGAGTTCATGAACCTCTCTTTTTTTCTCTTTCTTCTGCTCTTCTTTCATTTTCTTTTTACTCTTCTGTTTCTCTCCAGTTCCCTCCTTTTTCCAAGATCTATCCTATACTTCTACTGTCTAGCTTAATTAATCTGGGTCTTGAGTGTGTTAGTAGAGCTGGAATGTTCAGGGTTCAGTCCTATTTATTAAACCCAAACTCCCTGTTTTTGTCACCTGAGCCCTTGCTATGAACTTGACCCAGGTAAATGGTGAATCACTTAGAACAGTGTAGCTTCAGGGTGTATGAAACCACAGCATGGTTTTGGTTGGTCCAGAATGGGAGGGGGTGGAAAAAAAGAAGAGAGACAGACATTTGGGTAACTAGCTCTTACATAGCCATGTATTGTAGGAAAGTTTGTAAAAGGAACCTCTGTCAAAAAAATAGCTCTTAGTTTTTCCTGACTTGGAGTTGGGAATCCTAGGTCCAGATCTGACCTCAGATACTTGCTAGATGTATGATTATGATTAGTCAGTTTTCAGTGCCTCCTGTTTCTTAGTCTATAAAATAAAGTTAATAACACTTGCTCTACCTAAAAATTATTGTAAGGAAAGAATTTTGCAAACTTTAAAGTATCCTACAAATGTGAGATGCTATTACTTTTATTGTGATAACTTAGAACCCAACATTGAAACTTAAAGTACTGATAATCATCTCTTCTCCAAAGTCTCTCTACTCTTCTCCACTCAATCTTAAACTGTTAAGTAGAGCTAGGTAGTAGCTGTCTATTCATCTAGATACGGTCATCTAATCCAACTCACTCATTTTATTATTGAGGAAACTAAGGCCCAGGGAACTTAAATGACTTACCCAAGGCTACACAATCAAATGGTCAGTTAGTAAGCATTTATTAAATGTTGTCTATGTGCCAGGCACTGTACTTGGCTCTGAGGCTACAAATAAAGAAGTGAGATGTCCCTGCCCTCAAGAAATTTATGTTCTACTAGGGCGATTCAATATGTTTACAAATAAGCATGTATAGGCTATAAGCAAAATAATTAGAAGCAGAAAATAGTAGAACTGGGATTAGAACAAAGGTCTTCTGTCTTCAGACTCAGCATTTTCCCTTCTCCAGGCTACCTGGAGCCTTTTATTTTGTCATAAGTCCAAGGTTCTCTATTGAAATGTTTATCTGAACAATTAATGAAAAGATCTGTAGGTAGGCAATGATTTACCTCATCACCAAAATACTTCTCTGATCTCTCTAGTGCCTTTCTTTATTAAGATTTCAGAATGCTTTACAGGTAGTGCCAAGATGGAGGAGTAAAGGTAGGGACTTGCTTGAGCTCTCCCTCAAACCCCTCCAAATGCCTTTAAAAAATTACTCTAAACAAATTCTAGAGCAGCAGAACCTACAGTAAAGACGGAGTGAAATAAATTTCCAGCCCTAGACAACTTGGAAGGTCGGCAGGGCAGGTCTCTTGCACCAGGGTAAGAGAGGAGTGCAGTGCAGTGCAGACCACACCAGCACAACCAATTCCAGCAAATCTGGAGCAGGCTTTGGGCAACTAAATGACTGGCAGCCCTGGTGGTTTCTACTCCTCTCAGCCCATAGATGCCAAAGATAACTTGGAAAGTCAGCAGGAAAGGTCTGTCACACCTGGGTGAGAGTGGAATGTAACCCAGCACAGGCTGTGCTGGCACAGCCCCAACCACAGCAAACCAAGAGCAGGCCGTGGGAGAGACTGAATCAGTAGCAGCAGTGCCTGTTTCTGGAGCTCTAAGCCCACAGACGGTAAAGAGGTTGAACAATTAGAAGGAGATTACAGGTCTTTTGCTAGCATTGAGGCAGGACTCAGTTGTTTTGCCCATACTCAGGTCCAGGTGGCAGTCCTGGGTGGCAGTCCCAGGGTGAGGAGGAGCATTGGCATAGCAGAGCCACAATGGAGGAGTGACCTTCCTCACAATTCCAGGCAGAAAAGAGTGCTTGTGATCACTCACAGGTCAGGAGAGTAGTAAATACCTCTCCTCAGATCATACCACTTTGGAAGAACTGAAAACTTATAGGTCCCTGGAATTATCTCTGAAAAAACTGCACAAAACTCCAGAAGCTTGGGACAGTGCACCCTCCACCCTGGAAACAGAACCGTACTTTGAAAAAGAGTTAAAAGTCAAGTAACAGGCTGGGAAAATGAGCAAACAACAGAAGAAAAAAACCCTCTGACTATAGAAAGTTACAATGGGGACAAAGAAGCTCAAAACACACTCAGAAGAAGACCACAAAGTCAAAACTCCTATATCCAAAGCCTTCAAGAAAAATATGAATTGGTCTCAGGCCATGAAAGAGCTCAAAAAGGATTTTGAAAATCAAGTAAGAGAAGTGGAGGAAAAACTGGGAAGAGTAATGAGAGTGATGCAAGAAAATCATGAAAAAGAGTCAATAGCTTGGTAAAGAGACACAAAAAAATACTGAGGGAAAGAATGCCTTAAAAAACAGACTAGGCCAAATGGTAAAAGAGGTCCAAAAAGCCAATGAGGAGAAAAATGCCTTAAAAATCAGAATTGGCCAAATGGAAAAAGAGGTATAAAAGCTCACTGAAGAAAATAATTCCTTAAAAATAGGAATGGTGCAAATGGAAGCACATGACTTTATGAGAAATCAAAAAACAATAAAACAAAAAAAGAATAAGAAAATAGAAAATAATGTGAAATATTTCATTGGAAAAACAACTGACCTGGAAAATAGATCCAAGAGAGATAATTTAAAAATTATTGGATTACCCGAAAGTCATGATAAAAAAAGCCACATCAAAAAACCTAGACATCATCTTTCAAGAAATCATCAAAGAAAACTTCCCTGAGGTACTAGAACCAGAGGCTAAAATGGAAATTGAAAGAATCCACCAATCACCTCCCGAAACAGATACCAAAATGAAAACTGCAGAGAATATTGTAGTCAAATCCCAGAGTTCCCAGGTAAGGAGAAAATATTACAAACAGCCAGAAAGAATTCAAATATCGTGGAGCCACAGTCAAGATAACGCAAAATTTAGCAGCTTCTACATTCAAGGATTGGAGGACTTGGTATATGATATTCCAGAGGGCAAAGGAGCTAGGATTACAACCAAGAATCACTTACCCAACAAAACTGAGTATAATCCTTCAGGAGAAAAAAATGAATAATGAGATAGAGAACTTTCAAGCATTCTTGATGAAAAGACCAGAGCTGATAGAAAATTTGACTTTCAAATATAAGACTCAAAAGAAGCATAAAAAGGTAAACAGGAAAGGAAACTCATAAAGGACTTAATAAGGTTAAACTGTTTACATTCCTACATGGGAAGATGGTATTTGTAACTCATGAGACCTTCCTCATTATTAGGGTAGTTAGAAGGAGTATATGTAGAGAGAGGGCAGAAGTGTAAATTGAATATGAAGGGATGATATCTAAAAATAAAATTAAGGGGTGAGAGTTGAATGTACTGGGAGAAAAAAAATGGAGAGGTAGAATGGGGGTAAATTATCTCACATAAAAGAGGTAAGAAAAAGCTTTTACAGTGGAGGGGAAGGGGGGTAGTGAGTGAACCTTACTCTCATCAGAATTAGCTCAAAGAGGGAATAACATACATACTCAATTAGGTATAGAAATATATCTTGCCCTATAGGAAAGTAGGAGGGGAAGGGGATCAGAGAAAGGGGGTAGGTGACAGAAAGAAGGGCAGATTGGAGGAGGGGGTAGTCAGAAGCAAAACACTTTTGAGGAGGGACAGGGTGAAAGAAGAGAGAATAAATGAGGGGGGAATAGGATGGAAGGAAATACAGTTAGCAGTAGTAACAGAGAAAATTTTTGAAGCAAGTTTCTCTAGATAAAGGCTTCATTTCTCAAACATGGAGAGAACTGAATCAAATTTATAAAAATAAGAGCCATTCTCCAATTGATAAGTGATCAAAGATATGATCAGTTTTTAGATGATGGAATAAAGTTATCTATAACCATATGAAAAAATACTCTAATTTACCATTGATTGGAGAATGAAAATTAAAACAATTCTGAGATACTACTTCATACCTATTAGATCGGCAAACAGGATAGAAAAGGTAAGTGACAAATGTTGGAGGGGATGTGGGAAAAATGAGACATTAATGCATTGTTGGTGGAGTTGTAAACTGATTCAAACATTCTCTAGAGCAGTTTGGAACTATGCCCAAAGAGCTATAAAACCATGCATACTCTTTGATTTAGCAATACCACTACTAGGTCTATATCCCAAAAGAGAAAAAAAAAATAAAAAAGAAAATGACCTATATGTACAAAAATATTTATAGCAACTCTTTTCTGGGGGCAAAGAATTAGAAATTGAGGGGAGGCCCATCAATTGGGGAAAAACTGAACAAGTTGTGATATGTGATTATGATGAATACTATTTTGCTATAAGAAATGATGAGCAGGATGCTCTCAGAAAAACCTGGAAAGACTTGCATGGGCTGATGCAAAGTGAAATGTACTGTGTACAAAGTAACAGCAATGTTGTAAGATGATCAGGTATGAATGACTTCGCTAATCTCAGCAATACAACGATCTAAGACAGCTCTGAAGGACTTATGAAGAATGCTGTCCATCCCCAGAGAAAGAACTTATGGTGTCTGAATACAGATTGAAGCAGACTTTTTTTTTACTTTATTTTTCTTGAGTTTTTTTTGTCTATGTTTTCTTTCACAACATGACTGTTACGGGGAAAAAAAGAAAGGTTAGATGGCCTCTGTGTTATCTAAACCTTGTATCACCTTTCACTGCTTAGCAAAAAGCTCTGTATAGGGCAGATTCTTAGTAAGTATTTTTTAATAAATTAATGAATATTAAAAAATATTTTACATACATTAACTAAATCTTATTAACATTGTCATCTACATGTTGATAGAAAAAAACAGGTCTGGAAGATAGCAGCATTTTAAGATTTTTAACAAATCCTGTGCATTTATTTAAATGGCTGATTTATTGCCTTTTGAATGTTGATAATTGCACGTGTAATTTTTGTTTCACAACTTCGTTTTAATAGGTGATGTTGGCCCTGTCCCTGCTGACAGTGGAATGGTTTCCATAGTATGCATTACTTTCATAGTATGCATTGACTTGATCCATACTAATTGTTCAAAGGAAGTTATCGAGCTGTCTTTTCTAGTGCTTATGTTACTTATTTCTGGAGTAGAAGCTGAGCATTCAGGCCACTGGCCACTAAGCCATTCTTTTGGAGAATGAAACAGTTATGAAAGTCTGAAAAAGTTAAAGTGATGTTCCAATAAACTCACTGTTTTACTCTAGGAACAACTAGGCTTTGGGAAAATATGGCTACATATGTATTGTCAATTTAATTTTACTTTACACAAATAGTATGTAATTAAAATCAACTGATCTTCTGTTAAATAGATTCCAATTGTTCTTTGGTAAAAACATTAGGGTATCCAAAACTGGTTAATTGTGTGTGTGTGTGTGTGTATTTACCTTTTCCTCCTCTCTAGTTTTCCCCTGCCTTCCCAAGAACTTGAATTTCAATAGTCACATCATGATACCATATTACCTTGAGTTGAGACTCAATATGTTAAAGATAGTGAGCTCTATTGGGGTTAAATTAATCCCCTAAAGTGCACTTGGGAAAATTTTGGTCCCGAAAGGCAAACAAAAGAGTGGTCTTTTTGCTTTGTGCTATTCCATTTGGAGGGTGGCATGGGTAGGAAGGGACTCTATGGCAACAAAATGAGACTGTCAGGCTAATTAAATTATATTGTTGGTATTTATGTGCATTGTGAGAAAACTACAAAGTTTGTTACTCAGCAATAGTGGATGCTGTGGGAACAAGCTCACATCAGCATTAGCGTGGACAAGATGGAATAGGGTGGTTCCTGGGTGAGCAATAGTGAAAAAAGAACATGAAGTGATGTGCCTCAGGGCATATCTTTGTGGTCTAGAGAACCCCACAAGGGACACTGGGCTCACATTAACTCAGATACTGATCCATAAAGGGTCAAAATCATTCTCTGGTTCTTTGCTGATCCCACCTAGAATCCTTTAGGAAAAATCTCTAAAATGAAGCTTAAGGATGGTCTCTGCCTAGAGTCTCCCCAAATGTGGATGTAGTACATGCTTGGGGTTTACTCTTTCAATCCCCACTTGAGTTGGAAGATTGAGTCCCCAGAGGACAGTTGCTACTTCTTCTAGGGGACCCTGTGGAGCTAGAGGTGGTTTTCTAGTACTGTAGTTCCTGAGCCCTCATGGATATGCAACCCCCATGATTAACAAATGATCGTGACTTAGCCAATCAGACTTATTTAGATTTCTAGACATTGGTATTTACTAAGGTAGTATATATACTGTGAGTGCAATTGGTACAAAACATCTCTTGGTCGCCAAACAGTGGTATACTCACAAGTAACATAGAGTGGACTCAAGTTTAGGCCATATGAAGTAGTAAAAGGGGTGGCTCACAGTTCCTGGAAGTCCTTCTGCTGGAATTCCTTTTCTTCCTTTTATGGGACCCTGAAGAAGTTCCCCTTAGATATAGTATAAATTTTGGCCATGTTCCTTTTCCAGACCTGAATTGGTCTTTCCTTTGTGTGCCTAGCTTGTTCTTGGTTCCCAACACAGACACTGCCATCAGCTCTTCCAGAGACATTGCTAGGATGCTGATGGGAAATCCAAAATCTAGATCTTTTGAAGTTTACAACAGCTTCCTATGGTCAAGTGAGGTGGGAGGTAATAGAATGTCTTCTCCTCATTCCTTACCCTCACCCCCAAGCAATTTCTTGTCAGTATCTTGGCTGAAACTGCTCTCTATTAAGCTACCCAATACTCGGTTAAGAACCAGCTTGTTCTTTTTATATAAGCCCTGCAGGTTACGATTTCACAACAAGTGACAATACACATCTTCTGTAGCATCATTTCATTTCACCCAATGACGTTTACTTCTTCTAAATTAATTAAAGACTTAGATCTGATTGATTGATTCAGTAGAAATAGGGCTTGTACACCCTTAGTTGGTACCTCTGATTGATTGATTCAATCAAGACGGCTTCCTTTTTCTGAAATTATTGAGATAGGGGTATAAAGCACCCCATATGGGTAACAGGATATCCGCCTTCAGAGGTATGCACTGTATGCTAGGAATATTGGGTGTAGATTAACATTTTGCTTCCTTCAGCTCTGAAACTGTATTAAAACTCCAAGATATACATCAACACACAGAAACATAAGAAACTCAAAGAGAAAGAGTCCATTACATATATATGTCTATATATAATTCTTCCCCTAAGATTCTTTGTGAGACTGCTGAACAGTATTTCTTACTCACCTTGGACTTGCACTTTCTAAATAACTCACAACAATTCTCATGTAAGGTTTGTAAGATCTAGATCTCCCGACCCCCTCATAATATTGTTTTAATACTCTATCAGCAGGTAAGGTCTATTAAATGTATTCTCCTCCAAAAAGAGCATATTCTGTGTGTGCATATATATGTACACATACATATATACATATATGTGTATATAATTTTCCCCCAATTACATGCTAAAACAATTTTTAAACATTGTTTAAAGTTTTGAGTTCCAAATTCTGTCCCTCCCTTCCCCACCCCACCCCCATTCTGAGATGGTAAGCAATCAGATATAGGTTAAACATGTGCAATGTATAAAACATTTCACATTAGTCATTTTGTACAAGAAGACTCAAATAAAAGAAAATGAAAAAAAGTGAAAATAGCATGCTTCTGTCTGTATTTAAATAATATCAGTTCTTTTTCTCGAAGCGGATAGCATGCTTCATTATTAGCCCTTTGGGATTGTCTTGGATGGTGAGAATGCTGAGAATGGAAAAGTTATTCACAGTTCTTCATCAAACAATATTGCTGTTACAGTGTACAATGTTCTCCTGGTTTTGTTCACTTCATTATGTATCAGTTCATGTAAATCTTTCCAGGTTTTTCTGAAATTATCCTGCTTGTCATTTCTTATAGCACAATAATATTCCATTTCAATCTTATACCACAACTTATTTAGCCATTCCCCAATTAATGGGCATCCCATTCAATTTCCAATTCTTAGTCACCACAAAAAGAGCTGCTTATAATTTTTTTTTTACAAATTGGTCCTTTTCTCTTTCAAAAAGCATACTGTTAAGGAAATCTTTTCCCTATTGTTAGCCAGCCTTCAACTCTAGAATTCAAGAATTTCTAAACTAAGGAGTACCCATGAGGTAACTCAAAACTGGAAACAATTTTTCCCAAGAACACTAATCACTGACCAGTGCTCGTAAAAGGAAACAGAAAATCAGAAGGCACAAATAATTGAGAGGTCTATGACTCCAGTTACAAGTTCACCTGGGCAAGCACATGTCTCCCACTGCCATAAACTGCAAATTGCCATTGCTGCTAAGGGTCAGGGTAGAAATACCCTCCTCTCCTTTCTGTACTCTGGTATAGGACTCTAAGGGAGGAAAAATGCTCACAAAGACTGTCAAAAGTAGTGATACTGCTATACCTCATTTTTATAGGCCATAAGGTATAGGGATTTCTCACATATTTGTTCCCCATGACTTTGAGTCACCAAACATCTTCAATGCAGCCCTGGTTACTGGACACTGACCAGGAATTTTACTGTGTGAAAGGCATATGTTCTTCAGTATGGAGCCAGCATCTCTTTACTTCTGTCAAAGGAGGTGGGGTCAGACATTTAATAGAACAGGGCTTCTCCTGATCACACGTACCACATATAAATGTGTATGTGTATCAGATCTCCCTACATGACTATAAGCTCTATAGAAGCAAGGAGCCCTCACCATATTCAAAAATACAAGGTGCTCTTTACTTTGTCATGAAAGTAGGGTCAGTGGGGTGAATGAAAGATTTCATCAGGAAGATGAAACTAGACACCCTGAGATGAATTATTTTCCATGGAAGCAAACATATTTTGAACCATATATACTGAAGGTTCAAAAACATTTTCCACCAAATTCATTATAAACGTAAAAGGCATGTGTATGTGTCTATAGAGTAACATGAACCATGACGCCTATGTTTCTATTGTGGGAAATGTTATAGAATATAAATCTTCTATGTTGTCATTAAATTTCGGTATTCCAACAACGAATCTGTGAAGTTAACAGAAATCAATTTTTTTTAAAAAAGCAGCCCAATGATAATTGATGTTATCGCTGCTATAGAACTTGTGGCGGTATTTATTGGAGGATTAGGAGAATGACAATGAACCATGTATGTATTATTCCATAATAGATATTAATTTTTTTGTAAATGTGGGCTTAGTAATATTAAGAGGGAAATGAATCAGCCTCGAGTCTTAGTAATGAAGTCATATACCATGAAGGATCTCTCGAGTTCTGGCTTACTTTGTAACAAAACACTGTTGCAAATGAGTGGAACTACATAGCTCTCATTTAGAAAACCATAGTAACCTATTTTGTTGGTAGTAATTAAGACTTCTTTCTGTTAGTACTTACTTAGTTCCAGAAAGAATTTTAGACACATTTTTGTCCTAAACCTGTGATTTTTATCAGCATAGGGAATTCCTAATGAGGAAACTCCCTCCATAAATGTACATCATCAAATGTATCTTACAGTCCGAGAGCAGCATCTTACAGATTTTCAGAAGTGGGAGCTGAATTTAGGTCTTCTTGACTGTGGGGTTGGTTCTCTATCCTCTTTATTTCTCTTAGAGACTATGATTATTATTATTATTTACCTTGTTCTTCTCATCTTTTATTTTGATGGAGTTTGCCTAGAAATGATGCTTTAATTGGTTTCTATCTTGCCATTATCCTTTATACTTAATGTCATACAGATTATTGTACAAGTATTATATCATACAGCCTTTTGTAATTCAACTAGAGCAGGGCTGTCCAACCTTAGGTTTTTATTGAAACGATAGACAATATATTTTGATTTGCCATTTTAGTGAGAGCTCTGCGGTAGCTCGGCTTCGTTTATGAAAGCATTTATGTAAATTTCTATGCTTGTAGGAGGGCAGCATAAATTGCACTGGGGGCCGCATTTTGGACAGCCCTCAACTAGGGTATTGAGACATAAATATTTTCTGTGGAAGCACTGAAAATATCTTCAGAATAACTCTCGTAACAGAAAGGATGACAAAGGACGATACATACTACATCCTGTTTCCATATGGTTTTTAGCCTTTTCTCATGGGCCTCTATATTTTAAAAGCTTTTCATTCCACATACCTTGTAGATTATGAGTAGAAGGGGGTTGATATCTATTCAAACATTGCTCTTAAATTTTTATGGGTCAATGTTAAGTCCAGAGAGTCGTAAATGACAGGTCTACCTGTAATGATGCTCTAATTCGGGATTATATTTGTAGTATGGGGATTTATCATCTGTTAGTTTACAAAGGATTAAAAGCTTCTGGTATATCACTCCAATCAGTTGATCTTTCTAAGTATGTGGTAGAAGGTAAATTTCTATTACCTGGAGTAATATCTTACGTAGTTTCCACTACTTCATCACATAATTTGCACTGATCAGTAAGTTCAAGGTGTTTTAGAATAACATTTCTGTAATTTCTGGTGGTAATGACTTGATTATGAATTGCTATCATAAAACCTCCCAGTTCTACAAACAAACCAGCATGACCCAGCCATTTGCTTAATGCTTCTTTGGAGATATATCATTAGTTAAGCTCATGTGAGTTGTCCATAGAACACCTTTTGATTGCATTTTGAATCTTAATTTGCTATTTCATAGGCTACATTTAGAGATAAACCACTTTCAGTTATGTTTGAAAAAGGCAATAGTGTATAACTGTTGGCAACCTTGGTGAGGTGAGATCCCAAAGTATTTCTGTAAATTTTTAAACTGTTTATCATGTGCTCTAAAAACATCTATCAATCTCCTTCCTCTTTTGAGACAAGGAAGCATTTATCTCCTATAGCGGCCTTGGGGTGATGAGCCTTGTGTTTCATTAACACTGTATGAGTTTTTGTTAGGATACTTTAAAAATCTGTTGTTATCCATTTTGCTGTGGCAAAAGTGTATGTTAAACTTGGTGTTGTGAAAAGGCAGAGCCAAGGCGGGGGAGTGGCTAGAAATATTGCGGAGATAGAAACAAAATTTGGTGACTGATTTGATATGGGAATTGAGTGAGAGTAAAGAATATAGGATTAATTCAGTATTATGAACCTGGGTAACTGAAAGGGCCATGGTAGCTTCAATAGAAGCAAGGAAATTTAGAAGAGGAGTGAGTTTGTGGAGAAAGATAAAGGATTCTGTTTTAGATGTGTTGAGTTTAAGATGTCTTCAGGGCATCCAGTTTGAAATACCTAACAGGTAATTGATAAACATTGCTATCCTTATTCCTCCTATTTGTGAGGGCACCTCACAAGTGCCCAATTGACTGAGACTTGGCCTTTCTAGCTTGGTATTCTTATGGTCCTCTCCCTGAATATCCAGAACTTGTTAGTGATTTGTTTCTCATCTTCACAATTAATTATGAGGAGGAACAGACAGAGAAAGAAAGGAAGAGAAAGAGGAAGAAAAAGACAAAAAAGAGGAAGAGAAAGCTAGAGAAAGCCATGGAGAAGGAGGAAAAGGAAAGGAGAATTTTATACAACTAGTTCTTAACTTTCAAAAGACTTGTCTTTCCATTAATTAATTCACAAGTTGGCTGTTTGAAACTCAGAATACATTTTTCTCCATAGAAATATAAAAAGTGGTGATTATACTTCCAAGTCAGCTCACAAAGTCAACTTTAACCTTAGTGCAAGTAGAATACTATACTTTCATAATGAAAAAAAAACATCAAGGAAAACTGTGAATCACCTTTATCTTTTAAAATTTGAAATGCATTTAAGTAGATAAAACATATCAAAAACCTTTTTAAAAAGATAAGTATGGTGATAACAATAATGATGATAGTTCATGCTTTATTTTTATATTGTTTTGACATTTCCAAAGTGCTTTCTTCCCAGTAATGCTGTGTGTGGCAAGTTGTTCAGGTGGTATCCTCTTTTCCAAAGAAAGAAGCAGGCTCAAACTGGTTAAATTGCTAGCTCAGGGTCACACAGCTTAAACCCAAATTGGATTAGCTCCAAGTCTAGTTGGAGATTCCACTTTTCCAACATATTGTAATAATAATGATTGAAACAAGGATTTAAAGAAAATTGAAGAAGCAATCTAACTTAAAAATTATTTCTTGATGATTGAGGAAAAGCAGATTTAATTTGAGGAAGAGAAGGAGAAGTTAAGTGGAGCCTTCTGTGAAGGGGAATCTTTCCCTATTGCAATGAACTGTGACGTTGATGCCACTGGTTCTTAAGGATATCTTTTCCCATTTTGAAACTTATGGCTTTCCTTGTCTTCAATGTCAATGTGTCACTGGTGGAGAAAGGCAGAAACGTGGTTGCTAAGGGTAAGTAGGGCAAAGGTCACTACTCTTTTTGGTTTTGTCCACCCAGCTCAGCTGTTTGTGATTTGCAAAGAACTCATCATGTGAGGTTGAAAAGGGAGTACTCAGTTATAGGGTTACCTGGCTTCATTGCATTTTTGTTAACTGGAGCCCTTAGAAATGATTTGTTATGACTGAGAGATGACAGCAATTAAAAGAAATGTTCTGACTATAAGATAAAATTTAAGAGGCCAAATGGCTAAAACAAGTAAGAGAGGAGGTAAAAGGTCAGTTAGTTGGTACAGTGGATAAAACATTGGACCTGGAGTAAGGAAGACCTGAGTTCAGATATGGCCTTAGATACTTACTGGTTGTGTGACTCTGGACAAGTAATTTGACTTCTATCAGCTTCACTTTCCTCATGTGTAAAAACCTCTTAAGGTTATTATGAATTAAAAGAAGATAATATTGTAAAGTACTTCATAAACCTTTAAGTATTATATAAATGTTACCTATTTAATTAAAATGTTTTTTAAAAGACAGACTTTAAAATCCCTGAGGGTTTTGCTAACTAGCTGGCCTATATCACAAAAGAATTAAGGACATTCTTTGGGTTATGAGCTAAAGAGCTGGAAGACCTCTCTACCTGTGAAGAAACTACAAATACTTCAGCTAAAGAAAGTTAAAAAGAGCAGGAGCAGAGAGGCCCAGGAGAGAACAGCATGGCAGATATGCTCAGCAAAGAAGAGTGTGGCAAAGGTATAAAAGCAGCAGAGGTTCACAGCTTTGTGGAGATAGCAGCTTGCCTGATCACCCATTCCAGGACACCAGAGGCTAGTGCCTACAAACTGGGGCAGCTTAGGTACTATCCTAGCACTACTTCTATGTTTAAGCAGTCATGATTAGTTTATATTGAAGGGCTCACAAATCAAATAAATGTCATTTCATTCAAAAAGTAAAATTTCCTAAAGTTCTCCCTCCTTGAGTATCAATCTCTGTTCTCTCATAGAAGTTTGTTCTTGTTTCCCTGCCTTGTTTTCTTGATCTCAGAGTCTTTGTGTGTGTCTTAGAGTTCGGAATCAAATTTTACCTTTACTTTTATAGTATAAACTTAAAAACCAAGACACATAATGCCAGTTTTTCTTTTGAAACATTAGGTGTTCCTGTTCACACAGCATACCCTATAGACATACCTATGGTCCTGCTCCTCTAAGCCTACCCTGCTCCAACTTTCAGAAGCTCTAAATAAATCTCTAATGTGTAGATTTTCAGAAGGCTGGGAGCTGGGAATTGAACTATGATCCTTGGTTCATTTGTCCCACCACAAAATTGTCTAGTATTTACTTTGTATGCATGTATGTATATATGTATAATATGTATGTATGTGTATAAGCTTCTTGAAGACCAGAAACTACGTCATTTTCTGCCCTGTAGCTACAGTCGCTGCTCCTGTGGATCTGTCCTCTAAATTCGGCCACTAGAGACCCAGCCATTGGGCTCTGAATTTCTGAGGACCGTGTCGTCTCATCCAAATCAACGTTATTATTGCCTCTCAAAAGGGTGGGTCAGCTGACTACCCTATTGTCCCATTCACCATCTTTGTGACTTCTCAGATCATAATTCATTTGTTGGCTACTGTATGTGTTGTCTTCCCCTATAGAGTTTAAGTTCTTTGAAGGCAAAGACTATCTCCCGTTTGGTATTTGTAACCTCAGCTGCTTAGCACAAAGAGCTTTCATTCATTCGTTCATTTTTGTCTTTATATCCCTACTACCTAGCACAGTTCTTAAAACAGAGTGGGCACTTAATGCTTGTTGATGGATTGGTTGGTTGATAAGTATTTCCTATATACCTCTCTATTCTTTTGTACACACACACACTCAGCTGCTGTCTTCCCCTTTCTTATTATCTTCATATACTCTCTATATTTTATATATACCTAGATATTTATGCATTATTTCCTCCCAATTGACTAAAGACCCTTGAGAGTCTACGGGGATTGTTTTTTGACCCCTTCTTTGTTTCCCCAGTGTACAGCGCTTGGCACATAGTAGACATAAAAGAAGACGCTTATTGACTGACCGATTTTGTTTCCCCCAACAGAATCTAAGCTCTTTAAGGGCAGGAACTACTATTTTATTTCTGGATTTGTATGTGTAACCCAAGTCCCAAAGCCCATTGATATGGGATTCTTTCCTCATTGGTGGAGATCAGTGACCTGTAACTCTATGAGGGGCTGGGCAAAGTAGGCGAAAGTGGAAGAGAAAAGAATTCTAGTCTCTCGAGTCTTCTTCAGACTGCAGTCACTTCAGGTGCTTCTGATTTCCAGCTTCGAGAGAGAAGATGGATGATGTCATTCCCATTTCAGATTACTAATGGGAGAATAAGACTCTGGGAAGAAGCTGACTTGAGAAGGGCTAGCACTCTCCATCATGTTCTGGTCCCCGGATTTGATACAACAGAGACTTTGAGGAATTTTCCCTGCTTTAAGATCAAGGTCTCTCTCTCTCTCTCTTTCTCTCTCTCTCTCTCTCTTTCTCTCTCTCTCTCTCTCTCTCTCTCTCTCTCTCCTCTCCCAGTGGGAAAACTCCTTCACTCTTTATTGTCTAGCATATGTAGTTTTTCTTATTTCTATTTTGCCACCAATATGGATAAATGGGTTTTAGGGTTTTTTGTTGTTTTTTTTTTTTTTGCTAAAAGTGTTTTTTGCCTTTTGTAGTATTCAGTGGGAAGGGACTCAAATCTTGGCTATAGAGCTTGGGGTCTTCCTTTTCCCCTTACTGAAAAATGATCAGAAATTTTGCTTGAACCTAAAAACTGCGTTCCCTAGACTAACAATATGTAAAGGAGCAGATAGATATAATTCTAGTCTAGTACTCCCTCTCTTTAAGGAGAGCAGAATAGTCAAGCTTCTGGCTTCAACCTCCTGCTTCTCCTTTTGGCAGGAAGTAAAGTGTTTCTTGGATAAAAGATAGGGGAGAAGAGGCTGGAAATGTCTATTCTGCTTTCTTTTCAAGTCACACACATGATGCCCCCTTGATACATGATGTCCCCATGTAGCCTCACTGCATATGTATAGCGTGCCTAGCACAGTGTCTGACACAGCAGGTGCTTAGTAAATGCGTGCTTAACTGAATTGAATTCATAATCTGTTGCTCATGTAGAACAATCATATAGAACAGAAATTAGAGAGAACATAAACACTTTCCTGATGCTTATCTCTAGAACAAAAGGCCAACATAGGCTGGTGATTTGGCCATGG
>CM053627.1:153482287-153498276 GCA_028646595.1 Phalanger gymnotis | reverse complement strand
AATTCCATCACTAATAAATAATCTCATTGATGTTAATTTTCTTTGGGGTTTTTAAGCAGTATTATGGACAGAACATATCACGCGGAATTTTCAATTGATCTGTGGGATGCGTTCTATTTGTACAATGCAGACTAGTCAGTATGCACCTACCTTTATACTGTTGTGTTGTGGCTTTGTTGTTTTGTGTTTGCTTTCGTGCTTTGCGCCTTGTCCTGTCATGTTGATGGCACGTTCCTCCACTTTCTGTTAGTGTACTGTATTTTTTATTTTGAGCGCAGCCCTCGAATAGTTATTTTATTTTAATGCAGCCCTAAGATAACCTAAGGTTGGACAGCCCTGATCTACTTCATTTTTGCAGATGAGAAAACAGATGGAAAAAGGTTTAGTGATTTGTCCAGGGTAATACAAGTAGTAAGCAGCGAAGCTCAGACTTGGCCCTAGTTCTAATCTCTTCCCATCCAGCATGCATTTCTTCTTTAACATGTTGCTTCCCTTCTTGGAGATCACATAAAATTAACATAAAGCCTTATTTATAAATTGCTTAAGTTAACTTTATTAATTATTCTAAATAACTAGAGGTAAAGTAATATAGTGGGTAGAACTCCAGCCTTGGAGTCAAATCCTGCCTCTGATATAGGCTGGTTACATGACCATGGACAAGTCACTTAATCTCTCAGTGTCCTAAACCATACTCTAACACTATATGTTACAGAAGAGTTGCCAGTTGGCATGAGTGGAGGGAATCCCCCTATCACCATTGCTAAAGTAAGTTTAGACTCCCCCCACACCAACCAAAAAAGTAATGCATTACATTAATAAGGTTAATTTACCACTTATATTGCTATTATTCCACTAAATATATCCTATTTTATGGAAATCTGATATAAAATACTTTGAACTTAAAGCAAATTAATAAGGGGAAGCAGTTACTCACATTACAAAGCAAATTTATTTTAAAAAATAATTTGTCAGTTTCTATCTCTCATTCTCATCCTCTTCTGTTGTAAAGATGGCTAAATGTGAGAATCATTTCATCTACTACTAATCATACAAATGGCACAGAAATGGCACCAAGAAACCCAGCTCATGGAGATATGACCCTAAGTTTCTGAGAAATATGCTTTGCCAAAAAACATAAGGTGAAAGGGCTGAAGAAGATACAGGCCAATAATGCCAAAGCCATCAAGGCCTGAGCAGAGGCCATCAAGTTCCTGAGCACCAAGGTCCGTAAGACCAAGCTCCTCAGGCCAAGATGCCCAGTGTGCCAACCTCAAGATGGCCACCAAGTACAAACACGCCAAGAAACCTGATTCCAAAGTTGCCAGAACCATTGACCCCAAGGTTGTCAAGCCCACTGACCCCAAGGCCACCAAGTCTGACACCAAGGTCTCCAAGGACATCAAGTTTGACACCAAGGTCACCAAATCTGATCCCAAGGCTACCAAGTCTGATCTCAAGGCAGCAAAGTCCAAAGCCAAAGTTACCAAGTCTGATTGTAAGGTTACAAAGCCCAGTGATTCCAAGGTTGCTAAGCCTACTGACTCCAGGCCTACTGAGTCCACTAACCCAAAGGTAGCCAAACCCAAAGGTGCTGGGACTAATGCTACTAGTCCCAAGTCTTCAAAATAGTTGTTTCAGGATAAATGGACTTATTTAAACCCTAAACCACCATTTTTTTTTCTCAGCCAGGGTAGGATTATTCACTGTTTTGTACAAATAAGGGAAATGATGAGTTATATGAACAACAAAAAAAGAAATTATCAAAGTTTCTTTTAATACTGGGTTCTTATACATGTCTAATATGATTTATCCAGATTTTATTCATGTAACTACATGTCTGTACATGTCTGTCATAGTAAGTGAATTATATTATCATTGCTATCATCACCATCATCATCTTCTTCTTCATCATTATTATGATTATTATTTCCATTTCATAGCTGTGGAAACCAATGTAGGGCAAGTTTATGTCCTGCAAAGTATCACAAAGATGCTGAACTGGAAAACAGGGCCTTTTCTACTTTGGATCTTTTGCTCAGTTCATAGCATTCTTCTGTCTTTCTAATGGTTTTTAACTTAAAATATTGCCCAAATTCTTGTCATTTTTTCCCCCAAGTAGGAAATAGATTCCGGTGCAAAAGTTTTGACAATCCCTTATATAATTCTAAATGGAAGAGGTACTAATGTCATTTGTCTCATCCTTTTGATTCCTCTTCAGTCAGACTTAATTGGCTATGCCAGGCTGCTTGGGCTGCCGCTGCTTTGTTTATGATACATTTATATTTTATCTAGTGAGCGACCATGCAAAGAGGCAGGCCTCATATTGCTGTACTCAAATTTAAGTGTAATTTATAGAAATGTGAATAACAAGCATTAGAAAAAAGGAAATGAAATTAAAAACAAGACTTCAACTTAATTCTAATGGACTTGAAATAACAACTGTCTTGTCCTTATGAATTATTTTCCAATTCACTGAGACTCTGAAATCACCAAGTGCACAGCAAATAAAGGAATTTCTGATTTTTCCTACCTTTGGGATTTAAACTGGGCTCTGAGATCTCTCTTAAAGGGTCTTTGTCATAAAAAGATTTTTGCTCCTATGAACAGTGCCCTGTGTAGATACAGATTTTCTAACTTGTAGTAGGACAGCAGGAGGTAATTAAAGGTATATTTTATGGGAATTCATGCCCAAAATACTTTGGTGTGTTGAGCAACATACCCAAATAAAACTGAAGTCTGTAGTTAGGCTGTGTCCACACATAACTCCAACATGTTTTGGTTAGAGGATGGAGGGAGGGAGGAATGGAAGGTAGTGTTTATCAAGATGCTTGAAACACTTTTACCATTTTCAGTGCCTCGCCCTTTACCCCACTAGTTTAGCTTTCAGACCCTAGTCATAACTGAAGAAAAGGCAAAAGTAACAAATCCTATGGAGACAGTCCTTTGTAAAGGGAATTGATGACCATGGAAATCTAGGGTTTATGTTAAGTCCTAAGAGCTTAAGCTTCCTCATTAAGTACTTACATGTCAGTAAGCACTCAAACCTACTCCTCTGCGCTCTACTCAGAGCCTAGGGAAATGGAAAGGACACCGAGCCAAAATTTTTCCAGCGCTTAAAAGAACCCATTCATGAAATCATTCATTTGCCCCTGGAAACACTTTCATTGCTCCCATGAAGATAGGGGACGAAAAACATTTTAGTTAATGGTAGAATTGTAAATAGCAACATTTATACCTGGGGTGAGGTGGAAGGTAGGGTAGGGCAAGAAGCCCATATAGGGAAATGGAGAGGTTTCTAATATGTTTCTAGGGAAGTGAAGGACTACACAAGGGAATCATAGCAACAACAAAACAGCTAACATTTATATAATCCTTTAAGGATGTAAAGCACTTTATGTTTATTCTCCCATTTGATCCTCACAACAACCTAAGCATTTCTGTTCTTCAGCCCAAATTCTAGCATTTGTTTCCTTTTAGTTTCCTCTACCACGGTTCTCATTTGAACCATTCGGGAACACCGTGCTGCAGTACCATGCTCTCCTGGGAATCTATAGAGTCTTCTGCGTCCTCAAGAGTTGGTTTGTTTTCCTTTGTCTTGCAGTATTCATTTAGAGATATTTGCAGTCATTTATGCATCTTGGTAGCCATCTTCCCTTCTGTTTGAACATCTCTGATTTATCTTCCTGTGCTATGGATTTTTAACTACCTTTTCTTCCTCCTTAGATCTTAGGTGGTTTTAGTCTTTTCCCCATTATATTTCCCTATTGCTCACATTCTGACCCGGGAGACAGGGAACTCAAGCTATGTCCATGTGTATGTATAGAATACCATGGTAAGAGCTAGGATACAAAGACAAAATTACTTAAATTTCCTGAAGGGCCTTGTAATTTAGAAGAGGAATGAAACATGTACATACGGACTAGGGATTGTGCCACATGAAGATTAATTGAAGGAACTAGGAGTTGTTAGCCTAGAGAAAAGGTAACTTAGAGGACAAGAAAGGGAAGGCAATGTAGTAGAAAGAGTACAAGATTTAGTGACAGAAGACTTGGGTTTGAATATTGGCTCTGCCTCTTACCACCTACGTGGGCTTGGGCAAGTTCCTTAAGCACACTGTGCCTCAGTTGCCTCACCTGTAAAACAGGGAGGTTAGACTACATGACCTCTAAGATTCCTTTCAGCTCGAAATCTGATATCTATGTTGTGATTCAGTTCTTCCAAGAGTATGTCAATTCTTTGGTCATTTAATAAAGATCTCACATTTAGAGTATTTATAGGGTAAGTTGTCATTTATTGATGCTATAAAAACTAAGTGATTTTTATTTAGCATGCTGTCCTTCTACCATTGTTATTACAGAAACAAGAGAGACGATGTAGGAGACTGAAGGCTTCATCCTTTCTTTCACAGGTTAGTAAAGCCAAAGAACACATCATTTAGTAACCAAACCACTGGTAGTGAACCTTCTTATATGCATCCAGGGAAAATAGCCTTAAACTTGCAAGGTCTGCACCAGGATGTTGTTTGCTGGACACCAGCTGTTCGGAGTAACCAAAGGCACAGTCAACACTTTCTACCTGAATATCTTCCTTCTTTCTCGTCTTCAAAGGGACGATTTTTGCTAATGATAACTCTAGTTACTCCCCCTACCATCTTGTACTTTGAGGTTTTGGGGTAGTAGCATAGAATATGACTTGGGTGGGATCTCAAACACCGTCTGGTTCAACTTGTACAAGAATAATAATCCTTTCTACAACATACCTGACAGTGGCCATCCAGCTTTGTTTTGGAAGACATGCAGTGAAGAAGAACAAGGCAGCTGACTTCACATTTGTAGATCCTTAATTATTGGGATGTTTTCCCCATAATCAAAACTTTGCCTCTTTATAATTTTCACTTATTGCTTCTAGTTCTCCCTCTGATGACAAATATCTAATCCTTTTCATATGTGACAACCCTTCAGATACTTGATGATAGCTATCTTTCCCTCCCACCATGCTAAGCCCAAATCTTCACCTTTCCAGGCTGAACATACCCAGTCCTTTTAACCAAAACTCATAAGGAGTTGACTTGAGACCCTTCACTACACAAGGTCACCTTTGTCTAGTGCATGTCAGTCCCTGTCCTAGTACTGATCATAGTGGATAGACAGCCTTCCAGATGCTGCCTAACCAGGGCAGAGAGCAACAAGATTATCATCTCCCTAGTCCTGGACATTCTGCCTGTCTTATTGAGGCTCAGAATTACATTGGCTTTTCTTGGCTGCCATATATGCTGTTGACTCATAATGAGCTTACAGGTTATCCACAAATTGTTATCTGATCATTCAACTATTTTATACTTGGGATTTTAATTTTTTTGAAACAAAGTATAAGGAGGTACAATTATTCCTTTATATTTTATCTTATTAGACTTTGCTCAATGTCCAAAGCTGTCAAGATCATTTTGAACCCTGACTCTCATCTGCTGTATGAGTTGTTCCTCCTAGCTTTATGTCATCAGTGAATTTCTTTATCCAAATTACTGACAAAAATATTAACCTGAACAAGACCAGGCACAGCTCTCAGGGTAACTCTTCCTTTAAAAGTGGCATAGAACAGTTAATAACTATTTATAATCCCAGAAACACAGAGCTGTCATATAGCCAAACCCATATACAAAAATAATCATTATCATCATAAATAGTTAACATTTATATAGTGTTTACTAAGTACTAGGTACTATGCTAAGTGTTTTACAATTATTATCTCGTTTGATTGTCACAGTAACCCTGGAATGTAGGTGTTATTATTATCATAATTTTATTGATGAGGAAACTGAGGCAAATGGATTAAATGACTTGCATAGGGTCACACAGCTAGTAAGTGTCCAAGGCAGGATTTGCACTCAGTTCTTCCTGAATTTGGGCAGCTAGGTGGCACAGTGGATAGAGTGCCAGGCCTGAAATTAGGAAGTCTCATTTTCTTGAGTTCAAATACTTACTAGCTGTGTGACCCTTGGGCAAGTCACTTAATGCTGTTTGCTTCAGTTTCTCATCTGTACAATGCACTGGAGATGGAAATAGCAAACCACTCCAGTATCTTTGCCAAAAAAAAGCCAAAATGGGGCCATGGAGAGTCAGACCTGACTGAAAAAACACTGAACAGCAACAAATCTCCTGACTTCTGGCCCAGCACTCAATCCATTCTTTAGGTTGGGCCATTCAACCACTTTCTAATCCATCTAATTGTATTTTCCTCTGACAATTGCATAGTTCCTCCCACAAGTGGCTTTAGAATTAGGCTACTTCAGCAATCATGGCACCTACCTCTCTGAGCCTCATTGATGTACATGTGTGTATGTCTATATATGTATTGCCTTGATCTCCCATCAACAAAGCAATAGTACTACTTGAACAAGGGCTAGATGTTCAAGGGCATGAACTTGGGCTAGGTGGTCAGGCCCACCACACAAACATGGGCCTAGATGCCCTAGTCTGGCTATGCCTTAGGTAGCTAAGGTATCTGGTTCATTCCTCTTGATTGTTTGGAACACCAAACTCTCTCATACCTTCCCAAAGCCTCTTTTTTCCTTCCCTAACCTCAGGACCAGACATGTTTCTGGGCAATATAATCAGGAACACCATATGCCTGAAGCATAAGTACCATACCTGGTATTGCCTGTCTTGAGAAGTCTGCCACTATCATTTGACCCTCAAGTGTGTCAATAAGACAAAATAGGCTCCTTTAGCACTTAGTTTAACGGGTGCCCTTGAGGAGTTTGGCTTTTGTTTACTTTGCTTACTTTGAGTGAAAGTACTTTCAGCTGTTAAGTGCTGTGCCCCAGGCCCAAAGCCCTATCAGGTGTGAAAGGTAGATTAATGACTTAAGAGGGGCCAACTTGGGAACCTATTGGTCTCTGGTCATTTAGGCCTCAAGTCCTTGCTCGAACTCCTGGGTCCACACAGGTCAGCTCTGCTTCGGCTTTTTTTCAGCTTCAGCTGTAGTTTTCTCTGCGAGGAGAGAGGCCAGTGAATATGATTTACACCATCTTGTTTTTATGTGGCCTCCTGGTTACTCTTGTGAGGCAGGCCTACTGGGCCTGGGGTTTTTTGGTCAAGATGTCGGAATGGGGAGGCTGGTTCGCTAATTTGTTGCTCTGGGGCCTAAATAAATGTTCTGTTGCTTTCTACTTAGAGAATGTCTCATGCCTTGCGATTTCGAACCATTCAAACATATACATGATTATATTTGAGATTATAAATTCGGCCTTCCTACTACATCAAGTTCTGATTACTCAGGGCTCTTTTTTTCTATCTGCCCTTCCCTCTTTTAATCCAGAGTTTTCTTTCTCTTCTTGGCTTCCTGATGGTCATTTAGCTGTACTCTAGAAACATATTCAAATCTATTAGATCATTAGATCAGGAGAAAGTACCCTGTCAACCACAACTAATGTGGAAAACTTAGTCACTCTTCCTAAATCTAATGATATGCCAGTAGTTACCTCTCTCCCTTTTGAATATCTAATCTCACACAGCAGAGTCATATTTCCTTCAAAGGTACCTCAAATTATCAGAAACTCAGCTTTAAAACACCATAGTACCCCCACCAGATTTAGGTGGCACAGTAGATAGAGTGCCAAGCCTGAAGTCAAGAAGACTCATCTTCATATGTTCAAATCTGGCTTCAGACAATTACTTGCTGTGTGACCCTGGGCAGGGCACTTAATCTGTTTACCTTAGTTTCCTCATCAGTGAAATGAGTTCAAGAAGGAAACAGCAAACTACTCCAGTAACTTTGCTAAGAAAACCTCAAATGGAGTCACAAAGAGTTGGACACAACTGAAAAACAACTAAACGACAACAGCCCCACCAGGGGACTTCTCTAGAGTAAAGCACATCACCCAATATGCCAATAATGGACAGTATGCTGTCCTAACTAGACTTGTGGCTACATTGTGGAGCTTAATCAGCTCATGCAGACCTAGGAAGATTAAAGTCTGGTCCTGCCATGGCCCTTATATGTATAGGGCATTCCTATAATTCCAGTAAGCAGTCACCTCCTATAAGTTTCTATAGCTGTCTACCTCATCCACAGAAAACTACCATAAAATCAAACCTACTAGTGTTACTGGGGGGGGGGAAATGGGAATTACTATTATTGTTGGGAAAAAGTTGTACACTACACAGAATAGGAATTATTTTCATGATCCTGCAACCTCTAATATGGGTGTCAAGACAGCTGTTGTTGTAGACCTTGTGAGATAGTCACCTTTGCCCAATCCCATCAATATTCTTGGTACCTAAGAACACAGGCAGCTTATAGCACAGCCTGTTGTACAAGACCTTCTAAACATACATGCGCGTGCACACACGCACACACGCACACACACACACACACTCACTCATTCACTTACAGAGAAACACACATTTGAATATATAGAAGATCCACTTGTATACACTAGGCCCTCCTTCTCGTATAGCTCTATAATTCTGACACATGACTTTCTTGTTCTGCCTGCTGTCAAGACAGCCCTCTCACCTAAGTCAGAACGTCTTAATAACACCAGTCCAAAGGTTTGAGGTCTCCCTGTTTTTATGTACTGAATCCCAGCAGCCACAGAGTGGGAAAGAGTTTGATCTATCTTAGGGCTAATAGCAGATGCTTCTGCCTTCCCAATTGTCATAACTCAGTTGTCCTTCTTCCCTAATTCTGGTATTGTCATACTTCCCTTTTGATCTCCATTTTAAAAGTATATTATTTTCTGTTTGGATGTTGTTGTTTTTTTTTAAGTTATGTTTTAGTAAGCTTGGTTTTTCAAATCTTTTTCAGAAAGCAGTTTTCAACGTGAATCAAGTTTGTAAAAAGCTGCCCTCGTTGTTAAGGGAAGCTGCCATACTGTTTCTATGGGAACAACAGTTTTAAAATTAGGGTTACACAAGCTCTAGCTTCAAGCTCAGGGAAGAAGAGTTCTTTTGCTGTAAGCTGGGTGGAAATTGTTCACTTCTGATTGGGAAAAGGCAGTCATACAGTTTCATGTTCCCAAGAGCGTAGAGATGCCCTTTGACTTCTTTTTCCGTTCTGTCAATGGATGAAGAGGCTGGGAAAGCTGAGCTAATAGCTGGTAGAAACTCTTAAAACAGAGGCAGCATGAGTTAAGGCAAACTAATATGTGGACCTAAGAAGGTCTTTTAACTTGAGATATATAGAGTATGAATCAAAAGAAACATTCTAGTTAAATCTGGGCAGAAAATCAGGGTTGGATTAATCAGTGATTAATAAAAAAGATATCAAATGTCATGCTTTTGTATTTTAAATCTTTTTCTAATTGTCTAATTTTTAAAATATAATAATTAGTCACACAGGTGATTTTTTATACTTAGCTGTCTTAATAAAAATTCCTGTCTTGGTCGGCGGCGGGGTGAGGTGGGGGTGGGAGTGGAGGTGGAGGTGTGTGGTGGGGGGGACGAACACATAATTGAATGGGAAAGAATGTTGTTTTCTCTTTCAGTTCACTACACCTGTGGGAAATATGGTTCTTTGTTTCAGAAGGGCATACTCAAGAATCACCATTGGGGCAACACTTTCAAGGCTACTTGGTGATAATATCTCCTAATTGTAGGCAAAGGACCTATGAGGCAATATACACTCTCTTGCAAAATGACCCTGGAATATGAAACCTATAAAGTGACAGTAACAGTCAGAGCTGTTGTCTAGTTATATTCCCACAGTACCTTTTAAACCTAATCTCCTGGTTTGGTATTCTTTAAATTGACACTAAGCCTAGGGAAAGATCCAAAGAGAGGTGCCTGAAAATGAAACCTGATGCCTGGGTTTTTGAAAGACGTAGACATCCATATGAAACAAATATACACACAGAGGAAGTGAGGCATGGAGGAAGAGCTAATCAAGCTTCAATTAGCCATCCAGGTAATTTAGAACATGAAATACAGATGAGGCTAAACGAAGAGAAGAAGGTGTTTACGGGACCCAGAAATGAATTTCAGTTTAGCGTAAACTAATCCATGACCTAAAATTGTGAATGAATTGTGAATCCATGAACTAAAATCGTGAATAAAATCATCAACAACTTAAAACTAGAGCTAAGCTTCTAGAAATTTTTTCTATCAGAAGAATGAATGGTGGAATGGGAAAAAAAGCCACTTATGAACAACTTACTATATACCAGGCACTCTGCTAAGTGCTGGGGACATAAATACAAAGAAGCAAGGAGTTTACATTCTAATAGAAGACAACATGTGTAAGAAAGTGGTGGTCAGGAGAGGGGCACTTTGAACTTGGAAGTCACAGGGATGGTGGATGGAGCCTGAGGATTATTGATTGACACATCTTTTTCAGGAATGGGAATATTGATTGGATTGTATTATTGTTCTCAAAGCTAAAAATGGAAGGAGTGGTGGAGAATGTGCCTGAAGCAGTATGCCATGATGATAGCCAGAGAGCAGCAGTCAGCCTGGCTGATCAGTGTTGTATTAGTTATGGAGAGCCTCACCAATTAAAAGCACTGAGCTGCAGGGTGGCAGTGGGCAAGCCTAGTCACAGACCAGGAGGCATAGCATAAAGATGGTGGAAGAGCTCTCTTACTGTTTCTAAGCTCAAAAACTATAATCTCATGTTTTTAAAATACTCTTGGTCTGGAAAAATTCACTCTGTCCTAATCAGGCATCAATTGATCTCATAATGTTCTGATAAATATTATTTAGGGCTGTCTAAAATGGATTTTTAAAAATCCACTTATCTTCTTCACAAAGTGAAAAGCTGTCTGGCTAGTGTCCGTACCTCCCATGGTTCATAAAGTACAGTACTGGTCTTGGTTCAGTCCTTTTAAAGAATGAATAATGGATTAAAAGTATGCTTTGCATCTCACATTAGTTACTTTTGTAATGTAAAATAGAGGCATGATAATGCACTATTCAGCATGCTCTAATATGATTTATACATATGCTTCCTAGCTTGAGTAATTCATTAGGCACTTCACAATGCATTTCTTAAGTGCATACGCTTCTGTGTGGCTACAGTTAGCAATTCATTGTATTATCAGTGTGGTCTAATGGGGAGAGACCCTATTTGGTCTGAGAAAACCTGCTTTCCACATGTGCCCTTGAGTCACTCTGACCTTGAGTAAAACATTTCTCTTTGTGCTTTGTGTTGAGGCATTTGTTAGACAAGGCAGATGATACTTTTCACCTCTCCAACACGGAGGAAGCTGCTAAGAGCTAATTATCTGAGGATTATAAATCATGTTTAAGTCCTGTGTGGAAGATGTTTGGGGGATATAGTCATTTAGATTTCAGCATATTCTAGATCAGGTGCTTTTAACCTAAGGTCTATGGACTCCAAGAGGGTCCATGAATAGATTTCAGGGGTTCTGTGAATTTGGTTGGGAAAAAATTACAATAATAACAGTGCAAAAATAACTTTGAAAGCTGAAAGAACTTTGATCAATACAATGATTGTTCATGATTTCAGAGGACTAATGACAAAACATTACAGAGATATAACATTTTAAGGTGCAGAATGATGATATATGTATATGTGTATATACAACCATTCGGAGAATTTGTTTTGCTTACCTATGGATATTTGTCACAAGAAATTTGTTTCTCTTTTCTTTTTTTGATGGAGTGAGGGATTAGAGGGAGAGACAATAGATTTGTTAATTTTTTTTTAAATAGAGAGGCAAGAGGCTGCTACAGATGTGAAATGTATGCACTTTCAGATGTTGTCACTGTATTAGTAGTTTTATTTACCTTTTTTACTTTGGTACAAGAGGCCTCTCAAGAAATGGAAGTAATCTAGAAATTTATGTAATGTAAAAATGAAGCACATTAATAAAACTTCTAAATTTCACCTTTATTTTTACTGATCTCTAATTGAAATCTAGTGTTTCCTTCAGTTATTAAAAACATTCTGAGAAGGAGATTATAGTTTCCCCAGGCTTCCAAAAAGGTCCATGACACAAAAAGAGAGCTTTTGGAAAGAATACTCATTATCAGTAGTCATTCATATTTCTATTTGGTGAACAAAGCCTGGATCATTTCATGCTATCTGGTAAAACATTCATATTATATTGTCACATAGCCCAGATACCAGCCCTTAAAATCCATTCCCTTCTGGGTACAATTCTTCTGTCTCATTTTTTGAATCAACAGGCAAAGATTTAGTTGCAGCTTATGTTTCTGAAGTAGGTGGGCGGGTCTGAGATAAATCTACTTATATCAATGTTTCCTATGATATATAAAGGTTATCCTCTCACGGTTATTGGCAGCATTTTATAGCAGTGTATTTTGTTGACCTCCACAAAGTCCTGCTCTGATGTCTCATAATGGTGATCCTGGAGTTGAAAAGCTCTGCCTAATCTTTTAACTTCTACCATGCTAGAAAGGCAGTATTCTACCTTAAAGTTTCTCCAACAAGGTGTGTCATACATCGAAATTATTCAAGATACGATGAAATACATAACAGTAGAAATTACCTGCTTCAACATCCCTGTAAACTATAAATGTCAGATGAAACATGTGACAGGGAAACATCCTCATCACAGGTGTTTACCACTGTGTTGGAGGAGATCCCGTGTGGAGTCCAAGTTTAAGAAGAATCACTTATGGATGGTGAGGTCCAACAAGTGTTCCTGTTTGTGGATGACATTGTGTAGTTTGCACCAGGCCCTAGAACATTTCAGAGTCTCCTGGAAGAGATCCATAACCACTAAAGATCTTAGCCTGACCATCCATATAGGTTGTTGTCGTGTTTGTCCTTTGTTCTTGAAGAGGACCATGACATCAGGGAAATGATGACATGAATTATAGTTGGCTTGGATTTGAGTGAGGGAGGGCTGTGCAAGGTCACCAGCCTCACTTTCTCCTCCAGAGCTATCTGGGTCCAGAGGTCTGATATTCATCAGGATGACTAGAGAGGACCCAGGATGCAATGGGAGACTCTGGTCCTTTTAGGCTAAGGTCTTTTCATGTTCTCACTTTGATTGAGGTAACACCTATTCAGTGAATGGGCCTCTTTAAGAAGTAAGTCAAGGGATGACCCCTTTAATCAAAAAGAAAAATCAAACCGGGAAGGGAGGATCCTTTGGTTTACTGGCCAAAAGAGAAACAGTTACTGTTTACTATTTACGTTCACTGTGCCCTAGGAGGGCAGGGACCTGTTGTTGTCCAATCATGAATTGGGTTTAAGGCTTGGTCTTTGAGAAAGGAATCTGGTCAGTAAACCCTGAGTTAATGAGGCAGCTTTCAGCCAACCAAAAGTACTTTCCTTTGGTCAGAGCACCTTCAGGTAAGGGAGAACAGGGGAGAGAAGGGAAGGGGAGAGGAAATCCATATAGGAAAAACCTAGTGGATGATGAATGTCTATTGTCCTGATTATGATGTGCAGCCTAAAGAGTTTGTCATTGCTATGTAAGTTTGGAACAGATAGTGCAAACAAACAATGAGTTGGGCCCAGAATTCAAAAGTAGGAGGAGAAAGGACTGTATTACCTTTAGGAAACTGCAAAGTTCCTTTCATGACTTCAAGTTTCTCTAGGAAACAAAGGCCCTAATTTTTAGTATAAATATTTTTCCCATTTTTTTATGACTATGGAACATGAAACACTAGAGTCTCTGAATTATCCAAAAACTAATATCACACAGAGAGCAATAGAGAATAACATGACGTATGTGAACAGGCTGCATCAAATAACCAATGAGGAATGAATGAAAGAAAAGCATTTAGTATGTGCCTGGCATTGTTCTAAGATCTAGGGATATGAATTTAAAAGATAGTCTTTTCCCCCAAGGTATTTACATTCTAATGGAGAATGAAATGTAATGAAAATGTAAAAAATAAGTAAAGAATAAATTATAGGATCATAGATTTAGACCTGGCACTTGCTCTTCCTTCCTTCCTTCCTTCCTTCCTTCCTTCCTTCCTTCCTTCCTTCCTTCCTTCCTTCCTTCCTTCCTTCCTCCCTTCCTTCTTTCTTTCTTCCCTTCTTCCCTTCCTTATTTCCTTCTCTCTTTTTTTCTATCTCCATTTAAATATTTGAGCACTTTATCCTATTGGCTTCACTATATCAATAATCAATTAATCAATTTGTGCCTCTAGTTTTATCTTGCACAAGCCACTGGAAGAGACAGGGAGTCAGTCTGAGACTTCTTTTTTTAATTGTAGAAACAGCCTGGTATAGTGGAAAGAATGTTAATATTGAAGTCAGAAAACCTTAAACCCAAGTTCACACACTTACTAGCTATGATCTTGGATAAGTCATAGATTTTGTAAGCCTCATAATTCTCATCTGTAAAATGGAGATCAACACTTCTACTACTTACCTCACAGAGTTTTTCTGAGGAAAGGGTTTTGAAGCCTCTAAAACAAGATACACATGAGCTTATTATTATTAACATATCAATTAATAATTAACATATTATTATTCTTTTAAGACACAGGCCCTGCCATTGAGGAATTTACAATGAGGTGGAGAGGTAAGAATAGCAAACATTAGAAGATCATATATCATTAAGTGCATTAGTAAATGGTGTGGTATAGACTATATAATAAATGCCATGGAAATTTACAGACGGAAGAAATCAGCAAGGGTTGAAGCAGCCAGGAAAGTTTCTATGAAAATAGTAGAACTTGGGGTGGAGCCAAGATGGTGGCTGGAAAGCAGGGACTCACTTAAGCTCTCCCCCAGGTCCCTTCAAACACCTGTAAAAAATGGCTCTGGACAAATTCTAGAGCTGTAGAACTCATAAAATAGCAAAGGGAAGCAGGTCTCTAGCCCAGGACAGCATGGATGGTCTCTGGGAAGGGTCTATTGCATCATGTTGGGAGTGGAGTACAGCCCAGCCCAGTTGGGCCATGCCAGGACCAACCACACCAGGAGTTGGGAGCAGGCCTGAGGGCCATGAATCATTGAGCTGTGGCAGTTACCAGACTTTGCAACCCACAAATGCCAAAGACCATGGAGCAGGTTAGTGAGAAAACGGCTGGATTGTAGTGAGAGAGGTCCAGCCCCAGCCCTGGGGGTGGTGGAGGTGGTGGGGTGGTGGCAGTAGAAGCAGCAGAAAGCCTCTGCAGCTGCTTCCAGAGCTTCAGAGTCAGCTGCTTCCAGAATCCCTGGCTCACATGGTGGGAGGAATGAATCGGTAGATCAGAGCAAGAGTGCAAGGAGCGCTTTGCTGGCGAAGAGGCAGGTTCTCTTGCTTTGCCCTGCTTGGATCTGGGTAGAGGTCCTGGTTGGTGGTTTTTGGGGGAGGAGGAGCGCTGCTGTGGCAGAGCTTGTGATGATGGTGGAGTAGAAGTAGCTCTGAAAACTGCAATGCAGCCCCTAAAGCTTGGGACAAAGTACTCTCCACTCTACAAGCAGTCATAGCCTGACAAAAACTCAAGGGTCAAATACTTAGCTGGGAACATGAACAGGCAGCAAAAAAGGCTGCAGACTATTGAATCTTTTTGGTGACAAAGAAGATCAAAACATACAGCCAGAAGAAGTCACCAGTCAAAGAGCTTACATCAAAAGCCTCCAAGAAAAATATGAATTGGTCTCAGGCCATAGAAGAGCTCAAAAAGGATTTGGAAAAGCAAGTAAGAGAAGTAGAGGAAGAATTTGGAAGAGAAATGAGAGTGATGCAAGAAAACCATGAAAAACAAGTCAACAACTTGCTAAAGGAGACCCCAAAAAATATTGAACACCTTAAAAAAATAGACTAACCCAAATGGCAAAAGAGCTCCAAAAATCCAATGAGGAGAAGAATGCCTTAAAAGGCAGAATTAGCCAAATGGAAAAGGAGATCCAAAAGATCACTGAAGAGAATACCACCTTAAAAATTAAATTGGAGCAAGTGGAAGCTAGTGACTTTATGAGAAATCAAGATATCATAAAACAGAACCAACGGAATGAAAAAAATGGAAGACAATGTGAAATATCTCATTGGAAAAACCATTGACATGGAAAATAGATCCAGGAGAGATAATTTAAAAATTGTTGGGCTACCTGAA
>CM053627.1:153447060-153481787 GCA_028646595.1 Phalanger gymnotis | reverse complement strand
GGGGGGGAGAAGTGGAGTGACAGAAGGGAGGGCTGATTGGGGAATGGTGCAATCAGAATATACACCATCTTGGAATGGGGAGAGGGTAGAAATGGGGAGAAAATTTGTAACTCAAAATCTTGTGGAAATCAATGTTGAAAACTAAAATATTAAATAATAAAATATGAAAATAGAAAAAAAAAGAAAATAGTAGAACTTGGGTGCAGTTAGGTGGTGCCCTGGAGCACGGACCCTGGAGTCAGGAGGACTTGAGTTCAGATCTGACCTCTGACACTTACTAGCTGTGTCACTCTGGGCAAATCACTTAACCCTGATTACCTCGAAAAAAAAAATAGTAGAACTTGAATTGAGTCTTGAAAGATGGATTGGATTTAGAGACATAGGCAAGTAAGAAGGAAGGCATTCCAGGTAGGAGGAACAATGTGAGTGAAAGTAAGGAAGAAGGAAAGTAAGTGAAGTATTTGTAGGGGTGGAAGGGGGAGGATAGAGGAATAAGGAAATACACCTGACTACAATGGATAGAGCGTGTGTAGAAATAAAAGGAAATAAAATTGGATGGGAAGTATGGAACAATATGATGTAGACCTAAAAACCAGGCAGCATAATTTGAACTTGATATGGTTAAGCAATAGGCCATCATTAAAGGTATTTGAGACATGATGAAAGTAGTTCCATAAGGATATTAATCCTTAAACATGCCCATAGTTTTATGCCTCAGTAATGGATCACTCTAGTGGAATTTTAATTTGGTGTAAGAGGCAAGGATAAAGATAATACAATACAAAGAGATGGAAAAAAGGGGGAAAAGGCAAAAGAGAAAGATGACATTGGTTAGTGGTCAGAAGCCACTCCTTCAGGTTACAGGAAATGAAAAGGTCATAGGTCAGGTCAGAAGAATGGACCAGAAGGCAAGAATAGGGAAAGGATACAGGAATTTACAGCATGCTGTAAAAAACCACCTCTGTTACTCAATGGACTGGTATAAATGGCATGGGTGGGGGAGGTGGTGTCCAGTATTAGTGTGGAGACTAATGTTTGAAATACTCCAGTTGAAATGCACCTACTTATGATACTCCATTAATTTTCTGTTGTCTAATGAGGCCCATTTCCATTTTCCACTGGAAGGACTAAAGTGCTCCCTCATATGATGAGACATGTACCTGGGATAAGGAGACATAACTTGATTCATTTTGATAGCTTGCATTTTCACCTAATCTATTGAAATTCTGCGAGAAAGATAATTTTCACATCAAACTTCTTTTATAAATTGCAAGATGAGCAAAATAGGCCCATTTCACATACAAACTTATTTTTTTTCCTTGACATATAAGCCATTACTTTAAAGTCAAAGAAAACCCATTGGTCAAAAGGATGTAATAATGGAAAACTGGCATAATAGGAAAATATTGACATCCTTAGCCATGTATCTCACCGGTTGTATTTCATAGCTGATTTTTTAATTTTTGCCTCTGAATAGCAATCTTGTTTGTCAAGATTCCACTTTCTTTGTTAAAATGTAAAATGCATATTGGGCAAATGCTCTCAGCAATTTGCATAAAAAGTGATGACAAAGAGCAATTAGTACCTCATTATTATGCAGTGAATGCTACTTTGCTCAAAAGTGACTGTAGAGTAGTTTCCCCCTCCCCTCCCCCACCTCTCGTGTAAGTCTGGTGCAGCATTGTTCTAAAAATAGTACTTCAGAAACCTCTCAGTTTGTAAATCAGGATCTTTGCACTAGCATTACAGGAGAGAAAATGTACAGTGAGACAGTAAATAAAGCATAAACTCCAGATCCTTATGATGAAAAGCAAGCATTACAATTTTGTGAGCTAAGACTGTTAGAACAATTCAGTGTTTCATCCAATTAGAAGCCTGTCTTGTTTTATTCCTTGAGATCAGCCTTCAAAACAGACTCAAGATCTCACACTGACACCAACACAACACAAGCGTGTACACACACACACACACACACACACACACACACACACACTCACACACACGGTCATGCCACACACAGCAATGCCGAAGAGAACAAACAGTTCTGTGATATCTCTTGTTAGGAAAGCATGACTTTTGAGATTTCATTACCATGAAATTCCTTTTAGGCAGAAATGAGCTGCATCAAAGAAACATCAGACGAGGCAGTCTTTGTAAATTCATGCACTATCACCTGTGTTGCTGGTCTCTCTACCTGTCTTTAATTTGCTAGGAAATGCTAGAAACACATTTCCTTTTCTTGGACCAATGCATATATTCAGAGCATGAATGGACTAAAAACGCATTCTAGGAATAGAGATTGGGATGGGTTCAAATGTGATGAAGATGTTGGCTGTGAAAACAGCAGAGGAAGAAAACGAGAAATAAAAAAACCTTTTGGGAAATGATCCCATCTATGTGTTTGTGGATGTGTGATATTTTTCTCTAGAAATTACAAATGCAAGGCAAGGCAAGTGTGAATATGTATGGCTGCCCTCTCTATGTGTTGAAAGACAGGACCATTCTGGCTCACAAAGTCTTTGAGGTTCCATCTTTTAATAGAAAATTTCCCTAACCTCTCTTAATTCTAGTGCCTTCCCTCTATTATTTCCTATTTATCTTGTATATAGCTTGCTTTGCATATATTTGTTTGTATGTTGTCTCCCCCATTAGATTGTAATCTCCTTGAGTGCAGAGGCAGTCTTTTGCCTTTTTTTTTTGCATCCCCAACATTTAACACAGTGCCTGGCACATAGTAAATACTTAATAAATGTGGCTCTAGGGAAACTGGCTCATTGCTCAGACTAAGGTCACTATAGTTTAGGTTTAGTATTCTCCCAGGGCTTTGTGTTGCCCTCTCCAAAGATTTACAGAATAGTACAGTTTAGGTGCCTCCTTTTATAAGAGACTAGCAAGTACAACTTGGTATCCTTAGACACTATCTCATTTCTTTACTTTGTGCCTTGTTACCATTTTTCTAGAAATTGTCTTTGACACATTCAGGTCACCAATTTGAGGACTGTAAGGTCACATAGCAATACTATGTCTTTGATGTATTTCCTAACCTGGAGGTAATGTGTGATCATTTTATACACCACTGCAGTTTCATTATTCATATCATTTTCTATTAATTTTTAATGTATCTGAGTTCCCACTTATTTAACATATGATACACATTGGCCAGATGTCTTCATTGAGCTATGAAAAATGAGTCCCAAGTACTTTTCCACACTATTCAGCATCTAGCATTCAGCAACTAAGCAGTTGATGAGCCTTTATGAGAAATTAGTTATTTTTCACAGCGCATTTATCAATGATGCTAAATCCATGTGCCATTTTGCTATCCGGCCACCCAATTAGTTGGGCTATATCTTATAGAATTCCTCAGGGCATTGCATAGCATATACATACAATAAATATTTGTTGAATGAAATTGTGTATAAGCCTATTCAGTCACATGCTTATGAGTCACATAACCTTTTCTATGGCTAATTGCATTATGGCAATGATAGAAAGTATTACCTATCAAAAAGTACAGATTTCTTTTTTCATACCTTTCCAATTACACCTTTCTTAATTTCCTTTTGTGCAGTTAATTTTTCATTTCAGTAGAGAATTGTACTGTATTGTCAGAACAATTCAAGTTAGTCTGGTTCAATTCAATTAATATGTATCTCTATTATAAGTTTATATAAATGTCTACATGTAAAAATTATATAGAAATAAATGTGGAAATTAATTGAATTGAACTGAGTTATTTTTAATTGATTTGTTGAATTATGACAGGAGAATCTTTAGGTCTTGAACTTTGCCTTCTAGAAATGAACCAATGATTTTAATAGAAATCCTAATTCAGTGAGACTTGCCTTTTTTTTCTGGGAAATTCACCTGAAAACCTAATCATGGTCAGAGGAACAAAGAGGAAAAGTTGAATTTACGTGTTTTTTTTCTAGCCTGGATCTCACGTATGAAATTCCTTAAGTCCTTGAGTATTCTCTCAACAGCGTATTAAGCTGGTAGAGACCATGCTGTTTACCTGGATTTTCACTGTGCTCTCAGCAAGATCTCTACTAAGTCATCACTGAGGAACATGTATTCCTACAGGGCTGGGGTTAACCATTAATAGACCTGGAGTTACACAAGATTCTGATAGATGAGACTATGGCAATAACTCTGTTCAGCAATCTAGTGGGTAATGATCTCAAGCAAGGCACAAAACACGAAGATAGGCTCACCTACCATGTTCATGGAAGATGTCTTGTCCTGCATGAAGTCTAAACAAAAGGATTCCCTATCAATAATGAAGGTTCCTGTTTGCAGATGACACTGTACTAATTGCATCAGAACACAGACCACTATAAAGTCTACTATAGAGTATAGTGCAAAGGATTTTGGATTAAGCATTTGCACTGGAAAAATAAAGGGAAAGAAAAAATATATTTTGCCAGGGCATGCAGCTTTATGGGAAATTCATGGAGTTAGTCAAGATAGATATGTTTGTGTTATGATATACTATGTATATGTGTATTATATGTAATATTATATATGAGCATATCTACTACTTCTATATAATTATATATGCATACATAAATAACTATCTATAGCTTCATCTTTCTGATACTTTCTTTTTTGCCCTGATCTGTGATTTCACTGCCATTTGTTGTCATTATCATTTAGTCGTTTCCCACTATTTGTGATTATTTGGGGATATTTGGGCAAAGATACTAGAGTGGTTTGCCATTTCCTTCTCCAGCTCATTTTACAGATGAGGAAACTGGGGCAAACAGTGTTAAACACCTTTTCCAGAATCACACAGCTAGTAAGTGTCTGAGAATAAATTTGAACTTAGGAAGATGAGTCTTCTTGACTTCAAGTCTGCCATTCTATCCACTGTACCACCTAGCTTCCTTTTCATTATGGAGAACTCTTTTTAGGATCCCCATCCCCATTTAGCTCAGTGACTTCTTTGCAAGGTTAGAGAATTGTGAAGGGGACTGACCATTGCATGGTCAAACAGCTGGCATTTGCCAGAGGTAGAATTTGTGAACTCAAGTCTTTCTAAATCTAAAACTGATCCTCAATCCACAATGACACACTGCTTTTTATTTGTACATGTGTGTGTTTGTGTTAGACAGGCAGCTGCTATTGGATAGTGATATGTCTGGGCTGCCCTTGAGAAATTGCATGGTGCTTTTAGTCAATTCTAGCCAATCAGCATTTATTAAGTGCCAACTGTGTTCTAGGTCATGATCTCAAACTGCTTCCTGCTATGAAAGCCTATCTTTTTAATACTGGGGATCTCCTAGGGAGATGGCTACAAATCATAGAACACCACAATCTCAGAAGAAGATAAATTATGAGCCACCCAAAAGGCAATGGATACAGACATAGTAGATATGAGAAGGCTATAGAAAGTTACCAATGGCGACTTGCTCTTAGGAAGTAGCGTAAAAGACAATACCAATGACATGAATGACTAGAAAAGGAAGGAGGCAGGGCATGTGGTATTAATAAAAGATAACAGAAGAACAGTCCAAATTTGACATTGGTACTTCTGAAATATTAAAAGGCTTCCTGGACCTAAAATGAAACTTCTATTGATGATGTGCAAAAATACATGGATACAAATCACAATAGAACATAAGCTCCACAAGGGCACAGGATTTTTCATGTCTATCTTTTTATCCTTGGTGCCTACCATGGTGCCTGTCACATGGAACATGTTCACTAAATGCTTGTTGAAGGAATAAAAGGAAAAGGCATGTGTGGGTCTGCAGAGGTGGAGGGGTTGTCTATATAGGTGAGATCATAGATTGACTCATCTGAGTATCGTATTTATTGAGTGCTAACCAAGCTTCTAACACCAGCCGAGCAGATATGGGAATTTCAAAGGCAGTTTGCAACAAGGTTCCTGCCCTCTAGGAGTTTATGATCTTTTTGGGAAACTTTGGCTTATGCATATTAGGTAGTCAGAACAAGACAAGACACTGTACAGTCAAGTGTACAGTGCAGGCAATAAATGCATTCATTGGCATTTCAAAAGTGGGAGAGATGAGGGGCAGCTAGGTGGTGCAGTGAGTAGAGCACTGGCCCTGGAGTCAGGAGGACCTGAAACATTTACTAGCTAGTCACTAGCTAGTCACTAGTGTGACCTTGGGCAAGTCACTTAATCCCAACGCCCTGCCCCCCCCAAAAACCCCAAAAACAAAGGTGGGAGAGATGAGTAGGGAATGGCATTGTTTGGAGAACAGTTCTTGGAAAAGGTAGAAATTAAAATTAGCCTTGGATAGGTAGAAATTGATATTTTGGATTGGAGAAAGAACAAGTCTGAGAAAGCAAGAATAAGCATGTCCTGTTACAACAGCTAAGAAAATTATCACAACTAAGGTGGAAGGTGAATGGTAATTAATGAGAAGTAAGGACAGCTAGCTAGTGGCAGCATGGCTTAATGGTTCAAATACTGCCTTAGACCAAATTACTTAACACCTGAGTGCCCCCCCCAAAAAAAAAACACTTTAAGATACAAAGAAAGTGAAGATCTGTATTGGTAGTTCCTCATGGCAAGCTCTCTACACTAATGAAATCCTAGGTTTGTTTAAAAAAAAAAGACAGAATGTGGCAAGAGTACTGCAGAATGCTAGCATGAAGAGTCTGGATTAGGTTATACTCCTTTTTAATATTACCCACAGCCCCTTCCTATCCACCTTGGTTTTTTTAAAAATCTTATTCTGAATTTAATAACAGACATCAAAAAGTGAACATTTTTCTATATGCAAAATAGAACAGAAAAAGTAGATTCTATATGAAACAGCAAATCTCTGTTCCTTATAGCTTGCTTTTCTTTGAAAAATTATATATACTTTCTGGTCTCCCACCCCACTCCAGTGATTTCAAACTGCTTGAATACCTCCTGTTACAGAGGGAAGTCATTTGATAAATTAATTCTCACTTAGGTATTAGTGACTTGATGTGTTAGATCTCCCAGGATTATTCCTTTTTGAAAAGGGGATAGCTGGAGAAGGTCATGAATTTTTAATGACAGTTTCAGACACTTTGGAACCTGAATGGGGAATAAATTTGGGCACAGAGAAATCTTTCAGATCATACTTTACTAAGGTCTTCATTGCTTAAGTTGCATAAGTGATTTTCAGGGTAGTAGTAGCCATTGAAGATTGTTGAGCAGGGTATTAGCATGATGAAAGTTGTGTTTTTTAAAAGTGGAATCAGATGGTGGTGGGCAGAGACTTTATAGATTGCAATGATAGATTGTTGGACCTGGGGGCAAGAAGACTTGAGTTCAAATATGACCTCAAATACTTAGTAGCTGTGTGATTCTGGGCAAGTCACTTAACCTTTGTCTATCTCAGTTTCCTCATCTGTAAATTGGGAATAATAGTAGTACTTTCCTCCTAGGATTGTGAGGATAAAATGAGATAATATTTGTAAAGTACTTTGCAAACCTTAAAGTCCTATACAAATGAATCACTGGAGGCAAAATATATGTATATGTGTAATTTGTGTGCACATATGTATACATAAACAAATATATGTATATGTACCTATATAGTGATAAAGGTAATAGGAGATCATATGGTGTAGTAGAAGGAATACTGAGACTATGAATCAAGATATACATATACACATGAATTTATCTAAAAACCAATGCACATATATGCATAGGTACATATCTATCATGGTAATAAGGATAATAGGAGAGTGCATGTCATAGCAGAAGAAACACTAGGGCTGGAAGTTAAGATACCTTAGTTATAATTCTGACTCTGCCACAGTTTGACTAGGGCAAATCACTCGACCATATCTGTAGAGAAAAGGAAGGAGCTCATTTGGGGTGAAGATGAAGAGTTTGGTTTCCAGCAGGTTGAATTGGATTTGCCAGCAGGGCATCCGAATAGAATAGGCAGTTGGAAGTAAACTAGTAGGTTAGGTGTGAAGATAAGAGTATAAATGTGATAATTGAAGCCAGAAGGGTGTTTGAGATCTCTAGGATAGACAGTGTCAATTTCTTTGAGGGATCAGGAAAGGAAGGGACAGTGGAAGAGACTCCAGCTTCAACTCAGCAACTATAATCCTGAGCCACTTTTTAAAAAGCTTCCTTCCAATATGGTTTGCTCAGCAGCCTGGCTCCATATTTTATTTCTGTCATCCCACTTCGATCAATACCTCCCACTCCCGATGATTAACTGTGCTTGAATTACCCTAACTGGTCCATTAACTCTTCTATAGGAAGGATTCTCCTTTTTCAACATCAAGGCATGATTTTCTGTCAAATCTGCCTTTAGGTTAGGAATTTCCCTTTCGTTCTCTTTTGTGAGAGACAGCTATGGCATAGTGGATGGAAAGTAGGCTTTCCTGGTCTTCTTGGTTCCAGGCCTGCTTCTGACACTTAGTGGCCATTTGTCTTTTAACCTCTTGGTTTTATAGACCAGTGGTGTCAAACTCAAACAGAAGTAGACCCCTCTGGGCTGAGTATTGACTTAGAAAACCACAAATTAACATTATATTGTGTTATATTTTAGCTTATTTTGTTAAACATCTCCCATTCACATTTTAATCTAGTTCCGGCCTCACTGAGGAATTTTATGAGTTTGACACCTCTGTTGTAGACAACTTTCTAAGACTAGAAGGTGTTGACTTGCACTGGTAGAAGGAGCTTTCTCTTCAGGGAGTTAGTTTCTTTTAATCAATGAAATCCTTATTCCTCTCTCTACAGAGAAACTATTTCATTCTTTCCCAGCTTCTCCACATCTATTTCTCATTCTAATAAGATATCCATCCCATAAACAGACATTCTGTCTTTTAGGAATGCTGAAAGGACACTCGCTGATTTTTCATATATGTGGTGGTTTGCCCACTTAGATGTGCCAGTGAACTCTTTGCTTTTTATTTTCAGCTGTTATCTCCCTAAATAAGTAACTGTATCTTCAATCCTACTCTCTCCTAGTTCCTTCAATTGAAAAACAAAACAACACAGGAATGGAAGAGCTCAATATAATGTTTCAGGTCTTTAGATCTGGTGCAATCTGGTTTAGAGTCTGGTGTGAAGACTTTGCTTAAAGTAAATAGTGTTGCCTCACCATGTGACCTTAGGAAAGCCACTTAACATTTATGAGTTTCAGTTTCTTTTATTAAATAGGGATAACACTTGCCCTATCTCCCTCAAAGCAATTAAATAACAAGCCTTTATTAAGCACCTATTATTTGCCAAGCACTGGAAATAAAAACAAAAATCAAAAATGAAAGTCCTTGCCCTTAAAGTTCTTATAAGCTGTTGGGGGAAAACAACCCATGTGCATATAATTATATATCAAACATATACAAAATAAAAACAAAGTCATTTTGGAAGGAGGCACGAACATTTATAGAGATCAAGAGAGATCTCATGTAAGAGGTGGCTCTTGAGCTGAGATTTGAAAAACATCTAGAGCTTCTAAGAGGTGGTGATGAGAAAGGAGTCCATTCCAGGGATGGGAGGGGCCACAGCCCAGGCAAAGGCACAAAGATAAGAGGTAGAATGTCATGTACAAGGATCTACAAGAAGGCCACATTCCTGGATGTGTGAAGGGGAGCAATATATAATATAGGTGGAAATGTAGGATGCAGCCAGGCTGTGAAAGGCTTTCAATATAGAGGAATTTGTATTTGATCTTAGAGGCAGAGATAATAAAGAACCACCAGAATTTTTTGAGCAGGATAGTGACATATCAATCAATCAGCAAGTACTTATTAAACATTAATTGTGTGCCAGGCACTGTGCTATGGTCTCAGCTATAGCTACTATAGGAGGTGTGATAGAATATCAATTAGGGAAGGAATAAAAGGATTGCCTTGCTGCAGTAAGGGTTCAATGGAAATTAGATAAGATGTTTTATATATTATATATAATTTTAATTAATTATAACATTATATATAATAATTAAATTATTATATATATTTTGCATATAAATTTGTAGTGAAGAGTCAATGTGATGAATATGATACATGATATGACATAGTAAAATTCATATTTTTCTCACTTTTTAAAAACTAGACTACTAACCTAGTAAAGATCATCTTACCTCCAGTTGGATTGATTCCTGACTCATACTATTATACACAGCATATATAATCTGTAGATCGGGAGCTTACTATAATAACATATTACTAGATAATATCATATATTACTATAGTATAATAATATTATATAGATATATTTTTACAGGGTATCCCAAAAGTCTTAATGAAGTTTTAAGCACTAAGCACTGAGACTTTTGGGATACCCTTAAATGGGTTTTTAAAGACCTAGACCTATGACTTCATGTATAATTTTTACTATTCTGTGACTTAACAGTCTTAGAGAGTTGCTTGGGTAAGTAATTTTTCACACTTTACCTCACGGTTCCTGGACTCTATTTCTACATTCCTCTTATTTTTCCTGGCTGGCGGTGTTAACAACCCTTTCCTCTCTTTCTAGCTCCTTTGTTTTGTCTTTGCCTATTGGAATATAAGCTCTTTGAAGGAACTGTTTTACTTGCTTGTGTTTGTATCTCCCCAGCTTTTAGCAAAGTGCCTGGCATACAGGAAGCACTTTCTCTTCTGTCTCTCTCTCTGTCTCTGGCTCTCTGTGTCTCTGGCTCTCTGTGTCTCTGTCTCTGTCTCTCTCTCTGTCTCTCCCTCTCTCTGTCTCTGTGTCTCTCCCCTACCTATGCCTATCTACTTATCTATCTTTCCCAGAGTCAGACCCCGTATGTGTCAGAAGCAGGATTTGAACTCAGGTCTTCCTGACTCTAAGCCCATCTCCCTATCAACAACACTGCCTATCATCAACATTGGATTTTTATAGTGCATCTATTTTCATAGCATTTCCCATTTATTATCTCATTTTCTCTTATAGTAAGTACCCTTGTGAAGTAGGATGAGGAAGTGTAATCATCCCCATTATACAGGAGAAATCAAGGCTAAGAGAGATATGTTGCGAAGAAAAATGTGATATACAAACTCTTAATTGAACTGAAGATTATTTTTGGAAAATATGGGACTGGGAGTCATAATTGGTTATGATCATCTCTTATGTCTTTTATTATCAAATAGGACAAAAATTATGACTAGAAGCAAATATCCTTAAGACCAGGTGTGTAGTGAGATGAGACATTCTGAAATTCCCTTCCTAGGGCAGGACACAATCTAAGGAAGAGAGCAGCCTTTTAAAGGCAGTTTGATATGCTTGTTAAATAACTCCTGGCAACTGCTTTCTGTATCAGGCGATGTAATTTTAGAGAGAAGTCACAGAACTAAAAATAGGAAAGTAGATAGGAGCAACAAGACCGGAGACATCAGTGTCACTCAAACAGAAAGTCACTTTTTGATAGAGAGTTCAGCAATTCATTTTGGTAACACATTAGGAATTGAGCGTTCATGCATCTCTGTGGCTGGGAGAAGGGGAAGGGGATAGTGAGCCTATGTATTGTCTGAGTGTGTACTGCTTGGGGAGGAGGGTAAAAAAAATTAAGCTGTGAGAATTATAGTGGATATTCTGTGCTCCTGATCTTCCCCATGACAGACCTTGCCTTGTCCTTAATTGTGCTTCCTTAGTCTTTGGAATCCTCTGATGAGGATTTGGTGGAGTAGCGGAATAATTGCATTACCAGGACAAATATGAGCATAGTTGGCATTTAATAATTGTATATTGAATTGAATCAGAAAAATTTTGCTGAATACCTAGTATGAGTAAGGAACTGTGTGGAGACTTATGGGAGGATTCGAAGAAGGATTTGATGGAAGATTGTATATTTCCTCTTTAAACAAGCTATGCCGAATGTCATCTGTATTAGTACACGCTGACACTTAATGGATCAGTCATCTTAGTGAGATGGACAATCTCTCCATTGGTGGTGTTTGCAATCCATCTATGCCTGTCCATCCTGCCCCCATATGCATTTATATAGCTGGGGAAGGGCACAGAGAGGGGGTAGATGATGAACTACTGCCCACATGCATATAACCCATTAAAAAAAACCTGAATAGAAAATTATGGGGTAAGCAAAGACCAGATGGTCTTTGGCATCCTCTGAGCTACTAGCTCAGCACATATTCCTTACTCCCCTAAATCTTTCTTTCCATATTACTGTGCCCTTCCTCCTACCCCCACCCCCATATCGTTCCAGTGTCTACATAAGGACTCTTGGTTGCCTTGGGCTTCCCATTGTGGCAGCCAATCCAGTCTTGTCTCCTTGGTGGTGCTCCATATTCTTTTTTCTATTCTCTTCCTTTCCCCATCAAAACTTACCTGACTCTTGTTACGTTCACTTTAGACTCTGCTTTTTACTACTAAATCACAAGTAGTAAAAGGTTAACCTTTTAGTGACTTGCCTTGAGGTTATCTATTATTTATGCTGTGTGTGTGTGTGTGTGTGTGTGTGTAATATGTATATAGTTGTTTGCATGTTATATCCGTGAGCTCCCTGACAGCAGGTGCTGGTATATTTTGCCTTTCTTTGTATCCCAAGCACTTAGGACTGTGCCTGGCACAAAGTAAGCACTTAATAAATGTTTCTTGACCTTCTGAGTAGTTATTGGGGGTTCAAATGCACGAGGGTTCAAAGAATAGGCTCATTCGACTATGAGTCTACAGTTAAGATTTGTTTAAGCATCATAGGTAATCCTAGACACTTCCAGAATTATACAGCAATAACCAACATTTTGGGAACACTAAGACTTCAAGTTTCAAACTATACTTTCCTGCTTTACATTCCCCTGACTATATCTGAATTTCAGTATGGATTCAATATTAAGGATTTGGGCGGAGGGTCAAAAGGTGAGTCCAGGATAACAGAGACATGAGTGTTTAAAAGAGTAAATACCCACCAGATTAATCAATGTCTTGTGCAGCATGGACAGCACAGAGCCTGGTATTTATCTGCTAGAATATCCTCTTGTTCCATAGGAAGCAGTCTGGCTTTATTTTTTGAAATCACTAATGTTCGCTTAAGAATCCCACTGCTGTATATCAGTAGCATTCTTTGCAAAAACTGAAACATATCAAGTAACCTTCTTGAATGTTTTTCCATTCAGGCAAGCAGAGAGACACTTTTCCTGAATCATTACAGTCCACCTCTTTCCATATGGTTAAGTACCACTTACTGGAGGATGTAGGCAATTTCCTAAAGAGCCTTTGTGGCTCATTGATATGATAGTAGTAGTAGTATAGTAGTAGATAGTAGTAGAAAAATGCAACATTTCATAAAATTGTAAAAGAAATATTTGACATTTAAAAAAATGAAACAAAGCATCTAGCATGATGCAAGTGGAGAATAAAGTGGAACTCCTGGACTTATTTTTCTCAACTCTTTAGAGGAATATTAAGAAAAATGGGGGACTTTGGGGCCTTCATCGTTTAGCTGAGTCTAAGAAGCAAAATTAATTATACTTCCTAACATTTGTATGTTTTACCAAATATGCAAATTCTTGGATGGAAGTAAGTAACTAGACTTGTTGGATTGAACACTTCTCAGGAAGGAAAATCTACAAATGGAACGTAGGGATGGAGCTGGGGAGTAAACCGGTGGAAACAGGAAATAGGAAGTCGGGGTGGAGAGAAAGATATTTCCAATGAGGTTTTTTATGGGTTACCTATAACTTCATGTTGTGCATTTAAACAGGGTTAGATCCTGAGTTATATGGCCATCTTAGGAGCTGAGACAAACCTTATCCATGCCTTTTCTCTATGGATTTAATGTGGTATAGTGAATAGTGTTGGGCATAGGGATAGCAAGATGGGTTGAAATGCCAAATCTTGACATTTACTAGCTAAGTAATCCTGGGTAAATCACATCAACTCTATAAGCTTCAGACAACTCTCTAGGCTTCCCTAAGTTATTGACCCTTTCAGATTTGTGTTGGTAGAGGGAGTTCTCCTCCTTGAGGAAATTATGACTCCTTTGGGTATCAGTGGATCCCTTTGGTATGAACTGAGGTGGGTTCAAGACAGATGGACCAATCAGTGCCTACTTTGTGGCAGGCACTGTGCTAAGTTCTGGAGATACAAAGGAAGGCAAAAACAATCCCTGCCTTCAAGGAGTTCACAGTACAAACAAGAACCACACACATATACATACATGTATGTGTGTATCTATATATGTGCATATATATGCATATACACATATGCACATATATACACATATATGTGTATGTGTGCATATATGTGTGTATATATATGTGTGCATATATATATATATATATTTATCTCCAAAGTTATGTGGCTCTGCAGAAAGAATGAGAATCCAGTGCTAGAATGAGAAAATGTATATATTCTGGTTGGGAGTGTCTTGCTACTGTAATTATGTTTGCTCTGAGCAGCCATGTTCTACTGTATAAGCAATAAAATACATTTGGGCACTGACTTCTTTGTGAAAATACACATAAGGGCTTGTCTTTTGGACTTTTATTAGACCTGAAAAATAGGTAATGTGGCAAAAAGCAGTAATTCACTAGTTCACTGTTCACTAATGCTAGTAGAATTTAGACACACAATTTAAAAAGTAGTTGAAGCCATGAGAACAAGGGTAGTGCTTAATTTTCACAAAAGGGCCCTAGTCACTGGACTTAGAGTCAAGAAGACTTCATTCGTATCATTACTTAGATACTTACTAGTTATAAAAATTCAGGGCAAATCAATAACGTCACTGTGCCTCAGTTTCTCATCTGTAAAATTCAGGGGGGAGGGGGAGCTCTTGGATTTGATGACTTCTAAAGTTCCTTCTAAATATATAATCCCATGAACCCAATGTTTTCCAATCCAAAGGATTCCTTTAAAATAGTATGAATCCCTCTCTCATCAATATTATTTCTAAATAATGTTACAGGTTTAAAAACTGACTTTCTGCCCTCTCTTAAAGCTTTGCTTTATTAACCAGGTATACTGAAAGTTAGTTTGTTTTCAGCAGCTTTCTGAAAATTACCCCTTTTTTATGCTTTGTCTCTTCACACATTTCAGTACTCTTCTGCCTTGTCCGCATCATGCTATCCTATCAGAAAGCAAAGTATATCAGGAACTTAATGTGTTACTTATCCTAGGACTATTTGCATTTAAAAAAAAGTTCTGGGGAGAAGGCCATGCTTAATGCAAAAGAATATTTCTCTAGAGGTGGAATTTTAGACACAGATTGGGGAAACATTTTGGGTGGGGGAATTTTCTCAGTGCTCCCTCACATTATACCACATGGATTTTGATCTTTTGTCCAGGAGTAAGGTGCAGTCCTGGCTTTTGGAGCTGTTTTATCAGTTAAATATAAGCTCCAAGGACAACATCTTCTTTGTAGAGAACTTAGCAGATTCATCTATCGTTGTATCTAATAATAATAATAATAATTCTCTGTTTGGCATGCGAAGTCCTTAATCACCTCTCCCCCTTTACTTTTCCAATGTTCTTTCATCTTACTCCTCACAATATAGTCTTTGTTCCAGTAACACTGGCCACTTGGCTATTCCATGAACAAGAAACTCCATGTCCTGTCTCTGACATTTCCCATGCTTGGAATGATCCTCTTCATCTCTGCCTACTGGCTTCTTTTAAATCCCATCTAAAATCTCATTCACTATAGGAAGCCTCCCTCAATGCTTCATAATTCTAGTTCCTTCGCTCTTTTGATTATTTCCAATTTACCCTCCTTATAGTTTGTTTGTATGTTGTCTCTGCCATTAGATTGTAAGTTCCTTGAGGGCAGGGACTACTTTTTGTCTCTTTTTGTATCCCAAGCACTTAGTGCAGTGTTTGGCAACATAGGAGGGGCTTAATAGATGTTTATTGACTGATTAAATAAAGGAAATGTTGGAGACCAAGAAACCATGTAGAATCTCATCTTCCATACCAAATTTTCCTTATAAGTACTTAAAACTGGAATTATTCCTCAGGACAATGCTGAATTTCAAAGTTAGTGAATTTCAAAGTTAGTGAATTTCAAAGATAGTGAATATAGAATTACAAAATTATTAACTAATTTTTTTTCTCTTTAAGAAAAGTTGTAGGTGATCAGAGGCAGTGCAATATAATAGAAAGATCATTGATTCTGGAATCAAATGAACTAGGTTCAAATCTTACCTTTGATGCTTATCACCTTGGGCAAGTCACTTAACCTCTGTAGGCCTCAGTTTCCTCATCTGTTAAATGAAGGAGTTGGACTAGATGGCTCCTGGGGTCCTCTCTAGCTCTAAATCTATAATTTTGAGAGATTGTTTGATTCTACTTTCTGCTTTTAGGCAATTAAGTTTAGAATTATTTTTGAATCTTCCTTCTCAACCACTCCCTCATTTCCAATCTGTTACTTTATCCCTAATTTCTCTCACTTTATCCTTTACAACATCTTCTAGAATCAAGCCTTCCTCATTTTACTGACCATCCAGTGGTATGTTGGGACCAGCTTGCAAGGCTGATTGTCAAATTTTCAGTGTGAGCATTTCCAACCTAGAAATCAGCGAAAGCTACAAATTAGGGCTTGATCTGTTGTTTTGTTGATTGTCTAGAACAGGGCTGTCCAAAATGCGGTCCGCAGGCCTCTTGCAGCCCGCAGTGCGATTTATCTGGCCTCCTACGAGCATAGAAATCTACATAAATGCTTTAGTAAATGAAGCCCAGCTACCGCAGAATTCTCACTAAAATAGTAAATCAAAATATATTGTCTATTGTTTCAATAAAAACCTAAGGTTGGACAGCCCTGGTCTAGAATTAAGAAAGTGATGGAAACAATGTTAATAATGCAGATTAAACTTGAAGGTGTGTCATGTGTCTTTCCCCGCCCCCTGCTCCAACCCCTAACTCCCCAGAGAGCTGGTTGTAAACTATTACTTTTCATTACCGTACTCCTCCACTTTGGCCTCTCGGTAGAAAATACAATGGCTAAGAGCTTGCCTAAATTCAGACCCTGTGTTAAACATAGAGATTATCAGTGTGAAGAAACAAATATAGCAAACATATATCATTAATCTGATGTCACTGGTTATGGGCTTATAGGCAAAATACAAAAGGCGGCAGTAGCAGGTCACTAATGCTAGTGATTACGAGACTTACTCTACTAGCTCTGCTAATACAGAATATGTGAGAGCATCACTCTAGTGCTGTTTAGGAGCACTGAGTCACGATCTGCTCTCAGACTTGGATGTGTGACCACAATCCACGATGTATAGGATTCCTTTCTTTAAAAAAATGTTTTTTGATGTGGATAGATCTTTTGATATATTGATATCTTTTGATATCAGTTTGATATGTTGAAACGCTTTATTTTGACATCACTCTCATTTGCCAACATCCTCCCCTCACCCTCAAAGCCATTCCTTATAACAAAGAAGGAAAAACAATAGAATAGAATAGAATTTTGATCATACTTCTCCTCTGATCAAGGTTGCCTATGAGCTATCCCATTCAATCCAATACCCAGACAAGTATTAGGCTCTCTCTCCCCTTCCCCTTAGGTCCATTGACTCTACCTTGCTGCAAATATTATTCCATACTTTTTAACAACATGGTATGACTACTTCAAATAGATTGGTTTCCTTAACATCTTGTGCACATTCTCTATTCATTTCCACCTTTGTGCTGTTATTCATTCTGAAACCCCAACCTAGAATTCCTATCTCTTTCACCTTCACCAAGTCATACCCTTGTTCATGACACATCTAAAGGCTCATCTTCAAGATTCAAGTTCTCCTTGACTATCTTTTCTTTATGGTCATACCAGCCTTTACCTCAAATTCCCTTAACACCTGTGTAATAATACCTGTATTTCAGGTGTCTTTGAAATGTTTTCTCATTTCATGTGTCATATGCATTATAATGTACAGCATATATTTTTTGAACATCTAGATTGTTAGTTGATTAAAGGTAGAGATAATATCATCTTTAAAAAAGCAACCTTTATAGTAGCTATGGCCACACAGTAGTCACTAAAGAACTGTTACTCATAGAAGCAAGCAATTCAGGGCACAGCCACTTAGAGGATTTGTTTTGTTCGCCAATGTTTATTTGTTGTGAGGGTTTTTATTTTTTCTGCTTTTAATGGGTGGAGGTGTAGTAGGGATTGGGGAGGAGGGGTTGGCATCCTAACAAAAGTGATGCCAAAAAAAAGAGAGCTGTTGAAACGGTTTTTAAAATGCACAGAGGAGAACAGAAGGAAGGTCAGAAAGAAGTACAGTTAAGCAAGGACAACTTTGAAAGTAATATGTGGAATTTATGATGTACTTAAAAAAGCAAAGTTGAATGAAATAGAGGTTCATGGCTTCGTATAGAATATTTATTTTTGTGTTCTTCTGTGTATATAGAAATGCACTTTGGGTATAAGTTTAAAAAATTAAAGAAATTAAAAAGAAGAAACCTCCCATGTAGCTCATGATAATATATTTTAAAGAAAAACGGTTTATGATTGCTTTTTGTTTTTATGCCACAATATTTCTACTTAACTTCTTCCCCATTGAATCCATCCTTGTAACAAAGGAAAATATTTAAGGAAAGTAGGAGGAAAGTAACTTTTCTTGTTAGTTCTCCAGGACTGAGACTTGTTTATTTTAATTCATTAGCGCTTTTAGGGTTGTTATAATTTACATTATTATAATTATTTTGTACATTGTTCTCTTGATTCTGGTGATCCCCTTGTATCACTTTATATATCTTCCTATGCATCTCTGAGGCCTTGATATTCATCATTTCATAAGGGTGTATTAGCAAGGCAATAAACACATCATAGACGATAATTGTCAATATGCCTATGTGGTTCTGTATCACAAAATGTAAGAGACTCTCCATATAGAAGGTAGAAGAAGTAAACCATTTATTCAGACACTAAAGAACCAGATCCCAAAACCAATAAGCCCAATCCATCACAGCAGCAAAGAATTCAACACACAATATCACAGCAGAGAACTACTCCTTTCCATAACCTTCCCGCCCCCTGCTGGGGCCTTGCCACCAACAATCACTCACAGGATAGCACAGCACATCTGCTCTCTCCCTTAGCTCTAACCGCTCTCTCTCAGTATTTCCTATGACGCATTTTCCTTTTGCTCTCAGCGAGATCCTTCTACCACATATGATGTAGGCTTCCTGTGATGTAAGCAGGTCACATGGCCTATTAATGGGTGGAGAAGATCTTCAAATCTAAATTGTAATTACAAAGGGGCAACAATATCCTATTGTGTTCATATACCATGATTTGTAGGGGGCACCTAGGTGGCTTAGTGGATAGAGCATTGGTCCTGGAATCAGAAAGACCAGCATTCAAATCTGACTTTGGACATATATTAGCTGTGTGACTCTGGGCAAGTCACTTAACTTCTGCCTGTATAAAACTGGAGAAGGAAATGGCAAACCACTCTAGTATCTCCGCTAAGAAAACCACTATGGACAGCTGGTCGACAGGGTCACAGAGTCAGGCACAACTGAAAAACAATGATCAATGGGCATAATTTTATTTCCAGTTTTTTGCTGGCACAAAAAGTCAGTTATGCTATAAATCCAGTGACTCCTTATTTCTTCCAGAATCAAATATGAAATTCTCTGTTTACCTTTTAAAGACCTTCATAATCTGTTCCTTTCCTACCCTTCTAGACTTCTTACACCTTACTGTCCTCCACATACTCTAGCATCCAGTGACTCTTGCCTCCTTGGGGTTCCCTCTTCCTTTCCCTTGCATTCAGAGATAGGTACCATTAGACACAAATATGTGTGTATGTGTATGTGTGTGTGTATATATATATATATACATGTATGTATAATTCTATACATCTATTTATCAGTTCTTTCTCTGGATGCAGATAGTGTCTTCCTTCACGTGTCCTTTGTAGTTAATTTGGGTATTTACAATAGTCAAAATGACTTATTCACTCGAAATTATTCTGAAAACAATATTGCTGTTACTGTATACAACATTCTCTTGGTTCTACTCATTTTGCTCTTCATTATTTTGTCTAAGAACCTCTATGTTCAAAAATATTTACAGTGGTGGCAAAGAACTGGAAATTTTAGGGATGCCTGAATGGCTGAACAAGTTGTGGTATGCGATTGTGATGGAATACTACTGTGCTGTATGAAATGGTGAGCTTGATGATCTTAGTAAAACATGGATAGACTTGTTTTTTTTTTTCCTTCTGAAAACTATTCTTTGACCCGATATTCACTGGTGAATCGCCCTTGGTTTTATATATATTAACATGTAGGCTCTGTGCTTATTCCTTCAACCCACATTCAGAATAGCAGGTTGGGTTTCCAAAGAGAAGCTACATATGGTTCCCCTTAGGGTATTAGCGGTAACCCTGAGGGGTTGGAGGTACCTTCTAATGCTTTGCTCACGAACTCCCATCGAGTTATTGTCCCTCCAATATCACCAGTTCGTTTTTTTTTTTTTAACAGGGCATAGTGAGTTGTCTAGGGTCACACAGCTAATAAGTGTTTGAGGACAGATTTGAACTCAGGAAGATGAGTCTTCCTGATAGGGAGGCTTCGAGCTCTGTGCACTATGGCGCCACCTAGCTGCCCTAGTTATTATCTACCTAGCATCAATTTCTAACTAGTGGTCTTTTCTCAATCATCCTTAGTGATCTCTGCATCCTTTAACCCTGTCAATAATCCTCTTCTTGGTGCTCTCTTCTCTCTAAGTTTCGTGACACTATTGTCTGATTTTCTTCTTGCCTATCTGGCCAATCCCTCTCATTTGTTGGATCGTCATCAAGGTCACACGGGCTAAATGTGGGTGTCAGATAGGACTCTCTCCGGGGCCCTCTTCTCCTCTCCTTCTACACCATTTCACTCAGTGATCTCATCGGCTCTCACGAATTCAGTTATGATCCAGAAATGTGGCGTAGTGGATAGAGTGACAGACCCGGAGTCAGAAAGACTTCTAAATCTGATACTAATGAATATGGCAATTGGTCAGGAAGGAAAGAAATCAGGAAGATTTGGGTTCAAATCCTGCCTTAGACATTTATTAGCTATAGAAGCTCAGGCAAGTCACTTAACTCTCTATGCCTCAGTTTCTTCGTCAGTGAAATGGGGACAGTAATATCACCTACCTCATGAGGCTCTTGTGAGGTTCAAAATATTGTAAAGTGCTTAGCACAGTGTCTAGCACATAGCAAGCATTATAGTTACTATGTAGGCCCCATTTCCAATGATTTTGAGGAGGAACACTTTTATTTTAGGCTTTGAACCTACTTTTTAGCAAGAGCAGGGGACAAGACATTCCTCAGAGGCCTCTCTTAATTGGTGCCTAGACTTGCACATCTTATACCCAGATCAAATTAGCTTAACTATGCTCAACCACCTCTTCGACCTCAGCACAATCTCTTTGTTGTCTCTATGGCTCCTTCCACTGGATGTCTCTGACTTAGTCCTGCCAATACAGCACAGTCTCTGCCCTTTTGGAGACTTCTGACTCTGCTTCTATTGTGCTGTTCTGTCCTTTTCTCTGTCCCTTATAGGATATGATCTAGGACTGTAATGGACTCATCTCTATCCCAATAGTACTATTGCTGATAGCTATCCTTTCCATTCACACTTTTTATACATTGCTGACCCAAAGTGTTATTTATTTGGTCTCACTGCAGACTATAGAGATGCCCTTTTTGCTGTTTATATATTTAAACACGTTTTCCCTTTTCCTTTTTTTTTCCAATCCACAGCCAAAAAATTATCCTCTCTATAAGATTCTTCCTTCCCTTTCCTTCCCCTCCCTTTCCTTCCAGAATAATCCCTAACATGCCCAATAAGCAATCATTCAGGCTTTGCTTGGATCCTCTCCTCTTTTTCCCTTCCCCCCCTCCCTTCCTTCCTTCCTTTTTTCTTTCTTTCTTCCTTCCTTCCTTTCTCTCTTTCTTCCTTCCTTTCTTTCTTTCTTTCTTTCTTTCTTTCTTTCTTTCTTTCTTTCTTTCTTTCTTTCTTTCTTTCTTTCTTTCTTCCTTCCATCCTTCCTTTCTTTCTTCCTTCCTTTCTTTCTTCCTTCCTTTCTTTCTTCCTTCCTTCCTTCCTTCCTTCCTTTCTTTCTTTCTTTCTTTCTTTCTTTCTTTCTTTCTTTCTTTCTTTCTTTCTTTCTTTCTTTCTTTCTTTCTTTCTTTCTTTCCCTTTTCTTACCTTCCTTTTGTCTTTCTTTTTCTTTCTTGGTGTCTATCTTTCTCTTCCCAAATATATTACTTGACACTATGAAATCTTAAAATGAAAATGCCCAACAACTGCCTCCCCTTCCTCTCTCAGCTAGGGGTAGGTTTTCAAACTGAAAGTAGAAGTATAATTGTAGTAGACTCAAGGCTAGCAAAGCTACCATGATGCTTTGGACCAAAATGTGATACCTTTTCACCTAGTGGGCCCTCTCCACATAGCAAGTGAGGATGAAACTGTAACTGAGTTCATAGGTGTCAAACTGAGAGACAGAGAAATAGTACTAGTGCCTCTGGCAAAAGCCCTTCTTCCATGGCCTTGATACGTAATTGGTCCTGATTTGGCCCTGGATCGAGAATGATACTGTCCTACTCTAAATAACTAAAGGGTCTATATTTAAAAGCAAGAACACAAATAGCCAGAATGAATGTAAACAACAAATGGTGGGCTATTTCCACTGTGGCATCCCAGAGCCACATTTGGATGTGTCCAGCTTAGGAAACATGTAAACACTAGAGTTTTAGGCCAGAATCCAGTTTTTGTTTCAAGAATGAGACTACTTATAGGTGAGGGGTTAGAGAAGAACATAGCTTAGGTATAAGGAGAGGATATAAAGAGAGAACATCTCAATGGGAAGATCCAGTATTCAGACAGCCTTCATACTGAATGGTTACAGAATTACACAATGGCAAAGTTGGAAAGGTCTTTGGCAGCCATCTAGTGAAACTGCCAAATAATTTCCTCGACAACAATCTCTCTTCACATCATCTCCATCTCACCAGAGATTAGGACTTCACCCTTGGCTCCTTTCTGGTTCTGCCTTCTCTACTGGGTGAATGAAGGTTCCACCTTTCTAGCACCATTTTATGTGTCATCCTCCCTATAAGAAATGCAAGATCCTTGAGAGTAGACATTGTCTTGAGTGCTTTTATATATATCTTCAGCACTTTGCGCAGTGGCTAGCACATAGTAAATGTGTAATAGATGTGCACTCTCTATGTCTGTCTCTCTGTCTCTCTCTTCTCCTTTGTCCTTACCCTTTCTCCCTCTTTTCTCCCACCCCTTCCAACATGCTCAATAAGTAGTCATAACCTCTGCTTAAATGCCTCCACTGAGGGAAAACTACACCTTTATTCTCCTTTTCAGAATCTATCAGTCATTGCTTTGTGAGATGGAATTATTAGACAATCTAGAACCATTTGCTATTATCCTTATTTTACAGATGGATAAATTGAGACAGGCAGAAGTTAAGTGATTTGCCCAGGGCCACACATAAATGTCTGAGGCCAGATTCAAAGTCAGGACTTCCTGACTCTATGTCCAGAGCTCTATCCACTATGCAACCTAATTGCCTCTTTCAGCCTAACTTTTAAAATAATTGAACGCCAGTTAAACCAGGTTCTGCCTGAGGAAACTGAAGCCTAGGGAAGTTAGGTGACTTGTCTAAGGTTACACAGATAGTAAATATCAGAGGTAAGTGGTCTAACTCTCATAGCTAGTGTTCAGTGCTTTGGTCTTTCTTAATAATCTTTCTTCAATCTCCACACCCTGCCTTGATGAAGGGTGGGAGAATCTGGCTGGTAAACACCTGACAGGTTCATTAGAGATATTATTACATGGGTTTGAAACCCACTCCAGCCAATCTGATTGCACATTTTATTGAAATAATTTTATAAACAAGTCTTCAGACAAGGCTCAGCTCTGATGAATCCTCAAAGCTCATTACCACCCTCAAAAAGAAATTTGAAGAGATGAAAATAAAACTCAAGGATTAAAACAACTATTACCTTAGGCAAAACTGCCTGCTTGTGCTTTCTATTTCCCCATCTGTAAGATGGGGATAATGATATTTGTCTTTCCGGCTCATAGAAAAAAAGATAGGCCAAAGTTCTGAAAAGCGCTCTTGGCAGTTTGGAAGGAAGATGCCACATAAACATGATTATTTTTAATAACATCATAAATAATAATAATGATAAATACATGGCGGCTTTCTCTGAAGCTAGGGTAAGGCAAGCTTACTACAATGGAAGCATGCACTGGCGAGGCATGTCAAGTAGGTGGAATGTCACAGAATTTCACCTGGTTCGAATTAGTCAACCTATATACCTTCTATCAACTGCATGTAGCATGTACTTCTATAGTAAGGGATCGTTAGTCAGGTGACACCTCAGTAGAAATTAATTTAATGTGTTTGTTACTGTTGTTACCACAGATGTACAGTGACCTTAACAATATGGTAAAATAGAGGCATGTTCAGGTGGCCATTATGTTCCCACGATGGGAATCCTTGCTCGAGCAAATTGTATTACCTCGAATGTGCCCTGAGTCAGATGAGAGAAGTCTTTCAAATCCTATTCTGACCCAATGCAGCAGAAACAAGATGATTTCACTCTGAGATGAAAATAATGTGGGGAGAATTATCCTCAAGACTCTGGGTGAAAGGATAACATTTGAAATGTTGGGGAGTTCTGGATGAAGCACATGCCTTTCTGAACTAAGTTACACTGTATCCTGTTTTCTTCTGTTTCTTATTTTTACATTGAGCATAAATAGATCATAGGATAATACTTTAGGAGTGAAATGGACGTTAGAGAGCCAGCCTGTCCAGACTCTTCATTTTATAGGTGAAGAAACTGAAGCCTAAGGAAGTTAGGTGACTTGTCTAGGGTCACACAGGTAGTAAATAGTATAGGCAAATCCTCTGACTCCCATAGCCAGTGTTCTGTCCTCAGTATCTATTGCACCTAGGTAGCCTAGTGTATACTGATGGACTCAAAGTCAGAAAAATCTGAGTTTAAAACATGTTCTTAACACTTGCTAGTTGTGTGACCTTGAGAAAGTCACTCACCCTCTGCCTCAGTTTTCTTATTTGTAAAATAATAGTTAGCATTTCTTCATAGCACTTTATGTTTTGTAAAACACTTTATATGTGTTAGCTCATTTGATCCTCACTACAACCCTGTGAGGTAAGTGATTTTATCGACCTCATTTTACAGATCTGGAAACTGAGACAGAGAGGTTAAGTGACTTGTCCAGGGTCATACATCTAGTAAGTATTGGAGTCAGAATATGAACTCGGAGCTTCCTGACTCAAAGTTCCTGATTCTATCCACTGTGGCACCTCGCTGATTAAAATGAGGATCATAATACCACCTACCTCAGAGCTGTAAGAATAAAATGAGATTCGATATATAATATAGGTAATATATATAGTATATAGGTAACATGTTATATGTAATATTATACTGTGGCACCTCGCTGCTTAAAATGAGGATCATGATGCCACCTACCTCAGAGTTGTAAGAATAAAATGAGATTTGATATATAATATAGGTAATATATATAGTATATAGATAACATGTTATATGTAATATTATGATGTAAGATATAACATTATAATGTAAGATATAATATAAAGATGTATAGTGTTCTGTAAACCTCTAAGTGTTAGCGATTTTACTATGTATCATGCTGTTTAAATGGCTATGACTAACATCCAGAATTGCAGTGATAAGGAAATCAACTCATATTCTTGAAACTAAATTGAGAATGTGAAGAAGGAAATTGGGGGAGAGAGGTAGAATCAGGAAAATATGCTGCTTTTCCATAGAAATGATTAAATAATTTTTAGACAACATACAAGCAAGTAAGTATATGTGAAATTGCAGGGCTTCTCTCTTAAAGGCATTGAGTAATAGCAAGTGAAGAAATGCAATCCAGCAGTAGAGCTCTGAGTTCACGAGTTTAGATGAAAGAAATCAGCATAGGGGCATACAGACATTAAAAAAGAAGGCAAAGACTAAAAAGGAGAGGAAAAAAGGAAACTTCAGTAGGAGAATCTCAAGCATCAGAATGGCTAATTTGAGCTTCAGAGAGTTGCCCTGAGCATACATTAAGTGGGATTCAGCTGCTCGATGTACCATCAAATATTTCATATTAATAATTAACAAGTCACTGGCTGTCAGAGCCAGAATCAAATGGATAGAAGGGGAGTTTGGGTCACCTGTATTAGGACTGAGAAACTTAATGAGGGGGTGGCTTTACTGCAGTTTTGAGAGATGATATGCCAGAGCAAAGGATTAAGAGGTGCCCATCTCCAAAGGCTCCCCTCCTCCTTCTCTCCTCCCTCCTGCAGCTTATTCGTGGTCTTTCCTTTCCTGTCTGTATTCTCCTTTTTTTTGATTCACGACAAAAGTATTAAGTATGTACTTATTAGGGGCCCAAACTCGCCTTCAAGTAGGGGGTGTGCATTGCTGTACATGGCTCCAGATTGTCCTGATTCGTACATAGGCACCATCAGCAATTATTTAAGATAAATGGTGATAGGCAGCATGTATCAGAGGGTGGGAATAGGTCCTGAAAGTGAAGTGAGAAGAACCTATGAGATCACTTGGAAAAGCTTGTGAATTCCTTGCCATTTGCCTCCTTGGCTTTGGATGAAAAGCAAATCTTAAAGCTGCTCAAAATGTGTCTGATTCATCTGTAACTGAGAATGAGACCAATCATGGATAAGAAGTAAGTAAAATCTTTCTGATCCTGGAGCCAAGAGAGCCTATTTTAAAGCACTTAATGTATTTTTTTTCTTAAAGATATATACACTGACTGTAATTAAGCGCTCTTTTTTTCCTTGTGATCTTGGCATGATGTTAAAAAAGAGATAGAGAGAGGGAGCTTGCTTGCCAAGCGGATTTTTCTAAGCTCTCTCAGCCCTAATTAAAAGTCCTTTGTGTAAGACCAACCAGCAATCAGATTTCTAATTAGAGTCGAACCAAACTGCTTTGGTGAACTGTGGGTTTCTCTAAAACACAAGGCTCTTGGAAGAAGTCCTGTCCATTTGAATACTGCCCTTTATCAAAGTCCTCCCCAGGCCCCGCTGGGAACTGAAAAGGGTCTGTCAGAGGGCAGTGTCACAACACCCGTTACTGTTGGGACACTGTTTCCCTCTCTGATTGGATGCTGTTCATTGGAGGTCACCTCTAAACTAAGTGCTAATGCCCCTTGATGTTTGCTATTAAATCAGGTAAACTGGCTTCCTTTCTGTATTGACCATAGGACTTTGAAAGTTTGAAGGTATCATTTCTGTGTATATTAAATAAATTTTTTACATTTTATATGGCCTAATACACAGGCAAATTAGGAGTCCCCTGCCATTCAGTGGGTTTTAGAGGACTTCTTTAACCTAATAATAGCTTATATTCATATAGGACTAATACTAGTACTGATGACTGACATTCGTATAGGACTTCTAAGGCTTGCATGTACCTTCACGTACAATATTTTATTTGAACCTCACAAGAGCCCTGAGAGGTAGGTGATAGTACTGTCCCCATTTCACTGATGAAGAAACTGAGGTGTAGAGAGTTAAGTGACTTTCCTGAGGTCCTACAGCTAATAAATGTCTAAGGCAGGATTTGAACTCAAATCTTCCTGACTCCAAGTCTGGTAGGGTCTTGGGTCTGGGAAATGGAGAAGCTGCAAATAAGTAATGGCTTTGTTTGTACGTAGTTGTTTGCATGTTGTCTCCTCATTTTTAAAAGTGAGCTCCTTGTGCCTTTTTTACCTTTCTTTGTATCCTCAAAGCTTAGAGCAGTGCCTGGCGGTTAATCAGTCAGTCAATAGGCATTTAATCAATCGCTTACTATGTTCCAGGCACCGTGCTAAGGGCTAAGGACGCAGAGAAAGGCAAAAGACAGTCCTTGCCCTGGAGGAACTCCTAACATTCAAACAATTACGTATGAACAATACTGGATGAATGGGAACTAATCAACAGTGGGAAAGTACACAGTAGATGTTCAATATGTGCTTGTTAACTGTCTGACTAGTCTTGGTGTCAGAAGACCTGGATATGATTTCTGCCTCTGTCATCTATTGGCTGTGTGATCCTGGGTAAATCATTTTCCTTCTCTGAAGTTTAGCTCTGGATCTATAAAATAGAGATAATTGTCTTCTACATTATAACTCCTTTACTCCTGAGGGTTCTTGGGAGGCCCAAATGATATATGTGAAAGAGGATTATACAGTGTAAACTATTGTTATTATTGGGCTTTTTCCCTTTCTGTGTAAAGGAACATAAGTCTATTCAGAGATGTTGGGGCACTGGAACGACAGAATGTCACATCGGTCCAGACAAAAGCACAGGAGAGAACAACTTAATCTTTGTATTTCTCTTACCTAGTGGCTATGCTGGAGTTTCTCCCTGGTTGCTATGTAGAGATTTCAAACACTCGCTTTTTTAAAAGAGACTTTCAGAAATGTAGACTTTTGTGTAGAGGTTGTAATTGGGATGCTGAAAGGACTCTTTCTTGATTCTTGATTCTCATTGCTGTGACAAAGGCAACAGGAATGGAATCCATATCTCATGACCTTAAGGACAAAGCACCCAGGAGCCACAGAGTACCATGAAAAGGTAGGGGATGTATTCCTGGAGCTTGGCTCACTTCAGAAAGAATGATCCCTTTTTCATTTTTTTTCAGAAACAAATACAGAATAAAAATAGAAAAATAAGAATGCCTTACTTAGTCTATTCTGCTTAATTTCATTCTCTTTATCTTTTCATTTGGGGGTTTATTCAGACTCATGAGAATTTGTTTAAAAGCTTCTTTGTGGATGTATTTCCTTAATGACTGCTTAACTTCCTCACATCTTAACAAGAAATAATTTTTGAATATAATTTTTGCATCTAGATAAAAATAAATGGAAAGCCTAACTATTAAACTGTCCCAAACCTTGAAGTTTGAAAAAATGTAGTGGCAAGTGCCTAGCACTGCATAAGGAGCTGGCTCATGTAATCTAGTTTCCGAAATGTCACTTGGGGAGGTTCGGTATGATGAGGCAATGACAGGAAGAAACATTGGAAGAGGAAGGAAGTCAAAGTCACCAGCTGACAGGGTGAAGAGAGAGAAAGAAAAAGAAGACTAGAAATATGGCAAGATTATGGATAATCAGTTAAGAACTAGGAGAAGAAAAAAATAAAGGGAAGGGAGAAAAAAGTGGGAGGCCCTCTGCAATACGCATTTGTCGCCGTTCTGTTGCTTTAGCCATGTCTTTGTGACTCCATTTGGGGTTTCTTGGCAAAGACACTAGAGTGGTTTGCCATTTACTTTTCCAACTCATTTAGCAGATGAGGAAACTGAGGCAAACAGGGTTAAATGACTTGCTCAGGGTCACACAGCTATTAAGTATCTGTGGTCAGATTTGAATTCAGGAAGATGAGTCCAGGCCCAGTACTCTATCCACTACACCACCTAGTTGCTACCCGCATAGACACACAGACACACATAGACACACACAGACACATACGCTTTTCCTTCTAGAACATAAGGAAATTCTCTTAATTCAGTTGCTTAACTTGAATTCAACTGCTGAGGCAGCTCATTTGTGCACTGGGCCTCAAGTCAGGAAGACCTGAGTTCAAATCCTGCCTCAAGAGGGAATTACTAACTGTTTGACCGGGACAAGTCATTTAACCTCCTGACTCAGTTTTCTCAGTTGTAAAATGGGGATAATAGTAGCATCTACCTGAAAAAGTTGTTGTGAGGATCAAATAAAATATTTGTAAAGTGCTTAGCACAGTGCCTAGCATATAGTAGGTGGTTAATAAATGCTTATTCCCCTCTCCCCTCATATAATGTAACAAGCACTTATTAAGCACTTACTATGTAGAAGATAACTGTACTAGGAGCTGGGGATGCAAAACCAAACACCAACAACAAAACAATCCCAGTCCTTCACTAGATGATACATTTACACAATAAGTAACAGTAGCCATCACTTAAATAGTGCTTTGAGTTTTGCATAGCACTTTACAAATATCTCAGTTTATCTTCAAAGCAACCTTATTATTATATCTATTTTACATATGAGGATAATTTGAAGAGGGAGAGAAAGCCCTAGCAATTAGGAAGGGAGGGGTTAGGGAATGCTTTCTGTAGGAAGTAGTACCTAAAATAAACCATGACGCCTGTTAAAGATTCTAAAAGTCTGAAGTAAGGAGGGAATGTATTCTAGAAATGGGGGAACATCAGGATAGGAAACAGACTGTAGCTTTTGGAGAATAGCAGATTGGTCAGTTTCGTAGGTGAAGAAGAGTAATGTAACAAGCCTAGAAATGTAGGCAGGAGTTAGATTGTGAAAAGCTTTAAATACCAACCGGAGGTATTTTCATTTTATCCTAAGAGGTAATAGGGAACCAATGAAGATTCCTGAGCAGAGGACTTACACAGTAGGATAAGTATTTCAGGAGGAGTATTTTGGCAGTTGTGGGGTGGAGGGATTGAAGATTGGAGGCAGAGAGCAACATTAGGAGGCTTATTAAAATAGCATAGTTAGGAGGTGAGAAAGGATTGAGTTAGAGTGGCGGCCAAGTGAGAGGAGAGAAGGGGACAGATTGTAAGAAGTGTTGCGGACATAGAATTTACAAGACTTGGCCACTGATTGAGAAAGTAAGAATTAATCTAAGTGGGGAAATTTGCTATGGGAGGAGTTTTAACTTTTGCTTTGTTTTTTCTTCACTACTCTATAGGGGAGAGGCAATATTAACTTAGCCTAGGTAAGGCCGAGGCAAATGTTTTCTCTCCCGCAGCTTGCTTCTCACCTGATATAATCCTAGGTTCTCTTTAGAAGAACTTCCCTGCTTTTTGCCATGGTGGAATTAGATTTACGTCTAGAAGAGACCATAGTGGTCATTGTCCAATCTCTCTCATTTTCTCAGGGTTCTATCCATGTTATTCCCTAAAAATCTAGAATCACAATCTTGTGGGGTTTTTTTGGGGGAGGTGGTGGAGGCAATCAGGGTTAAGTGACTTGTCCAGGGTCACACAGGTCATAAGTATCTGAGGTCATATTTGAACTCAGGTCCTCCTGACTCCAGGGCTGGTGTGCCACCTAGTTGCCCCCAAGAATCATATTCTATAGGCAGGACGCAGCACAGGGCTGCCCTCCTTTCTATTGCCCCCTCCACAACCAAACTTGTTGGGAATCAGGTTACATAAAAATGAGGCAACTAAAGCCCAGAAAATTTAAGTAACCTGCCCAAGGTCACACAGGAAGGCAAAGTTGAGACTGGAACCTTGTAGTCCTGTGATTTCCAAATCCTATGACCTTTCCAATGTACTATCGCCACTTAAACATCTGTTTAAGACAGGTAGATTCAAAGCTAGTAAGAACTTATTTTAGATGAGGAAATCCCATAGATCTTATCTTGTAGGTTACCAAATTTTTAGCCCTCAGGCTTTATACACAATAAATGCTAAAATAATGTCTATTGAATGGAGAAATGAAATTGTCATTATATGTATAACATATATATGTCATATATGTGTGTATACACACACATATGTGTGTATATATGTATATGTGTGTGTATGTGTTTGTGTCTGTGTGTATTTCAATAGAGCTATAAATCCAGGGGGAAAAGGACAAGACAGTGAAGTCTGAGAGGTGGAATAATATACTCCTAAGCAAAGAATTTTTTTTTTTTTATATCTGAGCCTGTGACTTTATTGGTGCAGGGAGCTCCAAGGGAGCAGATTCCCTCTATCAATGCTAATCAGCAGATTCTGCTTTGGGATAGTTCCAATTGTTGCTAAGTTTTTCCTTCCATGGAGCCTGCTTCTATCTCTCTGCTTCTTTAACTCATCGCCCTGAATTTTGCCCTCTGGGACTATGCAGAGTAAGTCTAACCTCTTTAAAATATGAGAGCCCTTTTACAACTTAGCCCTTTCATGCTTCCTTTAAGTCTCTCATCTCTGAGTTAAACATTCTCATTTCTTCCTCCTGATCCCTTCATCATTCTGGCCACGCTCCTCTGAGAATGATTCAGTTTGTCAATATCACTCCTAAAATGAAAGACAATACTCAACACAATGCTATAGCAATTTCAGTCTTCAGTGAACCAGAAAACAAATTCCTTAGGAAAGAACTCCCTATTTGATTAAAAAAAAAACAAACAGCAAAATTTGGAAAAGTAGAAAGTAGTCACACAGAAATAAGACTGAGACCATCAACTTATATTTTGCAATGCATTATGAATGGATCGGTGATCTTATTATTAAAGATATCATGGAGTTATGAATGAGTTCGAAGTAGAGCAAGACTGTGGATCTCTGTTAATAAAGGAGAAAATCATAAGAGCTTTTTTTGACTACTTTGGCTGAATGGACTCATTTTGAGCTACAGGGTTCATGAAAAACCCCACTCTATTTTAAAATGAAAAAAGTATTATCTAATTTTTAAAAAGAATAAGATTTCTCTTTTTTAAGGACACCATTTTCAAAAACATTTTTTCTCCCAAAATGGTACTTATTAGCACCAACAGCCACAAGGAAGAAAATCAGAAAAACAATTCTAAAAATACCCACTGAAAATGAAATCCCAAACCATATTATAACTCATCATGGACAGGAAAAACTTCAGACAGTTTGTCCATGGTCCGAATTCTATGTACCTCAATGAGTTTTCATTCAATTACCACGCAGGCATAGTATAAGGTTCATTTGTAAAGTTCTTTGTGTGTGACTTTGTCTTCTTTTTAAGCCACAAAAATTAACTTTATTTCACCATTTACAGTCATTTAAGGCTTGATTATAGAATAACATATGAAAAGACATTTAAAAAAATCAGAGTTTTGTTCTCTTGAGTAAGAGTAGGACATTCTACAGCATTGTCAGCTTTGCAAAATCTCACAGTGACTGGTTCAAAAATACTAAGAAGGAGAGAATGAGTCTTCAGGAATAGTTGAAAGTTGCCAGCAGTGACTTTCTGCTATTGTCTCATGGAGACAAGATACCCAAACCCCCTATACCAGAGAAGCTGGGGCTTTTCTCAATCTTTCTTTGGAACCAATGGACCAATGACTTTATCTCTAACTTGAAATGAATACATTTATAGTTTTATTTGAATAAACCTATACATTTATTCTTTTTAAGTGAATTAAATCATTATTATTATTATTAGCAAAGAAATGGATTTTTCTATTTTTGTGGGCAGGATTTTGAAAAGTTCCAGTAGACTCAGGCCCATGGAGTAAAGTCAGAAAAAAAAATTCTGAAAATACCTACTGGAAAATGAAATGCAAACTGATATTACAATTCATCTTGGGCAAGAAAAATCTTTGGACAGTTTGGCTATATCCTGAATTCTATATGCTCTAATGTATGTTCAATAAATCACCTCCCTGGAAAAATGAAGGTTCCAAAGTTGCCCTTAAATCTCCACTTCTCTGGATGTGACTTTGCAAAAGTCACAATAAAGAAGACAAAAATAATGAGGAGAGAGGTAACCTCCAAGAATCCTTGGAAATTTCCAGGAATCATCTTTGTGGCACTGCTTCTTGGAGGCAGGATGGATGCCCTATTCATCTGGCATTTTCTCAATCTTTCTTTGAAACCATTGGACCAATGGATTTGTTTCTAATTTTAAATAAACAAATTTATAAATTTATTTTAATTTAATTTAAATAAATATGTCAATTTATTTTAATTTATTCATTTAATTTTTTTCAGTGAAAAAGGCTTTTTGCCTTATTTTTACAAAGTGATAGATTTCTTGTCTTTGACAAGAGAAAAACTAGAAGAAAGAGACAGATGACTTTCAGGAATCCTCAGAAGATGCCAGAAATCATCCTGGTGACATTGCTTCAAGGAGGCAGAATGCCCAAACCAGATGTATGAGGGAAGGCTAGACTTTTCTGAGTCTTTCATTGGAATCAGTGGACCAATGGCTAGGTTTTTCATTTTAAATGAACAAATCTATTAATTCATCGATTCATTTATTCTTTTAAGTGAACAAAACTATTCCCTTATTTGTTTATTTTCCTTTAAAGAAATAGATTTCTATTTTTTTGGTCAACTTTTTGAAAATGGTGTTTTCTGACACTCCCCCCCCCCCCCCACTCCTGCCCAGGCCCTTGAAAGAAAATCGAAAAAATTCTAAAAATGTCCATTGCAAACTGAAATTGAAACCCATATCACAATTCATCTTGGGCAAGAAAACAATTTCAGACATTTTGGCCATACTCCAAATTCTATATACTTGGCTACATGTTCAAGAAATCACCTACCTGGTCACAATGAAAAGTGCTAGGTTCCCCTTCAATCTTTAATTCTGTGGTCTTGGGATTGTAAAACCTCTCAGGAAGGAGGATAAAAACCCTGACGTGGTTAGAGGGAGCCTTCATGATTCCTGGGAAGTTGCCAGGAATCATCCTTGTGCTACTACTTCATGGGGGCATGATGCCCAACCCCCACACACCAGAGAAGGCTAGGCTTTTCTGTCTTTCTTTAGATCCAATGGAGCAATGTCTCTATTTCTCTTTTTAAATAAACAAATTTATCTATTTATTTTAATAAGTCAATAAATCAATTCTTTCTTAAAATCATTTATTTCTTTAATACTTTTAGTTTTCAGCATTAATTTTCACAAGAGTTTGAATTACAAAATTTCTCCTCATTTCTACCCTCCCCCCCACTCCAAGATGGCATATATTCTGATTGTCCCATTCCCCAGTCAGCCCTCCCTTCTGTCACCCCACTCTGGCCCCCGTCCCCTTTTCCCTTACTTTCTTATAGGGCAAGATAGATGTTTATGCCCCATTGCCTATATATCTTATTTCCTAGCTGCA
>CM053627.1:153405099-153446560 GCA_028646595.1 Phalanger gymnotis | reverse complement strand
CAACAGAACTGCTTTTTCTTGCCACTTTTATGTGAGATAATTTACCTCATTCTATCTCTCCTTTTCTCCCTCTCTCAATATATTCCTCTTTCATCCCTTAATTTGATTTTATTTTTTTAGATATCATCCCTTCATATTCAAGTCACCTTCTGCCCTCTGTATATATATATATATATATATATTCCCTTCAGCTACCCTAGCACTGAGGTCTCATGAATTATACACATCATCTTTCCATGTAGGAATGTAAACAAAAAGGTTCAACTTTAGTAAGTTCCTTGTGATTTCTCTTTCTTGTGTACCTTTTCATGCTTCTCTTGATTCTTGTGTTTGAAAGTCAAATTTTCTATTCAGCTCTGGTCTTTTAACTGAGAAAGCCTGAAAGTCCCTGCTTTACAGCTGCCATCTTGGCTCTGCCCCCTAATTCTTTTTTTTTCAGTGAACAAAACTGTTCCCTTATTTTTACAAAGAAATGGACATTTCCACTTTTTTTGGTCAATTTTTTTTTGTTTTGTTTTTTGGTAGGGCAATTGGGGTTAAGTGATTTGCCCGAGGTCACACAGCTAGTAGGTTTGTCAAGTGTCTGAGGCCAGATTTGAACTCAGGTCCTCCTGACTCCAGGGCCAGTGGTCTGCTCACTGTGCCACCTAGCTGCCCCTTGGTCAATATTTTTAAAATGATGCTTTTGAGCACTCTAAGACCATGGAAGAAAATCAGAAGTTTAAAAATACCCACTGCAAAATGAAATGAAACCCATATTACAATTCATCTTGGGCAAGAAAACATTTTGGACATTTTGGCCATGCCCCAAATTCTATATATTTAGTTACACGTTCAAGAAATCACTTTCATGGCACAATGAAAAGTGCTACGTTCCCCTTAGTCTTCAATTCTGTGAGCATGACTTTGCAAATCTCAGAGTAAGAGGTACAAAACCGATAGAGGGTAACAGGTAACCTTCAGGAGTCGTTGGAGGCTGCCAGCAATCATGCTTGTGCCACTGCTTCCTGGGAACCAATCCCCAAATGCCAGGCAAGGCTAGGCTTTTCTCAATCTTTCTTTGGAATCAATAGGCCAATATCTTTATTTCTTATCTTAAATGAATAAATATATTAATTTATTTTAATAAATAATTTTAATAAAGGTATTTTAATAAATTGTTACATTTATTCATTTATTCTTCTGGTGAACAAAATGATTCCCTTATTTTTACAAAGAAATGGATTTTTCTATTTTTTTTGTTCAGTCTTTTGAAAATGGTGTCTCTCAGTATTCCTGGACTCATGGAAGAAAATCAGAAAAAATTTTAAAAATATCCACTGCAAAATGAAATGCAAACTGATGTTATAATTCATCTTGGACATGAAAAAATTTTGGGCAGTTTGGCCATGCCCCAAATTCTATATGCTTGATTGTATGTTCAAGAAAATAACCTTCCCCACACAATGAAAGGTGCTAGTTCCCCATCAATCTTTAGTTCTGTGGGATTCACATTCCAAATCCTCCAGTAAGAGGAAGAAAGAAGCTACAGAGGGTAGAGAGAACCTTTAGGATTCCTGGGAAGTTGACAGGAACCATCTCTATGTTACTGCTTCTTGGGGACAGGATACCTAAACCCTGTGCCCCAGACAAGGATGGGCTTTTCTCAGTGTTTCTTTGGAAACAACAGATCATTGGTTTTATTTCTAATTTAAATGAACACATTTTTTTTTTAAGACATCAAATTTATTCCCTTACTTTTCCAAAGAAATGGATTTTTCTATCTTGGGAGGTGAAACTTTTTTCAAATGATTCTTCCCAGCACCCAGCCCCATGGGAGAAAATAAAAAAAAGTTCCGAAAATACTCCAAGAAATCCAAAACTGTATTAAAATACATTTGGTGCAAGAAAAAACTTTGGACAGTTTGGCCAAGCCTCCAACTCTATGTACCTTGCTGCATGTTTAATAAATCACCTTCCTTGTGCAACAAAATTTACAAGGTTCCCCTTCGATCTTTAGTTCTCTGGGTATGACTGTGACAAAACACTAAGGAGGAGAGAGTTAGCCTTCAAAATTCCTGAGAAAGTCTTCAAGAATCATCCTTGTACGTGTTTCCAAAGGGTGGATCCCCTAACCCTCAGCAAAACCCCCAATCTCTGGGGGCTTTTCTCAATGTTCCCTTAGATCCAATGGACCAAAACTTTTTGATTTTACAGGAACAAATTCACAGATTTATTTTAATAAATATTAAAATATATTAATAAATAATGAAATTAGTAAATATATTCATTTTTTTTTTTAGTGGACAAGACTCTTCCCTTACTCTTACAAAAAAAAAAGGATTTTTCTATTTGGGGGGCAACTTTCACATTGTTGTTTCCCATCAACCCCAGGACAAAGAAAAAAATCAGAAAAATTCTAAAATTATCCACTTCAAAATGAAATCCAAACTCCCATATGTGAGGCAAGATAATGATAACACTCTGGTCACTTTGGCCATGCCGCCAATTCTATTTATCTTGATGTATTTTCAATAAATCACCTCCCTGGCTCAATGAATGGTGCAATGTGTTTTTTTTTTTTTGCTTTGTTTTGTTTTTGCTTTTTTTTTCAGTCTTTTTTGTTTTTGTTTTTGTTTTTGCTTGACTTTCCAAAACTTCACATTAAGGGTGAAAAAAATTCAAAGATGGAATAGGTAGACTTCAGGAATCCTTGGCCATTGCAAGGAATCATCCTTGTGTAGAATGAATAATTCCCTGGTGATAGGGACTTTTCTCAATCTTTCCTTGGAAACAATGGACCAATGCCTTTATTTCTGATTTTGGATGAACAAATTTATTGATTTTTGGGAAGTAAATCAATAAATTTATTTGCTCTTTTTTATGTGGAAAAAACTATTCCTTTTGTTAGGATGGAGAATTGAGAGAATGGTGTAGCTGAGACTCCACATGTAAGAAAAGCTTTCCTTGAGGGGCTGGACTGTAAAAAATATATATATATATATTATATCTATATCTATCTATCTATCTATCTATCTATCTATCTATCTATCTATCGAGAGCCCATTTCCCCTCCCTTCTTCCTCCAGGGAGACTTTCATTTCTGCCAAGAGGAGAAGCAGAAAGTTGGGCTTGAGGGCCCCCACTCTGCCCTTCTCAGAGAGAGGGTGTATTGGTCTACAAGTATATTTATCTGTTCCCTTAAATATTGTTCACCTAGGGTATATGATCAGGTTCTATCTAACATCTGTGCCCCTTTGTCATTTTCATCAGAAAAGTAGTGACTCCAACCTCTATATCCAAGACTTAAAACCCTTTCCCCACTAGATATCAGTTCCAAAATGAACACACACAGTAAAAAGTAAAGAAGCCTACTTATCCAAATTATAGCAAAACAGAAATCAGAGAAGGTATACATAGGAGAATATACACCAGATAGTATGAATGAAAGAACTCTTCTGTTGGGAGTGAGGTACTTCAGGTCAACTGAGAGAGGGTACTGGATTGCACCTCTTCTATCTTCTCCGTTGAAGGCAGCAGCCAGGAGAGCTGGGACTGCTGAGAACTGAAGATCTTGCTTCTCACCAACTCTACCCCACCCCTCATGTAGGGCAGGGTCTTCATCTCCATCAATAAGGAGAGAGTTCCATAACAGTGGGTTCTGAGACAGGGGTTACACCTTATTTTTTTTTTTTTTACTAAGAATTGGATTATTCTATTTTGAGGGGTAATTTTTTTTTTTTTGCAAATGGTGCTTCCCAGCACCCCCAGCCATATGGGAGAAAATCAGAAAAAATTGTAAAAATACCCACTGCAAAATAAAATCCAAACCCATATTACAGCATCAAGCAGCAAGAAAAATCTTTGTACAGTTTGGTATGCTCTGAATTCTACATATCTTACTGCATTTTCAATAAACTACCTATTTGGCACCAGCAACGGTGCAAAGTTCCCATTCAATCTTCAGTTCTTTGGGTGCAGCTTTGCAAAACCTCACACTAAGGGGGACAAAAATGCTAAAGAGGAGAGTAGTAGCTTTTAGGATTCTTGGGAAGTTGCCAGGAATCATCCTTGTACTACTGCTTTGTGTAGACAGGATGCCCAGTCCCTAGAGGCCAGAGACCAAGGGTCTTTTGTCAGTCTTTCCTTGAAACCAATGGACCAATGCCTTTCTTTCTGTTTTAAACGAACAAATTTGTTAGTTTATTTTTTAATAAATCTATATGCTTATTTATGTTTTTCAGAAAATAATTCTATTTTCTTATTTTTTCAAGGAAATGGTTTTTCTCTATTTTTGAGGCAACTTTTTCAAAATAGTGTGTCTTAACATTCCCTACCCCATTTTTATTATTGAAGATTCTACCAAGACATTCTAAAGCAAACCAAATTGCAATAAGATTGTGTACCTCTCTTAAGCTATGCAAAATTCTTTGTGTTTGCTTTTCTTGGTTGCCATGTTTCAATGTTAGCTCATTTTGAGCTAGAACTCAATGAACGGTTGTCTAGTCATACCTTTCCTGTTCATTGAATCCTAGGATCATAAAATCAGACCTGGAAGAGACCATAGAAATGATCAAGTTCAAATATCCTCATCTTTCAGATGAAGAAAGTAAGTCCAAAAGATATTAAGTTGCTTTCCTAAGGTCGTACATACAAAAAGTAACAGACTTGCACAAATTCCCAAAGTGGGTGATACCACCCTGTGGGGGTGCTGGAATGATCCAGGGGGGCAGTAGTAGCCTCAGGTACAATTGCAGGGCTTTGAATTAAAAAAGGGGGCAGTGGAAGCATAAGGAAAGAAGAGAAGATAAGAAAATTTTGAAAAACCATTTGTACATATTTCATCTGTTGTGCAACAGAGTTAAAGTCATAGTGATTACATTATTTTCCAAATAAACACAAAAAAATGAAAGTTATAATGGATCAGTGGTTAAGTCTGCTGACAGGTCTTAACAAGCAAGTATTGGCAGGGGAGCATGTTGCCTGTTGTGAGAAAGTCCAGCATGCTCAGCAGGAACATGTGTGTGTAATGACTTGTTTACAATATGATACTATATGGTTACTTGATGCAATTTTGTATCATCAAAATTCCAATGCAGGGAAAAAAATCACAAATTTACAATAAATTATTAAATTTAAGATGTTATTTTAAAAAAAAATTATATTTTTGAAATGATGCAAATTTTTTAAAAACATCAAAGGGTTGAAGAAAGTAGATTTCTGGAGGGGTGCTGAGTAATATATTTTTAAGAGGGGTCTGTAGGCCAAGTAAGTTTGGGAACATCTGCTCTAGAGTTACTATTTTATCCATTGTGTTATGCTATTTCAATTGAATTCAATAAATATCAACTGCCTAATATGTGCTGGGTACTATGCTAAATGATAATGGTACAAGTAAGGAAAAAAAGAAAGGACCTGTCATTAAGGAGGTTACAGTCTAATGGGGCAAGGCCATACACAAAAGGAAGCTAAAAAATAGGGAGGGGATCACTAGTGGTTACCTGGTGCATGGGCATAATGTTCCATAGAATCAAAATTGAGAAGAGCTGCTGATGGAAAACGGCGGGGATACCTTGGGGGATATCAGATCAGAAACTTCTGATCTGAGCCCTCTATAAAGGAAGGCTTCAGGAAGAGTTTATTGCTCCACTCTCCAGCCCTCCAGTCAGAGGGTAGAGGCGATAATCAGAGGTTACTGAGAAAGTGCTGAGTATCAAAAACTGAGTCATCATCATGGTGATGAGATTTCAGACAATCAATTTATCCTGGGGGAGGCATGATGTTCCATGAAGTAGAGCTGCTGATGGAAAATGGAGAGTTACTTGGAATGTATTAAAATTACTCTGATGAGTGAGCAGGACGGTGCTTAGGAAATTTATTGTAGCAGTAGTCTATTTAATACACTAAGCTCCTTCATTTAGATACTCTATAATCGATTTTTGAACCCAAATTTAGGACTTAATTTGTCCTTATTAAATTTCATCTTATAAATTTGGCCTTTCACTCTTTTCCATTGAGATCTTTGGGCATCTTGATTCCATGATCCAATACCTAGATCCATACCGCAGTATGGTATAATATAAGGTGCTTGGGACCTGGGTTCAGAAAAGACTTAATATTTACCAGTTGTGTGACCATGAGCAAGGCATTTAACATCCCTGAACCTCAATGTACTCATCTACAAAAGATGACAATGAGGTTCTGTCTCTCAGGGTTGTTGTGAGGATCAGTCAATTAAAAAGCATTTATTAAAATACCTGCTATGTGTTGGGTGCTGGAAATAAAAATACAGCAGTGAGATATCCTCAAGGAACTTCCATTGTACTTGGGGGTTACAACTGTGAATGTAATTTGTAAACAAAATAAGTGCAAAGTGATTTTGATGGAGTCACTAACAATTGGGGAGGGAAGGGAGTTTGCAAAAGATCTCCTAAAGGAGTTAGTGTTAGAGCTAAGCCTTAAAAGGAGTTAAATTACCAAGTAAGGATGTAGAGAATCCTAAGGATGGGGACCAGGCTTGGAGACGAGATGAAAATGTCTTGCAGAAGGAATAGCAAATAGGCCAATATCGCTGGAATGTAGAGTGATGAGTAATATGTAAGTCATGTGGAAAGATAGTTTGGAGACAAATAATGAAGGGCTTCAAATGTTAATAAGAGGAGGTTTTTTTTTTTTATCCTGAAGGCAAGGGGAAGCCATCAACATTTCCTGACTTCCTGAGAAAGGGAGATACATGATCAGACTAGTGCTTTAGAAATATCAGTTTGGTAGCTGTGCAGAGGCTGGGTTGGAGATGAGGGACTGGATGTGTGGCGATCCATTAGAAGGCTGTTACTATAGTCTAAGCGAGAGGTGATGTGGGCCTACACTAGAGTGGTTGGGTTAAGGGTCACAAGGCCAATATGAGTGGTGAGAAGGGTATGGATGCCACAAATGATATGAAGATAGAATCAATAAGACTTTGTAACTGATTGAATGATTATAGGATGTAAGTGAGAGTGCAGAGTCGAAGATGACTTTTATGTGGCAAATCTGGGAGGCTGACACTATGGTGGTGCCCTTGGCAGAAACAAACCAAATTCTTGTCAAGCTTTAAAGTAACATACAAACATCAATTAGTATTATTACTTATATCTCCAAATTTTGTATCAGCAAATTTGATAAGAATGCTATTTATAAAGATAAGAACAGAGACTGTAACTGTGCTGTCATTTATAGCCTTAGAGTTGGGTAAAACAAAGAGACGTTAAGGGTCACAAGGACAGTATGAGTCAGAGGTAGATCTTGAACTCATGTCTTCATCTTTCTGAGGTCAGTTTATTATCCATTATATCATCAAAGTTACTGATAAAAATATTAAATAGGTTGAGGTCACTGGCATATCCCTAGGGCATTCCACTAGAAACCAGTTGAAGATGACAGTGACTCATTAATAATTTCTCTTTGGACCCAGTCATTCAACCTGTTCTGCATCCATCTAATGAGAATTCCAGGAAGCCCACAGCTCTTCATCACATCCATAATAATAGCATGAAAGATTTTGTGAAATATTTTGTTGAAATTTGGGTGAACTATTGACATTTACTTCACCTACTAATCTGGTGAGAGTGCAATTGTAAAAAAAAAAAAGGAAATGAGGTCATTCTGGCAAGATCTGTTCTTGATGAAGAAGCTTTTTAGAGATCACCATTGCTTTTTCTAAATGATCTCTAACCAGCTATCTTATGATGTTCTAGAATTTTGCCGGGAACAAAATGCGGCTCATTTGCCTACAGTCTGAAGATGCCAGCAATTTCCCTTTTTCCTGAAATTTGGTAGATCATCTATTTGCCCTTCTTCAGTCCTGTAGCTCCTCTCCCTTTCTTTAGGATCTTTCCATACCATCATTAGCACAAATGCAAATACATTCTTCACTTTTTTCGGCACATTGAGATAGAATTGGTATAGATCTATTGATTTAAAGTCATCGAAGGCATCTAGATGCTTTCTTATTCATTCCTCATTTATCCTAGACCTAAGTTACTGAAAATTTACTGATTTGAAGTCTCATTACATGGGATGTGGGTGCATCAGTGAATTAAGAAATACTAGTCACGATCAGTGACAGTTAAAATTTAGGATTAATTGATAATTGTTTTTTGTTACATTTTTCCTGTTAAAACATTCTTCAAAGCTCTTCTCAGATGTCAGACTCCAATTACTTTGTAGAGATAACCATACTACTAAGACTGTAGGTGGCTTTTACTATTGCAAAAAAAAGTATTAAGATTTAATTCAATTCATAGAAACATGGATTTAGAGTTGGAGGGGACCTTAGAAGACATCTAGTCAAACTCTTAGTTTTCTAGTTGAGGAAAAATCACACAATCAGTAAGTGACAGAGTCAGAATTTGAACCCAGGTCCTTTGACTCCAGATCCAATGTTCTTTCCACTGCAGGAGGCTGCAAGAAAGTTTGATGAAAAGCCTGCTATTTTTAGAAGAGGTCTAGGAGAGATGATATGTATGCGTAGCCCATGCCCTTTATAGTTGCCCTTTTTCCCCCTTTTGTGGAGCATACTCAGTTGTCATTTTTGGTGACCACACCGTTTTTCTGGTGACCCCGTGGAAATTTGATCTTGTGCCGATATCCTCTACTTGCTTTGGGCTAAGTATGACTCATCGCTGGATTAACAGCCTTCCTCCCACTCACCTCCCACCCCACCCCCCACACCCACATTGGTTTCTGAGCCAAAAACCGATGATGCTTCTGGTTGTCATACTTGGTAGAAGAGGCAGCTTCTGGCTGGGGTGGAGGTGTGGGGGGGGAGTGTCTCTTGAAGCCAGCTCTTGAGAAGACAAAATGACGACAACAAATGGACAAAAATGAACTTCTACTTGACACTCCAGTCCCCTATTCCCTATGGATGCCACTACTCAGATGGTACTAATGGCCCCTGGCTGACTGGCTTCTCTTTGGTGTTTCCTTTCCTCTAGCGTTGATCTTCTGTATCTGGAATCCTCTCTCTCATCTCTGCCTCCTGGATTCCCTGGTTTCTTTCAAGTTCCAGTGAAAATCTCATCTTCTACAGGAAGCCTTTCCTAATCCCTCTAATTCCTTGTGCCTTCGCTCTGTTGATTTTCTCCTCTCCATCCTACATATATCTTGTTGGTAAATCATTGCTTGCCTATTGTCTCACACATTAAATTGTGAGCTCCTGAAAGGCGGGCATTTTTCTTTTTTTTTGTACCCCCTATGCTTGACACATAGTAGGCACCTAATAAATGTTTAATGGCTGACTGATGGATGTCACAGGAAGAATCAGAACGGAAAAGGAAGGGGCCTCTGGAAAGAAGATCTCGTTTGATTAAACGGTTCATTGAAGTTGAACTTGCAATAATTTTTATGTTCCAATGAGGCTTGACTATTAGTCTCACAAATAATTATAATAGTTGTGATAAATTACCAGATTCTGTTCTAATCATACTATGACTCTTTACTGCATAGCATTCTATTTCCTGTGTTGGAATAAAGTACCTATTCTACACTTGATTTATGTTTGTAGATTGGGTACTTTTGTTCCTCACCTCCCTCCCCTTTTTGGGGGGGAAACTCTAGATCCGAATTAAAATCTGACCTTAGACACTTACTGGCTGTGTGACCTGGGGCAAGTCACTTAACTTCTATTTACCTCAGTTTCCTCATCTATGAAATGGGAGTCATAATAGCACCTACCCTCCCGGATTTTTGTGAAGATCATGTGAAATAATCATTGTAAAGCCCTTAGCACAGTGCTTGGCACATAGTAAGTGTTATTGAAATCTTAGTTGACAATAACTGTCATAATAATTATGTGCTAGCTATTATTGTTGTCATTGTTCAAAGTGATATTGGTGAGATACCAAGGAATGTGAAAATTGGGGAGCCTACTCCAAGCTTTCCCTAGAGCTGAAATCTGAGCAAACTGCGATGCCAGGTGAAGGATGCGGATCGGTGCAGACTGCCAGCCTCTCTGGCTTCTGCTGAACGGAGCCTAACTAGCCACTTTCCTTTTTGGTTGTTCAGTTGTTTCAGTCGTGTCTGACCCTTCATGACCCCATTTGAGGTTTTCTTGGCCAAGATACTGGAGTGTTTTCCATTTCCTTCTCCAGATCGTTTTACAGATGAGGAAACTAAGAAAATAGAGTTAAGTGACTTGCCCAGGGTCATGCAGCTAGGAAGTGTGTGAGGCCAGATTTGAACTCGGGAAAATCGTTTATCCTGATTCCCAGTCCACTGCTCTATCCACTGCACTACTTGCTCAGCTGCCTGGCCACTTTGCTAGACACCTACATACCTATCATGGAAATAGGTGATAAGTCGGAGTGCCATGTAAAATACATCGAGAAGCTGAGAAAGGACATATAGTATACTACTGAAGGGAGGAGAAGAGAGAAGAAGGCATCAGAGAGAGCTCCAGAGTCAATGGGACGTGTGTGTGTGTGTGTGTGTGTGTGTTCACAGAACTTGAACAACTAACTGCCCTGACATCTCTCAGAGATAACACTGTAGGGCTTCTACTGTTGATAATGAGAGGAGCTGAGACATTGAGCAGCTAAATTCAGTTAGCTCCTGGGTAGCAGGAGTGGGAGTGTTTGCATGAATACTACCTGAGCAGCCATTCTAGTCTAGTATTGGAGGGAATGGGGTATATACTTTCCCTTCTCAGCTCAAGCGACACACTGGCATAGGCATGTACCAACATTTTTGATGTTATTTTTATGGGCATCCAGAGTTTAATTTTGGAGCAACAGGACAGCCCAACTAGGCAGGATTAGAACTCAGAGGTCTGACCTTCTGCAGTCCGAACATCTTCCTTAGGCTGTCAGCTCCAAAGAGCTTGGAGCAAACATGGATGGCTTTGATTGAAAGAGAAGGGAAAACTATATCATAAGTAATAGAAATCAGGTAATAACCATGGTAGCTAGGTGGCTCAGTGGATAGAACTCTGAGCCTAGAGACAGGAAGACCTGAGTTCAAATCTGGCCTCAGATACTTACTAGCTGTGTGAACCTGGGCAAGTCACTTAACTTCCATTTGCCTTAATTCAATGGAGAAGAAAATGGCAGACCACTCTAGTATCTTTGTCTAGACCTCATGGATGATATTGTTGTGTAGTCCATGGGGTTACAAAGAACTGGACATGACTGAGCAATAGGTAGCATTTATTATTGGTAATACTGCCAAATATACCATTATTCAGTTTGACCTAGTAACCTAGTAATGCCATCGGCCTCCCCCCATTTGGCCTTTATATTGGAACTATGTTTTAGGTTTCTTTGAAGATTATTGTGTGTGTGTGTGTGTGTGTGTGTGTGTGTGAGAGAGAGAGAGAGAGAGAGAGAAAGAGAGAGAGAGAGAGAGAGAGCGTGCAAGCGAGCCTGGGCAAGTCACTTTACCCTGTTTGCCTCAGTTCCTCATCTGTAAAATGAAGCTGGAGAAGGAAATGGCAAACCACTCTAGTATCTGCCAAGAAAACCCCAAATGGGGTCATGAAGAGTTTTACACAACTGCGAAACGAGTGAACAAACAACATGTGTGAGGAATATGTTAACTCTCCTTAAAAATGAGATCCATCTCGTAGAGAGAGCCCTCGTTCTACAATAACACATCAGGTTTGTGGTTGAAGGCACGAGTAAGAAAGAAAAAAAAAACTAAAAGGGTGCCATATCAACAAAATTTTATTTGGAGAAAGGTTTGAAAAATGCATAGGATTGTAGATTTAGAGTTGCATGAGAATTTAGAGGTCATCTAATCAAAACCTCTGGTTTTGCAGAAAAGAAAACTGAAGCTCAATGAAATGACTCGTCCAAGAACACACGGGTAGCAAGTAGTAATAAGTGACATTTACAGAGTGCTTTAAGCAGGGCAAAGCCCTTTGTATAGTTTGTACCATCTGATCTTTATAACAACCTTATGAGATGGCAGCATCACAGGCATTAGTATCTCCCTTTTACAGGTAAGGAGATGGAGATTTCGAGACGTTCATCACCCCCTTCCTGATCACATAGAGGTGGGATTCGAATCCGAGTCTAGCTGACCATCCACAAGTCTGGCTTCCCATCTACTAAACCATAACAGTAGTAGAGCAGTGATTTTAAATAATTGTCTTTAAATAACTGGCCCTAGGGCTTTAACCTTATTCTGTGTGACCCCCTTTGGCTGTCTGGTGAAACCTACATATGGACCTCTTTTCAGAATACTGTTTTTAAAGGTAGAAGACAAAATACATTGGATTACAAAGGAAACCAATTACACTGAAATGAAGTTATCTCTCTCTCTCTCTCTCTCTCTCTCTCTCTCTATATATATATATATATATATATATATATGTATATATGTATGTACACGTATACATATATATATATATAAGTTCCTAGACCTACATTAAGAACCCCTGATTTAGAGAATATAATAACTCTTAGTCAAAGAAAGCTAATCTCCTTCCTCTTATGTACCGAGGGAAAAGAACCTGCAAGCCACACAGTCTCAAAGTTGACTTTGTGAAAACAAGTGAAGACTTTTTATTTGTTTGTATTCATCCCCACTGACAGAAATAGCCCTTTGGTAATCATTTTCTTATTTCCTTCCTGTATACATGCACAAACTGTCATCAGTGGTCTAAGGCACACCCTTTCACTTAAGGGTCTGGCAGGAAGGAGGGAGGGATGTGTGTGAATCTGTCAGGGTTATTGTCAGATCCCACAGAAGAGACGAAGGTTTCTTTGTTTTTCCCTACAGTGTGTGACTTCAAACACATTATTCTATTTCATCCTCCACCTTTCCCACGTCTAACCCCAGCAGACCCTCTAGGCAAAGGTTTGCTGCTTGGAATGTAGACTTGCTGCTTCCCTGTAATAGAAACGCCATCTCAGGCTGAGTTCAAGGTGAGAGAGGTGAGTATTCTGGGCCTTGTTGGTGAGATTTGGCCCCCTTTCAGCTTAATGGGAAGGATTCTTTGGCTTTGTAGATCTAGAGAAATTTTTAACCCTACTCAGGCAGCGCAGTGGATAGAGTACATTTCCTGGAGGCAGGAAGACCTGAGTTCAAATATAGCCTCAGACATTTACAAGCTGTGTGAGCCTGGATAAGTCACTCGATCTCAGTTTCCTCATCTGTAAAAATGGGGATAATAATAGCCCCTACCTTCCAGAGTGGTCTCGATGATCAGATGAGATAATAATTGTAAAGTGCTTGGCTTGGCACATAGTAAAGTCTACATAAATGTTAACTATTAGTTATTATTCTCCTCCTCACCAGAGAACTGATTAAAAATAAAGTGATTTTAAAAAAAGGAGCAAAATTTAAATGATACTGTGTGTTGTTAAGAAGCATGCATATACTGGTCAAGGAATTTGATTACTCAAGGCAGTGACTCATTCAGCAAGTATGAAGTATTTGCGGTTAAGAGAGAAACTTTTGCCAGAGAATGACTAAAATCTATTGGCAGCATCTTGAAAGGAGTCATGACTGGGTCCAAAACAGACAATATGCAAGTGTGCCTTACCCCTCACCCCCACCTCCTTCTACTGAATCAGATCTGAGAGGAAAGACGTGTGGTCCTTGTTTATGGTGCATCATTACAACGTGAGCTGGGCCCCAAGGGCATTCCCAACCACCATTTTCACTGGAACCAGGTTCCTGAATAGATTTCCTCATTTGGGCTTGGTTGTCCTTTGTGTACATGTGTGAATGTGTGAGTGTGCATGTGTGTGCATGTATGTTTCTATTTAGTGGAAGGAATGAGCTGGGTGGATACATATGGTGAAGGACATTTAGTCTTGACACCATATGGGAAAACCTAGCAGAAAAAGGCATCAGATTTTGCTTTTCACAGGCCCATATATATGCTCACTGATACCTCAGGACTGCAAAGGATAGTCAACTACACAGTGTAGTCATGGATAGAACACTGGACTTGGAGACAGGAAGACCTGAGTTCAAATTCTGTGATACAAGGTATAAGCCGACCTCTCTTAGCTTCAGTTTCCTTGTCTGTAAAGTGGGAGTAATAATGCACGTATTTCAAAGGGTATTTGTGAGAATTAAATGACATAAAATGTGTAGAGCATTTTTCAAACCCTCTACATTCCACATGAATGCTACATAATAAAGCTTTAAGCTAATGTTTTTAAGGCATCTCTGGAGATAGGATTGGGATTGGAGCTGTGATGTCATCGATATAGGGACCTCCCAGCTAAGGAAACCCTCTCTCCCAGTGCAGTTGCCATAATCTTTAGAAATTAGTTTTGAGAGTTAATTCTATTCTAGAGAATTGCTTCAAGCGCTGAGAGGTTAAATGACTTGCCCAGGGTCATACAGCCATCATGTGTCAGAGGTGCATCTTGGACCTAAGTTTTCCTGGCAATGAGGCCAGCTCTCTATCCCAATGCCATGCTGCTGCAGAGGCCCAGGAAAATGCAAAGAGAAAACAAACAAACAAACTCCAATTCAAGGAGCTTAGGGTCTGCTGGGATAAGACAACATGTAAACAGATTATTATATACGTGATAGTCTGAGCATCAACATTTGAGAATATCTGAAACAATTTCCCATAGAAGGTAGAGCCTGAGCCGAATCTCAAGAGAAAATTCGGGAGATGAAAGTGAGGGAGGAGTATGTTCCAGGAAGGAGGAATAGCCCATGAAAAGCCACAGAGGTAGAAGATGGAGTCTCAGGTTTGGAGAACAGCAAGCAGGCGAACTTGTCTCAAATACAGAGCATGTGAAAGGGAGTGATGATGTGTGATAAGTTTGGAAAGGAAACCTGTGGCGTGATTCTGAAGGGCTTTCAATGCCAATATGAAGAGTCCACAGTTTGTTCTAGTGGTACTAGGGAGCCCAAGAAGCTTCCAGAGCAGTAGAGTAGTGTGACAAAACATGCCTTGGGAAGCTCAGCTTGACAACTCAGTAGAGGATAAAGGGCACAATGGATAGAGTGCTGGGCCTGGAGTCATGAAGACTCATTTTTCTGAGTTCAAAACTACCTCAGAGACTTGCTAGCTGTGTGACCCTGGGCAAGTCACTTAGTCCTGTTTGTCTTAGTTTCCTCATCTGTAAAATGAGCTGGAGAAGGAAATGGCAAACCACTCCAGTATCTTTGCCAAGAAAACCCCAAGTGGGGTCATGAGTTGGACCAACTGAAAAACTCAATAACAACAAAGAAGGTAGATTGGAGAGAGGAGAAGAAGCTGGAAGTAGGAAGACTAATTAGGAAGCAGTTGTAATAGTCTAGTTGAGACATGATAAGGGCCTGAATTAGGATGGTGGCTGTGGGAATGCAGAGAAGGGTAAAAATGTGAAAGGTGGTGTGGAAGTAGAATTGATAAGACACAGTGATTGGATGCGTTATGGCAAGTGAGGGAGAGAAAGGAATCCCAGATGACTCTAAGGATGTGAGTGACTGGAAAGGTGATGGTCACTGAGCAGAGAGATATATAGAGCAGGGATAGGTTCCATGGAGGAAGATAATCAGTTTCATTTTGGATATGTTGAATTTGAGATTCTTGTGGGACCTTTAGTTTGAGATATTCAACAGGAAGCTATAAATGTGGGACTGCAGATCAGGAGAGAGTCTAGGGCTATATATAGAGAGAAACTGGGTGCTGTTTGCAAAGACATGATAATTTGAACCCATAGCAGCCGATGAGAATGGAGCACTGACAGGTAGAGCGTTGATTGTTTGGAGGTGGAAGACTCCCTGCTTCCCCTCACCCTCAGGTTTAGAGATTAGGGATTGTCCACTGCACTCATCCCTTTGCTCCCCTCCAGCCTTGGCTTGAGTGGGAGATGCTCAGTGTTGGAAATGCTATAGCCTGAATGGAAGAAGAGATGCCCTATTCCTGTAGAACATAAGTATCCTGAAGTCAGAGACTATTTAATTTTTTGCTCTATATCCCTAGCACCTTGCATTGCACCTCACACATAGTAGTCATTTAATAAATACTTATTTATAGAGTAGGAATCATAGTATCATAGATTTAGCACTGGATGGTTATGTAGTCCAACCACATTTATTTAATAGGTGGGGAAACTGAGGAATGGGAAAGTTAAATGACTAGACCCTGATGGAGGGGCAGAGCCTGGTGTGCTGGTACTCCTGCCCCTTCCATATCACCCTTCTGAGCAAGGACCGTAGCTGGTCTCCCATGCCTATGGCTTCAATTGTGGCTAAATTCAGCTGCACTTGGGACAAAGTCCTGTTTGCCCTACCTTGGTTACAACGCTTTCCTCTAATAACACAGGTCAGAACCTATTCATGCCTTTTCATCCTATACTATTCTTGTCTGTGCCTTGCCATAAACCCTCCATGGGGCAGAGGGGGGAGGCTGGGGAAGATTGTTCAATGCTTTAAGCCTTCTAGAGTAGATCTCTTGGCATTTCATGGCTATCAGTGCAGCCTATAGACCATCCATTTGTAATCACTTGCCCTAAGATCATAGATTTTGAGCCAGAAGGGAACTGAGAGGCCATTGAATGTGATTTCCTTATACAACGATGAGAAAACTGAGGTACAGAGAGGTTAAGTGATTTGCCCTGAGTCACACAGCTACTAAGCATCTGAGGCAGAATTTGAACTCAGGTCTTCCAAATCTAGCGGTCCATTCACTGGGATACCTAGATGTTTCTGATTACATGTCCCACTTTTTTTTGCTGGAATTAGAACTCTCTGATCAAGCCTGTCACCTTTGGTCTTGTGTAAAATTTTTCATCAGTAACGGGATATTTAAATAGAAAATAGGCTCTTGTTTGAAGTTTTTCGTCTCTAATACATTGCCCTTCAAAGGGCCGTGTGCCAGAAAGGAAAGAGCCCTAGATTTTGAATTCGGAGACAGTGTTGGAATCGCTGTTCTGCTACTTACTTTTGGTGTGACCTTGAGTAAATCACTTTACCCATTATCTCTCTGGGCTTCGGATTTGTCATGAAAAGCACTGAGGAATTAGGCTATATCTCTAAAGTCCCCCTCCAACTCTATATCCTATAATCCGAAATCATGGGAAAATGACTAAGACTAAATTCACATCTCTTTAATTGGTCTTCTATAATAAGGTTTGGCTATGAAATAATAAGATGGATTTCCATAAAGCACACATGAAAATCAGTCTCATTACTTTATAAGGCAAAGGCTTATCTCTTCTTAGTCCTCAGTACTTTGCATGCACTTCTCCAGTCATTTGTGTACTGTTTTGTGCTGGTTGTTTGCATGCGTTTGATAGTCCCCTTACTAGATTTCATGTTCTGTCCATGAAGTAGGTGCTTAATAAATTTTTAAAATTTAAATTGAATAGATAACAGCTGGAACATGTATGTATATGTATATATGTGTAGAGGAGGCAATTAAGTGTCCTGGAGTCAGGAAGGCCCAAGTTCAAATTTAGCCTCTGACACTTCCTATCTGGGTGACCTGGAGAAGTGGCTTAACCTCTATTTGCCTTACAATCGCCATCTGTAAAATGGGGATATTAATACTCAGGGTTGTGATGAGGATCAAATGCGATTGTGAAGCCCTTAGCATAGATTCTGGCAGATAGCTAAGGGCTATCATTAATACATTTCTCACTTCTTGAAGGATTTGTAATTTTGAAGGAGTTGAATGGGATCTCAGAGACCATCTACTCTGATCCACACCCAAAAGATGTCCCCACTACAACGTGGGCAGTGGATAGAGTGCTAGGTCTAGAATCAGGAAGACTCTTCTTTCTGAGTTCAAATCTATCCTTGGATGTTTACTAGCTGTGTGAACCTGGGCAAGTCATTTAATCCTGCTTGCCTCAGTTTCCTTATCTGTAAAATGAACTGGAGAAAGAAATATCAAAGCACTCCAATATCTTTGTGAAAAAAAACCCGAATGGGGTCACAAAGAGTAGGACACGATTAAAAAACGGCTTCTGCTTGGAAACCTCCAAAGAGGGAAAAACCTATTGCCTCTTAAGATGTATCATCTGCTTTGGAAAAACTCTAGTTGTTAGGAAGTTTTTGTTAATATCAAACCTAAAATTGCCTCTCTACAATTTTTACCCATTGCTCCTCATTCTGCCCTCTAGAGCCAAACAGAGCTAAGCCTTCTTCCATATGACAGCCTGTCAAATGCTTAAAGACAGCTAGCCTGTCCCCCCTGAGTCTCACAATTCACAATCCTTTCACAGCTCTAAGCTTTAGTAGACAATCAGATCTTGAATCTCTCCGATTTGTTCTGTCCAATAAAATTCATCACCAGGTGTCCAATGTTCTAGTGATAAGCCTCATCGAGCTTAGCTGGGCTGGTCTCTGGACAGCAGTCACACAGGCTGTCACTGGGATTTTATTGAAAGCATTTTCAAATTAATGGGACCTGCCAGAGCTCATGTTCCATGGACATTACCTTAGAGAACTCAAACTCATCTCTGCATCATCATCATGTGTTATTGTAGAACCTTAGTGGAGGCCCTAATTGATAAAGACCCCAAGATGGAATTTTCTTTCATGTAACTGATTAAGCAAGGTACAGATTTGATAAAATGTACCTTAATGCTCACTTTCATAGATTTTGGCAGTTCTTCACAGAAGAGACTTAAGATAATATATTCCTGGTTCTAGTAGAGATGAGTTCATGAATTCACATCCACATATGTACGTACACACATGCAGATATACACACATGTACATACATGGCTAGGAACTGGACCTGGATTTCATTAGCATAGGATCTCCTGGATGAGGAAACTTTACCAATGCAGAGAGTTGCTTTGGGTACTAACAGGTTTAGTGATTTGCCCAGGGTTACTTAGCTAGTATGGGTCAGAGGCAAGAGTTGAACTTTGGACTTCCTAGTTCCAAGGTCAACTCCTATCCACTATGTAATATGCATGCATACATATAACATATCAAATATAAATATGTTTGTGTACACATGCACTATGTACATTGATATGTGTATATCTACATGTGCATATGTGTATACATACATACACACATGCATACATATAATCTTAAATCTCCTGCACTGATCAAATCATAGGTGCAGATCATATATAATATGTATTATATATACACACACACAACATATATTCACATCCATGACTATGTATATATTCCATATTGTAACAACAATGCTACTAGCAGCTGCTGTAGAAGTATAAGACCAACAAGACCAACAATACCAGCACACAGGAGGACTGCTAGCACAGATTCTTTGATCTACTTTTTTGAGGAAAGCACCATTAAGGGATTTACAATCTCACTTTAATTAAACATACATATATCATTCACTTAGTTCAGGGGAAAAAGTCAGCATCCTGAACTTCAGAGAAAACACAAACAGAAATTACAAGCAGAAATTATATAAACAGCAAAATAATGCACATCATCAGACAGGCTTCTAGCGATCTGTCCTTAGGAATACATACATAATTACCAGAGAGAGAAGCAGCAACATCTTTGTTTTCAAAGCCAGAGGGCTCCTTAAAGGCTATCCAGAGTCTCATCTGGCCAAGTCACAGGAACACTCTTCCAATGAGTGAGTCCCAACGCAAAATGATAACCTCACAGTATATATACATATATATACTTCAGGGTCAAAGGGCATCACAACCATGTGACTCAAACTCATGTGACTTAGGCTTTCTTGTGACTTAAGCAGGTCATCAAAGACTCTTGATTCAAACAAAAGCAAGTCTCAATCAAAGGCACTTGATTGCCTTAGTGCTGAGAAGAACTAGAACTCCAAAAGAAAAAAGAGCAAAACAAAAAAGTCCCACTTTGCTTGCCATTACACGTATATATGAATGTATATATATATATGTATACACATACAGACATACACACATACATGTAAGCTTAAATCTCCTGCACTGATCAAATTGTAGGTCCAGATTTTTACATACACACATATATACATCTTCACATCAAGGAGTATATATTCCAGATATATGTATGCATACATATATGCACACACACGTAACATTAAATCTCCTGCACTGATTAAATCATAGGTCCAGACCATATATGTACATATATTCACACTCATGAGTATATATATTCCACATATTTGTGTGTGTGTATATTCCATAAATATTACACACACATACACACACACACACACACACACAGGGTCTAGACCTATGATTTTATCAGTGTAGTAGATTCCTAGGGTGCAATCACCCTGCACCAATAGAAAATAACAATATGCAACGTTCAGTTTTAGAGAGTTTCCTGGGGCAAAAAGAGTTTCAGTGCCTTGCCTGGAATCATATAACTAGTTTGTGGCCCTTCTTCCTCTATGTCATGCCTTGTCTCATATACTTATGTGTTCTTTTGTAATTTTTCCATACTGTGTATATGCATTAATGTTCTGTGCTAATGAGGTAACTAGGAGTCTTAGCAGATGAAGCGGGGTGTATGACAAGCTTTCTGGGCCTAAAGAGAGCCCTATTGACCAATGTGATCTCTGTTCCCTTGAAGGAATCATCTACATCTGTCCTTGTTCTTTTAGAACTAGTGTCTGAAGGCAGGAACACATCATTAAGCTCCTCATACCGACAAAAAGGCTAGAGGTCACATCCCAGGGAGGATTAGACCAGGCTCTGTGATATCCTCTTAGACAAAACTTGCTCCCCCAGGTGTAGGAGCCTGGAGTTTGAATAACTAACTTTACAGCTAAAAGACTAAATTTGTGCTAATGTTCTTACTGCTGGAATGAATTATTAGCAAATACCACCAAGGCTTGTAGATTTGGAACTGGAAAGAGCCATAGAGGCCATTCAGTTCAACCTCCTAATTTTACAGGTGAGGAAATTATGATACAGAGCAGTAACTTGCCCAGGGACACACAGCTATTAAGTGTCTGAGATGGGATTTGAACCTAGGTCCTTCTGACTTTAGTGTTCTATCCACTATTCCACACTGCCTCTTTCTGGAGCACCTGTCCACACTTGGTCAACTGTAATCGTTTCATTTGTTACTTTAAGCTGAGGTGTATATTAGTTCTTGATAATGGCGTTAAGAAAGTATGTGCTCAGAATCCACAAATGATTTCTCAACTCTTGAAATTTTAATAATTTTAAAAAGGACATTTTCATAGAATCTAGAATTTTAGAGTCGGAGGGACCTTAGAGATCATTTGGTGCAACACTTTCATTTTACAGAGAAAGAAACTGAGACAGAGAGAGAATAAGTGACTTGCCTAAGGTCATGTAATTAATAAGTTCAGAACCTAGACTAGAAACCAGATTTTTCCAGTACCCAATCCAAGGCTCTTTTCATGACGCTAATTGTGTAATAACTCGTCATATGGTGTGACTTATCCTAACAAAAGATTATCCTTCAGAAAAGAGCTTCAGATAGGACCCTGATGAGTGAATTTTAAAATTGTCATTCTCTACTTATTGACAGCAGACTGGGTACATACAATATTTGTTGTTGTTCAGTTGTTCAGTCATGTCTAACTCTTCACGACCACATGGATCATGCACAACATGCCAGGCCCTTCTTTTCACCACTATCTTTCAGAGTCTGTCCAAGTTCATGTTCATTGTTTCCATGACACTTTTTATCTATCGTATCCTCTGCCATCCCCTTTTCCTTTTGCCTTCATTCCCCAACATCAGGGTCTTTTCCAAAGAGTCCTGTCTTCTCATTATGTGGCCAAAGTATTTAAGCTTCACTTCAGTATTTGACCTTCTAGTGAATAGTCTGAATTGACTTCTTTAAGTATTGACTGATATGATCTCCTTACTGTCCAAAGGACTCTTGAAATTCTCTAACACAATTCAAAAACGCTGATTTTGCATGCAACATATCCAAGTTTGAATACTGACCTCTTCTTAAATCTTGGAGAATTATAAATTTTCCAAAATTATTAATGCATCTAAAAGAGCAAAAGGCATCGATATTGGGCAATTTGGGAATGTGGAAAAAATTAGAAATGTCAAATCCAGCTCATTATCTCTGTTATCCTTACATTCTCTAGGGATTTTTTTAGTGCACACCACTGAACCACTAGCCAGTGGAATATTTGGCTGAGTTTCTTTAGCATTTGTACCCAAAGAGCGTTATGAGATATCACAGAATCACAGAATTTCAGAGTTGGAAAGATCTATTGTAATTATTTGGTATATACTTTGCCTGAAGGGATCCTCTCTCCAGTAGGTCTAGCCTTTGTTTGGAGACCATCAGTGAGAGGAAACCCACTGCTTCCCGGGGGGGGGGGGGGGGGGGGGGGGATGATTCCATTTTTGGATACCTTTAATCGTTAGGAAGTTTGTTTCCTAACACAAAGCCCAAGCTGTTCTCTTTGTAACACCCAGGCACTGCTTCTTGTCTTATTCCTTTTCCATGAGACAACCTACAGATATTTGAAGGCAGTTATCATGTCTTCCATGGGTCTTCTCTATTCCAGGCTCACCATCCCGTTCCTTCAATCCAACTCTCATACCGACATGACATCGTATCAAATTGATGCAAACAACTCATCATATTAACCTGCAGGCATCTCCTCAGTCCCTGTTCCAGTAAGACTTGTATAACTAGTGGAAGAAATATGGAACTTGTTTTACGTTTCCATCGCCTCCCAAAAATAGTTTCATGTTTTTCATATGAGCAGTTTTCTTTGATTAATTGTGAGATCTCCACAGCTTACGTCCTGAATCTTTCCAGTCGTCTAAGAAACTATATTTACCACCCCAGAGATTTATTGTTGCATCTGTCAAAAGTCAGCCAAATGTCCCACTGGCTAGTGGTTCAGTGGTGTGGACTAAAAAAAAAATAATTTGCACATATTTGGCTGATTTTAATAGCTTGACCTCTCAGTCTGTGAGCAGCAAGGCAATGAGCTAGCGGCAGGGCATATTTCCCTCCAGCTGAATTAAAACAGAGCCCTGGCATTGCTCAGGGAAGCCTTCCCACACCTGCTTCTGATTTCCTCTCGTTATTTCTGGTAATGAAAATTGGACCCGTTGCAATAGATTTGTGGGCTAGAAGGCCTATACATTTTTCTTTCATAAAGTATGCTAGTGATTAAATGAATGTCTCTGACTACAAAAATGACAAGACCTAAGAGTTCCTGGAAGAATAAGGGGGAAAAAATTAAAAGGGCCATTCTCTTTTAAATTTCTTTCTTTCTCCTTCAATCCATGCATCCAGCTGGAAAGCTCAGACACTGTTGCAACCCTCTTAACTGTCCGTTGACTTTTTCATCTAAAATTCTCTTTACCTTGCTGCGTGCTGGCTTTGCCCCTCATTAGGGACTTGAATGGAGGAGCAGAATAATAATAACAGCTTGTTTTAAAGCAGCTGTGTGAATGCTCCACCAAAATTGAAAGCTTTTGGGCCCAATAGTTCCCCTTTCAGAAACCCTCTCTTGCTTGGCCTTTTGATTCTCCAATTGTTTCCAAAGCTGCCCTGATGTCTGTATCAAAAGGATGCAATGTGTGGCTGGAAAGCACCAATCGTAGCCTTCCCTGGGGAGTTTTTACCATAATTTATGACCAGTTTCAGGCTGAGATTTGGCTTGGCCCCCAATCAATCCACAGGCGGTCCTCTGTTCTTGTTTTATTTCACTGGGGATGGCATGACTATCTTCTAATCATCATCTGCCTTCAATTGACCCTCTGAACCACTGTGGTATTGATTGGGACTTTGCCCTCACTTTCCTGGGAGATTCTTAGAATTTCATTGCTGAATAGTAATGCCATGGCAAGGGCCATGTAGACATTTATGTGTGTGTGCTTATTATCATATGAGAACTAGGACTCACATTTCTATATATTTTGTGGGAGCATATAGTTGTTTGGCCCTAGGAATATGATGTCTATATCTTGCATGATGGGGAATATGAGGGCAGAATTCTCACCCTATGTTTACCACAGGGCTCACGATTTGTTAATGGTAACTGACACCTGAGGTTTGCAAGAGGAAGAATTACAATAACCAATGTGTACCCAGGACCCTTTCTCTATTGTACCTATCACTTGTCTGTCCTGCTACTTTGGAAGCTCAAAAGAAACGTGAGATATGCCAATTTAGATACGTCTCCACTCCAAATGTTTATATGGGCAATATGTGCCCAACCTGTGATAGAGTCTTCAGAGCTCGTATTGGTCTGATCAGCCACAGTCAGATGCACTGTAATTTGACCCCAATGTAGTAATGTCAACTTGGTCCTCTTCAAGAGTAAAGGACAACAGCCAACCATCCAACTTTGAGAAGATAAATCAGACAATGAGCCTGATTCTTTTCCCCTCTATGTCCAGGAGGAGACTAGCAATATCTATGTGTACACACACATATATGCATTTTTTCCTTGTCGGGTCATAAACACAGAGGAAGGAGAGTTAGGACTAAAGGAAGCTAAGCTGGGAAAATCTGCTACGGCCATTATTAGCATTTTTCTAATGCTTTACATAGATAATCTCTTTCACTCTTCACAATAATCTTGTGAAGTAGGCACTGTTAGTATCTTCATTTCCTGGGTAAGGAAACTGAGGCTAAGGAAGGTTAGATGACTTGTCCAGGGTCACACTGCTAGAAAGTGTTGGAGGCAGGATTTGAATTTAGGTCTTCCTTACTGCCAAGTCCTGCTCTCTATCCACTGTGCCACCTAGCTGCTAAGGTTGTTGTAACTCCAATTTAATTCAATAAATATTTATTAAGCTTTATTATTAATTAATTTTATTAGTTATAAAGTATAATTATTATTTAATACTACAACTACATACTAGGCACTGTGCTAAGCATTGGGGATACAAATAAAATAAAGACAGTTCCTGCCCTCAAGGAGTTTGCAATTTAATGGGGGAAAACAAAAGGAAGTTGGCATGGGTAAGGGATAAGAGACATCAAGGGATCTTCAGCCTTTTTGTTGTTGTTGAGTCCTTTTAGTCATGTCTGATTCTCCATGACCCCATTTGGGATTTTCTTGGCAAAGATACTGGAATGGTTTGCCATTTCTTTCCCCAGTTCATTTTACAGATGAGGAAACTAAGAAAATAGAGTTAAATGACTTGTCCAGGGTCACACAGCTAGTAAGTCTCTGAGGTCATACTTGAACCCAGGTCCCCTTGACCCCAGGGTTGACACTCTAACCACTGCACCACTTAGCTGCCAAAAAAAAGAGATTATTTTGTTGAGTTGTTTCCCAGGGGTGGGGAACTTGTAGCCTCAAGGCCACATGTGGCCTTCTAGGTCCTTGGGGGTCACCATTTGACTGAGTCCAAGTTTTATGGAACAAATCATTTTATTAAGGGGATTTGTTCTCTGAAGTTTGGATTCAGTCAAAGGGCCACACCTGAGGACCTAGGGGGCCACATGTGGCCTCAAGGCTGCAGGTTCTCTCCTCCTGTTTCAGACTCTTTGTATGCCATTTGGGGTTTTCTTGGCAAAGATGCTGGAGTGGTTTGCCATTTCTTTCTCCAGCTCATTTTACAGATGAGGACACTGAGGCAAACAAGGTTATATGACTTGCCCAGGGTCACGCAGTAAGAGTAGATTTGAACTCAGGCCTCCAGGTACAGAACTCTATCTAATACACCACCTAACTGCCCAGCCTTAGTGGAATTCAAATCAAGCACAGCTGTAGATAGCAAGTGGAGAGTGAATTATAAAGGACAGATCCTGCCCTCTATAAAGGAAAGCTTTGGGAGGAGTTCAGTGCTCCACACTCCATCCCTCCACTCAGAGGGGAGAGGAGGCTAAGGTACTTGGGAAGGGGTTAAGTATCCACCGCAGAGCCAGCAGCTCATTGGAGGGTAATGAGATTTCTAGTGATCAGCTCATCTTGGGAGGGGCATCTTATTCCATAGAGTTCAAAACCAAGTAGAGTTGTAGATGTCAAGTCAAGAGTATAAACTCAACCTTATTGTGAATCCCTAGCTTTCTTTTAAGACTCAGTTCAGGATGCATGAGCTGTGGTACCTTCAGTTCAAAAGATCACAGGATCAGATAACAAGAGCCAGAAGGGACCTTACCAAGAAATGTAACAGGACCCATTCATTCATGTAACATTTATTAAGTTCCTACTATGTGGGGATACAAAAAGAGGCAAAAGATAGTCTCTGCCTTCAAGGAGCTTATAATCTAATGGGAGAGACAACATGCAAACAAATATGTACAAAGCAAGCTATATACCAAAACAATAGGAAATAAAAGAGAGAAAGCACTAGAATTAAGAAGGTCAAATTTTAGTTGGGACTTAAAGGAAGCCAGGGAGATCATTAGTGAGTTCACAGGAGGGAGAACATTCCAGGCATAAGGGACAACCAGAGGAAATGCTTGGAGCAGAGACAAGAAAGTGTCTTGTTTTCAGAACAGCTGGGAGGCCAGTGTTACCACATTGAAGAGTACTTGGTGTTAAGAAAACTGGGCTAGGTAATGAAGGGCATTGAGTGCCAAACAGAGCATTTTGTTTTTGCTCCTGGAGGCAATAGGGAGCCACTGGAGTTTATTGAGTAGGAGAGTGTAATGGCAAGCAAAGTGGGACTGTTTGTTTTTTTCTCTTTTTCTTTTGGAGTTCCAGTTCTTCTCAGCACTAAGGTAATCAAGTGCCTTTGATTGACACTTGCCTTTGTTTGAATCAAGAGTGTTTGGTTAATTAGGAGTCTTTGATGACTCGCTTAAGTCACAAGAAGGCCTAAGTCACATGGGTTTGAGTCACATGGTTGTGACACCCTCTGTGGGCTGACCCTGAAGAAGTGTATATATACTCTGAGGTTAGCATTTTGCTTTGGGGGCTCACTCATTGGAAGAATGTTCCCGTGATTTCGCCAGAGGTGACTCTGGGTAGTTGTTAAGGAGCCCCCCGGCTTTGAAAACACAGATGTTGGAGCTTCTTTCTCTGGTAACTATGTATGTATTGCTATAGTCAGACAGAAGCCTATCTGTTGATTTGTGTTATTTTCTCTGTTTGTAATTTCTGTTTGTATTTGCTCTGAAGTTAAGGGTGCTGACTTTTCCCCCTGAACTAAGACAATGATATATGTGTGTTTAATTAAAGTAAGATTATTAATACCTTAAAGTTGCTTTCTTTAGAAAAGCAGATCAAAGAACCTGTGCTAGCAGCCCTCCTGTGTGCTGGTGTTATTGGCCTTATACCTCCACAGTAGCTGCAAGTAGTATTATTGTTACAGAGGGGTGACATCAGAAACTGAGGCCAAGAGAAGTTAAATCACTTGCCCAAGGTCACACAGGTTATAAGTGACAGAACAGGATTCAAACTCAGGCCCTCTGACTCCAAGTTCAGTACTTTTCCATCTCCCTTAATGTTATCTCCCTCCTCTTCAAATCATCAAGTATATGATTGCATGTTTTGCGTCCAGTAGAATGTAAGCTCCTTGAGGAGAGGGTCTGTTTTTCATTTTATTTTTGTATTCCAATAATCTTGTACAGTGCCTTGCACTAAGTAGATGCCTAATAAATGCTTGTTGGATTGTACTGGAGTATTTTGCTCCAAGATATGTTGTGTGGCAGAATTGCCAAGATTGGTTATGGGGTAGGGGAAGAGTTGGTGGTGGTGAGAAACAGTGAAGAGCTGAGAGTGACTCTGAGGTCATGAACTTGTGTAACTAGAAAGATAAGGGTGCCCTCAATAAAAATAGGAAAGTTTGGAGGAGGGGTGGGCTCAGGGGAAAAGACAATTTCTATTTGGAGGTAAGTTGAGTTTCAAATATCTATAGGAAGTCCAGTTAGAGCCGTCCATCAAGTAGTGTTGGTATGGGGACTGGAGCTCAGGAGAGAGACCAGATCTTAGTGTATAAATCTGGGGGTCATTTACCTAGAGATGATATTTGAATCCATGAAACCCAATGACATGGGCTGCAATTTGCTGCTCTTCATCAAAACTACTAAAAACTGTTTTTTTGCATTCTACCCAGGTAGGGTTCTGCTTGCAATTAACATTGTTGGTCTTGATAAAGAGAGGACATCGTAAACCATGATGTTGTATCATGTTGCATGAGCAAGTCTCAAGTTTGTGTGTTTGTATGTAATATAGTTTTAAATGTGTTTGCTAATCTAAAGATAAAATTATTATCTTTTGTTTCCTTTTCTTCTTTTTTTTCTGGAAGATGGTGGCTGCAAAACTAGATCTAGGCATTTTTGTGCCCGGGCTAAGTAGCATACACAGTGCCTGAGAGAAATGATACAATGTGTGCCTGGGGTGGGGTGGGAGACATGGACTCCAGCACACTAGTATAGGGAGAGAGACATCAGAGACTAGAATGTTGCCTGTTTCTTGGAGTCTACCTGTGTAGGGGAGGGAACTGGACCAGGTGGGGAAGAGGTCACCTTTTTATTTTAAAGAAAATGAAATGGCCACTTACCAGTCTGCCATTTTAGAACTGCCAATTTTATTTTTTATTAAAAACAATGTATCAATGCCTTATGTTTTTATATTATGTTCATTTAATATCTCCTGTCTACTGCCCAGAGAGTCTTGTTAAAAAAGAAAAAACAGGTTCAGAAAAACCAATCAACATTAATAATATCTGAAAGTATAAGCAATAGTTCCCCACATCTGCAAACAAAGGAGAAAGCTGTACTTCTTGGCTCTTCTCTAAGGTCAAGTTTGGTCAGTATAGCTATGAAGCACTATCTCTTTTTTACATCTGTTTATGTTATTTATCCTTGTATATATTCTTTTCCTGATCCTGCTTACTTTACTCCATATAAAATCATATATCTTCCTGAAGGTTTAAACATTTTATTTTTCAGTTTCATTTTTTAAAACAGTTCAGTAATATCCTATTACGTTTGTATACCATGATTTGTTTAACTGTTCTCTAATCAACGGACACTTGCTTTGTTTCCTGTTTTCTGCTACCATGAAATTGCTGTTATTAAAATTTTGGTCATGAGGCAGTGACCCCAAACCTTCAGGCAGGTTAGACAGCACCAGGAGCAATGAAGTGAGTGGCGGTGATGAGAGTACCCATGGTGGAATGCGCCACATGGGCACTAGCACAAGCAGTAATGCAGGTAGTGCCTTGGTAGCCCTTGCTGGCAGTGGGGCTTCCTCCAATTTGCTGAAAGGATGAAGGATGAGAGGGTAGGAGGTATTGGGCTGTAAAGATGACATCTGTGATGCTGACCTCCCCGGGTGACTGGAAGACTTTTATGGACCAGGGTGCTATAATACAGACATGGGCCAGCTTGCATTAGCTTTCTCCCTATTCTCCTCCTCAAATCCATTGTGAGTCAGGAGGTTGTGATCCAGGGCGCTTTGCAGTTATGTTTGCCCTGAGATGGGACTTGAAACAGAGCTGTGGGCCCTTTGGGCAAGGAGTATATAAAGACAATTGTATGTACTGAGCAGTGGGCTTCCAAGAACTCATAGAAGCTCTTTTCTGGCTTTTTTTTTTTGGCCTAGGAGTCACCAAGTACATTATTGGTAAATTTATTATTTGAGCCCTCAATAGTTTTGAATGGTCTGAATGGTCCATTACACCAGATATGGAATCCATCCAGGATAGATCCTTTTTTTTCATGGGTCTCCAAGTGTGACAGGAACTGCTTGAGCGGTTGCTATACCTATGGATGGAATGCTGGAAAAGAAGTTATAGCTATTAAAATTTTAATATCAGTAGTTTTCTAACCTTGTCATTTTATATGCTTTTGCATCACTATAAACCTGCTACACAAAATCTCATCTATTTGAGACTTATATTTTCAAATTTAAAAGAGAAACTTACCTACTCCATTGTATCTGTTTGGCTCTAGGGCAGACCAGGGCTTTACATCCCATCTAGCCACCCACTCAGGATATCTTGCCATCTACTCTATCAAAGCACCCGTTCTACTTTCTACCCCCCTTTCTGACACCCGACTTTCCTCCTCTTGGTGTGGTGCAGTACCTTTGGTTCTAGATGGTACTGAATACTCTATCCCCAGACTAAAACTCCTGTTTCTAGCTACGACGACTCTAATATATTTTGTCTCCTTCTGTTAGAACATAAGCTCCTTGAGGGCAGGGACTATCTCACTTTTTTATATTGGTGCTTAGCTTTAGCCCCTTTACTTAGCACAGTGCCTGGTGCTTAATAAGTAGTAATTGCTTTTTCATTCATCCATTTCTCCATCCTTCTCTCTAAGGCTCTCTTCTCTTTTCTCTCTGTACCATCTCATTTGATGATCCAACCAGTTCCCATGGATTCATTTATCATCTTTACACAGATGATTCTCAGATCTATAAATCCAGTCTTAGTCTCCAGCACCTCCACGACCTTCCCCTGGACATTTCACACTCGATGTCCCATAGGTACCTCAAACTTAATGTTTTAAAAACATAACTCGTTATTTTTCATTATCCTGTTGAGGGCAACATTATTCTTCTGGTCACTCAGGTTCACAACCTTAGTGTCATCTTCTCTCCTCAAGTTCATTTCTCCCACGTAGCCAACGACTGACAGAATCTTGAAGTTTCTCTACAACATACCTAGTACGTGATCCCTTGTCTTCACTCACCAAGTCCCAGTCGCCCCAGTTCTTTTGGACAATGGCAATTGTCTTCTATTTGGTCTCCCTTTCTCAAACTTCTCCCTTCTCCAATCTATTCTCTACAGAACTTCCAAAGTGATTTTGTACTAAAGCTAAGATCTGACACTCCCCTATTCAATCATATATAATCTTGTCTGTCTGGTATTTAAAGGCCTTTAGAAAACTCACTGCTTCCTACTTGTCGTAGTCTTCTTATGCGTTATTCTCTTCCACATACTGCTTGTTCCTGTTGCAGGCCACCCACCCCCACCTCCCTTTGCTTTTGCACTGGTAGTTCCCCAGGCCTAGAATGATTTCCTTCAAGACTCAGATCAAATGCCATCTTCCAAAGGAGGCCTTTCCTGTTCCCCACAACTGATTGAACATTCTCTCCTAAAGATGCCTTATATCTGTTTTGTATGTATCTTGTATTTACCTCTCTATGCCTATGTTGTCTTTCTCATCAGAATGTAAGCTCCTTTAAGACAAAGACTATTTTTCCTTTTTTTTCTTTGTACCTCTAGTCCTTAGCACAATGTTTGGCACATGGAACCCACTGAACAACTCTGAATCGTAGTCCTGGGGGAGAAGAAGTGCTCTTGGACCATATCTCTGCTCACCAGATACATAAGGAACGAAATGTTTGGACAGAGTCTAGCATGCCAGGAGAACTAGGCACCAGGAGAGAAAATGCCCATGAAGAATTATAGCTGGAAAGGACCTTAGAAATCATCTAACGCAGAGTTCTCAGGCAACTGGCTGCCACACTCTAAGCACCCCCAACTTCTGAGTAGGGCCAGAACAATATTAAAATGTAATTGGGAAATTGACAAAATAAATGAAAACACAACAAAACACGGACAACATTACATTTTACAACTAAGCCAATATGTGGCCCATCTCTATTTGAGTCTGACACCACCGATCTAGTGCACCTCCCTCATAGAAGAGAAAAGGAAACCTAGCGACAGGTGATTTGGCTGAGGTCACATGGATCATAATTAGGAAAGCCAAGATTTGCACCCAGGTCTTGGGAGTCCAAATCCAACTTTCTTTCCACTGTACAACATTGTCGATTGCTCATCCTCACTTTTTCTGAAAGTGATTTTTTTTAAACATTGCTGTTTACCCAAATGGACTGTGTGAGAACGAATGCGGATTTGCTATCAAGAGTAGAGAGTTGTTGCATAGCATGTGTTTGAGAGGATCTAGCTAAAAATAAAATTCCTTCATTATGGACACTTTCTAAAGTGCTTCCATCTCCCCCACATGACCTTAAATAGTCTCTTTGTGTGAAAGTCTTGCCCAAGGCAGCACGTATGAAATTTGATGGTTAAACATTTGTTGGAGTCAACACTTCAAACATCCCAGTGAAGAATTTTGAGAGCTTCATCGATGGATATGGGAACTGGCAGATGGCAGCCTGGGTTTGGGAACAGACGAGATTCTAGAGCCAGCTCACATAAAACTAGACTGAGAGAAACAAATACGCAGCCACATACCTCCAGCGGCCCCTGCAAAGACCACGCAAAGAGGAAAGGTCTCTTCTGGTGTAAAGCAATCCAAATGTCTCTCTGTCAGGGGAGGGAGATGGTAGAAGGGTCCGTATTTCACAGTACCAAGTACAATGCTGGGAGCTTGCCAGGTGCTCAAAGGCATAGAACAGATGGTAACTGCCACTTTCCTGATTGTGAGAATTCCCCTAGAGCAGGGGTCTTGGGTCACAGACCTCTTTGGCAGTCTGGTGAAGCCTATGAACTTCTTCTCCTGGAATAATATTTTTAATTCATAGAATAAAATACACGTGACTAAAAAGGAAACCAATTATTTAGAAATACAATTATAAAAATATATTAAAAAAAACAAATTGACAGACCCCAGGTTAAGAATCAATGTAAAGAGATGGGGGATACGAGCCTGGGATACTTCCTATTTCTTGTAGGAAGGGGAATTATTACGTTGAAATATCTGTAGTCCCTACAAGTGGAGGTATATGTTTAAAGAGGAGGAGAGCTGTGGGCCACTTGGCTAGTTGAGTCATGAGTCCTAAGGGAATGGAACTCAGAGGGTGAATACCTCCAGATCCAAGTGCAGTGTCACGAGGGTGCTACATACTCTGATGTTTTGGAACCCCTCAAGCATACTGGCACCTAACACGTGGCTGAGTTCATTTAAAATAAATACTGTTTTCAGGAAATAATTACTATGAGTTTTGGTGCTATGTATTTGCCCTTATATCTTAATAGGGGAGTGGGAGTAGAGGAAAAGGGTGGGAGGAGGGGAAACTTGAACAGTCAGGGAAAGGTGGCTTGTTTTGTGCAAAACACCCAGCTATGCAAACGTTAGTGATGCTCAAACACTTCCTTTTACAGCAGCGTGACCTTCTGCAACCCAGACGGGCTCTTTCTTTAGAGTTTGTTGCTCATCCTCCACAGATGTTTGTTGTTTTCTTCAATTTTAAGCTTTTTATAGTCCTTCAGTTACTTTATTAAAAAAAAACCAAAACAACAAAAAGCACAGTTGATTCAGCCAATAACAGTGACAGCTCAAAGTTGGCCTAGTAGGTATTAAATACAGTGAAGGAATGTTTTTATTTCTTCATTTTTCCTCCTTTTTCCTCCCCTCCCTCTAATCTTGAAGGTTCTCAAGACTCAAATGACTGAAAATTTGGGGACTAACCAAAAATACCAAGCACACATTTGTTTTTTTCTTGATTTCCAAAGAAAGAGTCACTCTTGACTCACTGTCAAAGAGCATGGGGCTGGATTCAGAGGACTGGGGTTTGCTGTTACTTAATATCTGTGGGACCTCAGAAGTCACTTAACCTCCATCAGCCTCAATTTCCTTATCTGCAAAATGAGGTTGGGTTAGACGGCCCCTTCAGCTCTAGATCTATGATCTTGTGACCTCTAAGATTCTTTCCAGCTTTAACTCTATATTCATATGAATTATTTTCCAGCATGTCTATGTGCCTTAAGGGACTGGGAATCTGAAGGTGTAGAGGGAGAACTAGAAACAGGTCCCTTGAAGTTTCCATTAAGACCAAATTTCTCTCTCTCCATATATATATATATATATATACATATATATATATAGTTCATGAGATCATGTCTACATATGATCTCATATAGCATATGTGTGTGGTCATATTATATAAAATATATTTGATTAGATCATATACACATGATCTCATAAAGCATATATATGTATGTGTGTGTGTGTATATACACATACAAACATACATAGAGACACACAGAGAGACAGAGAGTAAGACGAGAGAGAGAGAGAGAGAACTAGAAGGAACCTCAATGGTCATTAGTCCTACCCCCTCATTTTATAGCTGAAGAAACTGAGGCCCAGGTAGACTAAATGACTTATCCAAGATCACCTGAGGCAGGATTTGAATCCAGGTCCTCTGCCCTTTCCACTGTGTCCCAAGGACCTTAGAACTTCTAAAGAGTCACCTGAGGGTATCTGGAGAAATGAAAACTAATTTTTGTTGCACATGAAACAATCTTTAAACCTATTGGGGTTTGCATTGTAGGAGCAGAACTTCCTTTCTCATAAAGGCCCACTGTGCGGTGCGTCTTAGACATTGTTGAAGGCTTCTGATGAAATCAGAAGGGGCAGAGACAGATATGAAGAGCAAGGATACAGATAGCATCCATGACTGGGAGTCAGGCAGGGGGAGGAAGGGGAGTAGATAAGGAATTAGAAGATCAACTATGGTCTGGGAATATAGATGGTAGCGACGGTGAGATGCACACATGACCTGGAGTTGCATTTGATGACAGGCACAAAATTCTCAAAGAATATTCGATAACCCTTGTGGGAAAGGACATCATTGGACCAACTCTGGGAACAGCTCTGAAGTTCTCGGATTAAGGAAAATCAATATATAACCTCAACTGGATGTGTTTGGCTTGACTCTTTCAGGAAGAGAAACTGTACAGGGACCACCTACTAAATGAATCATATTGTAGGATGACTCTGGTTGCAGGTACATTTCTCGAAGCTAGGTTATCAGGCCTTCTTTCTTGGTGCCTATAGGGATATGATCTTCCTTTTAGGAAACAAAACGACATGACACCTGGCTAAGTTTTCAGAAACTGGTACCAGGGAAGCATGTTTTGAGGTAGAAAACTGAATGCATTCCAGTCAGTGGTTAACTGAACTGGTCTCCTGAGCCAGGCTCTTCAAAGAGCTATTTATAGTGCAAATTGCAAATATTAGAGCTGCTTGTTAAGAGCCTAGCAATGTGCCCATTCAACCTCATGCTTTCAGGTGTCTGTAACTTGGTGTTGAAAAACTCACTCCAGATTGAGACTTGATGAAAAGGCCTGGTTTTGAACTGCGAATTCATGTTTTAAGGGATAGTCTACCCCCCCCCCAATAAGTTTAGGATTGAGACATTTTTTCCATTAGAAAATAGCCCCATTTTGCTTAAAAAATATGCTGGCAAACTATAGTACAGACTATAAAGGGGACAGATTTATTGGGGTTTATGGAAATTCCAGATGAACTGGTTTTCCTTCTTGTGTTTTACTAGCATCTCATTGGCTTCCTGTGAATGACTCTGGATGTTTGCCCAGTGACTCTGTGGAATTTTATATTTCCCTCCTTTTGCCTTTAGTGACCCCATCCACAAAATGGGGCTGCCTTATCTCATCTCGAAGATCATTGGGAATAATTCTGTTAGGCTTCTTTGTAACAAATCCAGGAGGCCTGCATTTAGACAATAATACTTTTATAACTTAGGCATAACCTTCTTAATTTTGAATATTGAATGCCATTTAAAACAGAGGTTATATAATTCTGAAATGTAACTTTTGACTTAGAAATACTCTTTTACATAGAGTGCTGCACTAAATATATGGTATGTTATATATATATATATATATATATATATATATATATATATATATATATATTTTTTTTTAATAGGATACGGTTTGAAGCTATAATGAGGAAATTCTCTCTTCCAAAGCTGATCAGCACTTCCTCTGCAATTTATAGTCTTGGGTACTAGGAGGGTCACATAGTCATTATGTGTCACACTTGAACTCAGGTCTTCCAGGCTCCAAAGCCATTTCTCTGTCCCCCTCTGCCAGGATGCCTCTCACATTTTTAGTAGAGAAAAGGAAAAAAGTCTAAAAATGATTCAAATGTTTTTGTAATGAAAATCCAAGCCAGAACTAACACAATACAGCCAGGCCCCAGGTGGGACCCGAAGTTGACTCCTTCTTCCTCAACCTCCCACCTCTTCATAGACTGCTGCTACCACTCCCTCCATCCCCTACTCTCATGGCCTTTACATCCTCGTTAGTTGCCTTTCAAAGCCATGTCCCCAGCCTGCTCTGAAGAACTTCTGGGAAGAATAAAGGGGAAGGTCAGCTGAGGTACCCAACAGTGGTCCTGCCTCAGCTCTTAGCCCCATGGTAAACTCTTTCTCATTTTAAAAATAGGAATGAAAATGCTTGTCCTTCCAGAAGAGAGCTTTGCAAATTTGTAAAGCATAGGTGGAAAAGATCTGTAGTACTTGAGTTACTAGAAAATGGATGCCCAGTTTCATAAGTGACAGTCTTTGTAATTTATAGATAGACCTGAGAGACCATGTAGTCTAACCCATTAATTCAGCAGATTAGGAAACCGAGGCATAGAATAGTGTCTTGGTTTGCCCAATGTTACACAACTAGATAGATTTAGTGTTCCAGGGGTTCTAGTCCTGCTTCTACTACTTTTAGTGATCTTAGCTCCAAACCAAAGTCTCTCTGAGGCACCTGTCATAGGCTGCTTTGTCTTTTGCTTGTTTTTTTATGACTGCAGCCTCTGAAGCTGAGATGTAACAAAGTATGGATCACTTCTCTGCTGCTTGTGGGAATTTTGGCCTAACAACTAACACTAAGAAAACACAGGTGCTCCATCAGCCACCACCACACCATCCATGCGTAGAACCATCAGTTAGAGCAAATGGAGAAGTTTTGAATGCTGTGGATAAGTTCACTCACCTTGGTAGTGTACTTTCCAGCGATAAACACATTGATAATGAGGTTGATGCATGCATTACCAGAGTTAGCTCAGTGTTTGGGAGGCTCCAAAGGAAAGTATGGGAGAGAAGAGGTATTAGACTGATTACCAAGCTGAAGGCATACAGAGCCATTGTACTGACCTCATTGTTGTATGCCTGTGAAACTTGGACAGTCTACCAGCGCCATGCCAGGAAACTGAATCCCTTCCATGTGAATAGTTTTAGGAAGATTCTGAAGATCACCTGGCAGGATGAGGTACCAGACACTGAGGTCCTCACTTGAACTAACCTGCCAAGCATTCAAACTTGGCTTCAGGGAGTGCAACTCCAATGGGCTGGCCACATTGTTCGAATGCAAAATGTACACTTGCCAAAAAGACTGTTTTATGGAGAACTCATACAGTGCAAGTGTTCACATGGTGGTCAGAAGAAGTGATACAAGGACACTCTCAAGAACTTTGGAACTGATTGTGAGACATTGGAGACACTGGTACAGGACCACTCAGCATGGCCTGCCCACATCAAAGAAGGTGCTGTGCTCTGTGAGCAAAGCAGAATTGAAACAGCTCAAAGGAAACACAGAATATGCAAATTTGGACTATCCACCCCAAATGTTCACATGGACTATTTGTGCCCGACCTGTGGTAGAGCATTCCGAGCTCATGTTGATCTGACCAACCACAGTCAGACACGTTGAAACTTGACTCTAGCATAGTGATGTCATTTTGGTCCTCTTTGAGAACGAGGGACAACAACCATGTGACTGTCATCTCCCCTGTTTGGGGTTTTGTTGGCAGAGGCGTTGGAGTGGTTTGCCATTTCCTCCTCCAGCTCCTTTTAAAGATGAAGAACTGAGGCAATCGAGGTTAAGTGACTTGCCCAGGACCACACAGCTAGTAAGTGTCTGAGTTCAGATCTGAACTAATGAAGACATGTCTTCCTGACTCCAAGCCCAGAATTCTATTCATTGATCACCTTGCTGCCTGGTTATACCTCTAGCAAGATGGTAGAGCTCTTTAACAGTGCCATGCACTAGGAAATCCCAGCCATGCATTAGGAAAGGCCCCTCTCTCCTGTCTGGTTCCCATTGTGATCTCATGCCTCAAAGGTAAACCCAACAACAGGAGGATGGGATTGACCACAGGTATTTCTGAAAAATAAAATTCAGCAAATGTATTCTTTAACAATCAATTTTAGAAAAAAACACAAATAGAAGTAAGACTGAGGCAAGATAAGGCCCTTGCACTGTTTCTTTCTTGAAAGGAATGTTTTCCTCCATTCTTGGGTGAGTGAGCCCCCTGCTCACAGTCTCTTGTGTGCGATAAAACCTGCCAGCTCATCCATTCGGATGGAGGTCACCTCACATGGCCATACAGATGGGAAGGACAGAAGTGGTACCATCTGCAGTTCCATCTCATGGCACTGCCCTGGGATGATGGCCACCTCTCTTTTCTTCTCTCCTCATTCTCCTAGGTAGCTTGGTGTGAAAAAACCTTCTCCCCCGTTAAGGGCTAATCTCTTATTAGTTTTCTCTTTTTCCAAACTGAGAAGAACTACAATTCCCAGGAGATTTGTGGCTAGCCAGCTCATCTCCAGGTTGTCACAGATGTATTAAGCATTCCTTATTCCTGGATAGCCTCTCTGAAACTGTAAACACCCCTGTGAAAGGTAACACATAATCATTAACACCTCAATTTATCTCAATGAAATTGATTCATGAGATTTCTCTCCTCGGTGGTAGGACGAACAAATTATCCTTAGTTATGTTAACCTCTGAGGGGAAGGGAGTGAGGAGAGGGAAGGTTGTAGGAAGAAGAGGCATCATCATCATCATCATCATCACTGCCATTTATATAACACTTTAAGATTTTATAATGGGCAGCTAGGTGGCTCAGTGGATAGAGCGCTGGAATTAGGAAGATCTGAGTTCAACTTTGACCTTGGACACTTACTATGTGTGACCTTGGGCAAGTTACTTAACCCCTATTTGCCTCAGTTCCTCATCTGTAAAATGGGAACACACTGGAGAATGAAATGGCAAACCACTCCAGGATCTTTATCAAGAAAACATGGAGTCAGAATAACTGAACAACAATAAAGGTTTTGTAATCTCTTTGCTGTATATTTTGGGAATAGCAAGTCGTACATAGTAGATTTGCAGTTTCATTCTATTCTACTGTGTTGTGGAAAAGCTTGTTTTCTTCCGTGAACTGAAAATAAAATAAATTTTTAAAAACCAACAAAAAACCAAATGTTACCTCCTTTTATCCTCACAATAACCCTGGGAGGTAGGTACTATTATTATCTCCACTTTACAGATGAGAAAACTCAGGCAGGGTCTCAGTGTCATACAGCTAGGAAATATCTGAGGCTGGATTTGAACTCAGGATGTCTGAACTTTAGATGCAGCGTTCTATCTATTCTATTACGGTGCAGCCTGGCTGCCTCACCCAGCGCAAACTCTGCCTCCTTTACAATTTTGCCCAGGGACAAGCTCACAAGGACTTTATAGATGACCAACAAGGAAGAGCTAGGTGACATGGCATATAGTATATGGGAATTGTGTATCCTGGTCAAGTTACCTCACCTCTCTGGGTTCCTCACTTATAAAATACAGGGTTTGGATCTGATAGCCTCTAAGGGCCCTTCTAGCTCTAAATGTAGGATCCTTTGAATTGGAGCGAATGACTTTTGTGCCTGTCTCTATGCCCATCAGGACAGTCAGCAGCATTTGGGATCTTGATTCTTTCCAATGGAATGTATTTCTGAGGCCTGGGCCTCAATGCAGTTGACAAAGGGGCAACGGACAGGTTGAGTTCTCTGATCCATTTAATAGGTTTTTCATGAGCCTGTAGCTCATGATGTATTGTTTCTTCCTCTGCCCCTCAATAAGCATCTTTGTTTGTAAGGCAAAGGGGGAAAATGTAGACGTCTGAAATCACAGTGAAGAAGCAAGCTACACCCTCGGCCAGGAAGGAGTTCAGATTGTGAGGGCCTGTCCTGCAGTCCTCTGACGTTGAATAAATGTTAAATAAAAATAATAGACTTTCTTCCTGTTGGCTCAGAAACTGTTTGCTCATGGCCCCTGGTACAATTGTATTTTGTAATCCTTTCAAAGCTCCTGTTGTTTGATTCCTTACCTGCCCCTATAAGCACTACTGTTTTTAGTCACTCAGGTGTGAGGATTCCTCTGATGGCTGAATGGAGCTTCTCCCAAGCTTTGCTGATATCTGAGGATGGATTCTTCTCTGTGGTGAAATATACCTGAGACTCCACCTGGCTTGTGTCCTAAAGTAGCCCCAGTCCATCATCTCCCTTCCTTCAAGGCAGGGGGGGGGGGGCGGGCAGTACACCCAGAAAGGAAGCTCTCACCTAGGTCTGGAGGATATTTCAGTAATTTGAGCTTGAATCAAAACCTGTTGTCTGTATCAGCAAATACAGGAATTGGGAAGTTGCATGGCTTCACTCAACTCTCCAGATAAATGCTACCTAATAAAGCTTAAAGTACATCATAAACACTACTGTTGCTGTTGCTGCAGCCCTTCTGTTGTTACTGCTGCTGCTGCTGCTACTACTACTACTATTACTACTACTACTTCTACTGCTACTACTATTTTCTACTACTACTACTACTATTTCTACTACTAACTACTTCTACTACAACTACTACAACTACTACTACTACTACTACTACTACTACTACTACTACTACTACTACTACTACTACTACTACTGCTACTACATGTTCAGGGAGGACTAGCACTTTTGTTGTGAGGGCTTGCTGAGTCCTTTCCAGGGCTGCTTATACACTTTTTGTGTCCAACCAGCACCCAACTCTCACCTTCTCCAAGAAGCATGTGCAGTGGCCAAATCCTGGTAAAACTATCTTGGCTGACAGGCTAATCCAAGCTGAGGATAACCAACAGGTCTCAAACACCTCGGTGAGTTAGGGGGATGTCTGTCCTAAGCATGTAAAGGCTTCGCCCAGAGGAATGGTTGGATGAGAACAATTTGTTTCAGCAGCCATGAAGGTGGCTGAAGCAGGTGCTGTGGAGCTCATAGAGGTGGTTAGACAGCAAGAGGCGCCGAGGTTATCCGCTGCATCCCGGGCCGATGCCAGTCGTCCTGAAGTTTGTCTTGCCACTGGATTTCGATGACTCAGGAAGAGAGAGTGAGGCTGTGCAACTCTGCCTCACTTAAATTTGCATACGAGTCAAGACATGACCTGTGGTGTCATTGGTCCTCTTCAAAAATGAAGGGTGAAAAACAATGACCGATGCCGAGGGGCAGCCTGGCTAATGGCCAGGGAGACAGACTTGGAGTCAGGAAAATCTAGCTCTACACCCTGTCTCAGACACTAGGGCCAGGTGACCTCAGGTAGGCCACTTAACCTCATCAGCTTCATGTTTCCTCATCTGTAAATGAAGAGGTTGGACACAATAACCTCTAAGGTCCTTTCTAGCTCTAAATCTATGATCCCATGACATTTGACTTTGACAGTGGGGAGAAGCCTGCAAAAGAGATGTTCACCAGTGGATTCAAGATATAGAATGACACAAATGTTTTGATGTTTGGATACAGAAAATGTAGGAATTTGTTTTTGCTATACTATGTCTATTTTTGAAAACGAAGGCTTTGTTTTTGTTTTTAAAATGGGGGTCAATGGGAGGGAGATAAAATACATGCTTATTAATTGAAAAATAAAAGAAAACAAAAAGAAAGGACCTATGCTGTGGTATAGATGGGGATGTGTATCCTAGAACAAGGGGTGGAGTGTGTTGTTAAGCAAAATTGTCTCATTAGCATGGCTTTTGTTTCTTTTGAGTGGAAGTACTTTCAGCTGTTAAGTGCTAAGCCCCAGGCCCAGGGCCCTATCAGGTGTGAAACCTGTGTGGGTGTGGATTGGTGACTTAGGAGGGGCTGGAACCAATGGTCTCTGGTCGTTGAGGTGGGGCTTGAGAATGCCAGAAGCTCGGCTGCGAGGAAAGGTGAGCC
>CM053627.1:153387730-153404599 GCA_028646595.1 Phalanger gymnotis | reverse complement strand
GCAGGGCTTACCCGTGTGTAGACCAGGAGTGCGAGCAGGAACGTGAGGCCAGTAAAATGATTTGGCTAAATACTATCTTGTTTTTCTGTGGCCTCCTGATTACTCTTGTGAGGTGGGCTTTCTGGGCCTGGAGTCTTTTTGTCAAGATGTTGGAATGGGGAGGCTGGTTCACGGTTCTGCTGCGGTGGGGCCTAAATAAATTTCTTGTTGTTTTCTCCTTAGAGAACCTCTCATACCTTGGGATTTCGAACCATTCAAACATATACATGATTATATTTGAGATTATAAATTCGGCCTTCCTACTACAGGATGCTAATTCCATGTTAAAGGATTAGCAACCATGGGTTCAAATCTCAGTTTGGCCACTTATGATTTGTGTGACCCCTGGCAAGTCCCTTCTCTGAGCTTTGGTTTCCCCATCTATAAAATAAGGGAGTTGAATTAGATAGCCTCTAAGGTCTCTCTCTAGCTATTGTCCTGCGATCCCACTACAATCCTAGCTAATGCCTCTCATCCTGCCATAGTAGAGGCGATCCTGGTTCCCTACCTGAAGGCCATGTCAGAGAGGAACGAGGCTTCATCAGGCAGGCTTTATTGAACTGGAAAGCCTTCATGTTCAAGCCTGGCAATGAACTGACTATACATCTGGCATCAAGGGACCACCCGCCAAGCTAAATTCAGAGAGGCTTATTACCAGAAGGCCAGTAACTAAGGGATGGATTCTTTTTTCAGTCTCAGACATTCAAGAACACTGTCTGTGGAAGCATTGTAGTTAGATGTGGAGGATGTTCCCACGGCAATGGAATCACTTCTCTGTGCAAGTTTTCAAGCAAATGAGTCTTCAGATATTTGAGGGGCTGTCATGTGGAAAAGGGATTAATTATTCTGAAGAGCTCTGGGAAGGCAGAATGAGGATGAAGAGGTAGGAGGTGCAGGAAGGCAGAATTCAACTGAAAATAAGGAAGTTTCTAATAATTAGAGCTTCTCAGGAGTAGGACGGGTTATCTAGTTAGGTAGGGGATGCCCCTGGAGGTATCCAAGCAGAGGTTTGCTGGGCACTTGCCAAGGATATAGTAGAAGGGAACTAAAGGACTTGGGTTCAAACCCTGAATCAACCTGTGTAATTTTAGGCATATTGTATCATCCTCCAAAAATGGCAATGTGGTGGAGAGCACTTGACTTGCAGTCAGGAAGACCTGAGTTCAAGTCTCCCTCTGACACTCAATAGCTGTATGATCCTAGTCAAGATATTTCATCTCTCCTCAGTTTTCTCACATGTAAAATGAGAAGATGTTAGACTAGATGGCCTTAGGAACTTTTGGATTTCCATTTTCTCATCTGTAACATAAGACAAATGGGTTAAATGATCTCTAAGATTCCTTTTGGCTTAATCACAGTGTAACTGGGAAGCAGCCAAGCAAAATGAATATTCAGAATACTGGATTGGAAGATCTGGGTTTGGGTCCTGACTTAAATACTTCCTAGGTATTTGATGTGGAGCAAGTCACTTAACTTCTTAAAGTCTCAGTTTTCTCCTGATAATAAGAGAACCTATTTCACTGGGTTGTTGCAAAGATGTAAAAATGTTTGAAAATCTTAAAGTGTGTAACAACAATGTTGCTAGCAGTTGCTGTGGAGGTGAAAGACCAACACAAGACTAACAAAAGCGCACAGGAGGGCTGCTAGAATAGGTCTTTTGATCTGCTTTTCTAAGGAAAGCAACTTTAGGGGGTTAACAATCTTACTTTTAAATAAACATATACCATTCACTTAGTTCAGGAAGAAAAGCCAGCACCCTGAACTTCAGAGCAAATACAAACAGAAATTACAGAGACAATATAAACAGATCAACATTTCTGTCTAACCAAATCACAATGCATAGTTACCAGAGAAGCACCAATATCTGGGTTTTCAAAGCCAGGGGGTGCTGCTTCAATGGCTTACCCAGAGTCTTGTCACTAACACTCTTTCAAAGAGTGTGCCCCCAAAGGCAAAAAATGCTAACCTCTGAGTTTATATGCATTTCTTCAGGGTCAAAGGGCATCATAACCATGCAACTTAAACCTACTTTCACGCTTTCTTGTTTCTTCAGTAGGTCAAAGATTCTTGATTCAATCAAAGAAACAAAAGACAACAAAAAGTCCACTTTGCTTGCAATTACATTTGAAAAGCAAGACTCATCAAAGGTACTTGATTGCCTTAGCATTCTAAAAGAGAAAACAAAAAGCCCCTCTCTGATTACCATTACAAGGTGCTATAGACATTTTTGAGATAGCATTACTCTAGAATTGGAAGGGAATTGACCTTGATAATCTCTATACCCTATCTAACTTTCATGTTTTATGATTCCATGAAGAAAAAAACTGAGTTATTGCTAGAATATAAGAATTGGTATAGAACTGAAGAATCACTAGTCCAGACTTCCCATTTCAGAAATGACGAAACTGAGTTCTACCTAGGGAAGGGAACTGTATAACACATTTTTACTGTGCAGCATTACTACTGATCATAATGAATTACTTTGTTTAATATTAATAATGTTGTTTATTTTTTGCTGCTAGACAAACTTGCATAGTAAATTTGCTTCCCTGAATACCAGTAAATGAAAAAGTTTGGGTACTATAAAAGTAGGGGGGCCTACCAGGTGTTTTTAACCTGGAGTCCATGAACTGGTTTTTAAAATATTTTGCTAATTGCATTTCAATATTATTGGTTTCCTTTATAATCTTATGTATTTTGTTATGCATTTTAAAATGTTATTCTGAGAAGGGATCTATACATTTCACCAGGTTGCCAGTGGGGTCCATGACACAAAAAGAGACTGAGTTTTCTTCCAGCTCTCTATCTATGATCCTGTTCATCTGTGTAAACTGACTTATTGGATGAATCAGACTCTTCAAAAGAAGACAACATATTTTTATGCATATGGCCCATTTTTTTTTTATGAACAGCTCAAAGGACTTTCACAACTATCATCTCTTTTAGCGTTAAACCATGAAATGAGATGAGCGTTGTTATCTCTATTTTTCAGAGGGAGAAACTGAGCCAAGAAAGTCAGAGTGGCTTGCCTAAGGTTACATAGTCAGTGATAGATTCCAGACCAGACTGTTAACTCTCTCTTCTGATTTTTTTATACCAGAGTGTTTGCTTTTTCTACCCAGGTATGGTAAAATAATTTTGCCATAATTTCTTTTCATCCAAGTAAAGCATGCATGTTTTGGGACTAAAGTGGGTTAAAAAGGAGTGGAGCAGAAGGTCTTGAAAAGAACACTTTGGAAATCACAGAATAGAGAAACCTCTTTTCTCCTTCTAGGTTCTCCTAATTCAAGAAGGGATATTTATTTACAGACTCTTAGAGGCAGCTAAGGCCCTACAAAAACTGCATTTCTATTATTATACACTCTTTAGTTTGGCCCTTTTAACATACAGGAGATATCTGTTTGCTGCAGATCAATTCCTTAGCCAGATGAGAATTAATAGCAGTCAGATGAGGTGATACATGCCTGTGATCCTTGTGACTTGACAGACTGAGCTTGGTGGATCACTTGAGCTCATGAGTACTGAACTGCTGGGAGCTAAGGAGGAAGGGAAAGGGAATAAGCATTTATATGGTGACTATTACATGCCATTCACTGTGCTAAGAAATTCGCAAATATCATCTCACTTGGTCCTCACAATAATCCTGCAAAGTAGCTACTGTTATTATCCCCATTTTACAGTTGAGGCAACTGAGGAAAACAGGTTAAGTGACTTACCCAGGGTCACACAGCTAGTAAGTTTCTGGGGTGGGACTTTAATTCAGGTCTTCAGGACTCCGGGACCAGTAAGCCAATGAAGTGTCTGCACTAAGTCTAGCACCAATATGGTGAGCCCTGTGGAGCAGGGGATGTCAGGTTTCCTAAGAAAAGGCAATTTGGCCCAGGTTGGAAACTGAGCAGGTCAAAGTTCTTATCAGTAGTATTGTATAACTTAATTATTCACCTTATTCATCAGACTTGGTTCAGAATCACTTTTGACCATTTCCAGTTAACTAATCCATGCTCTTGGTAAGATTTGATTTCACTGAGGGTACCCTAAATTTGGAAACAGGAAACTTGGGTTCAAATTCCATCCTAAATGCTTATTAGCTAGATGTTCCTAATTAAGTCACTTTATCTTTCTGAACCTTAGTTTCCTCAACTCTAAAATAGAGATAAAAGTAATATCTACCTCCTACTGATGTTGTGAAGGTCAAATGAGATAATATATACACAGCACTTCACAAACTTTTAAACAATGCAAATCAAACTTTTATCCTAATTGTTTCTGCTGTATTCAAAATAACATGTTGGAAACCCTGGAATGCAATTTGAAAAGAAGACTGTCCAAAGTGTTTGGAGCAAAGGTGGCATTCCTGGGTAGTGTCCTCTCTGGGATGATCTACTCTTCCAATGTGTGTTGGTACTCATTGGCCATTCCCCAGAGGGCAGCTACTGTATTTCACCGCATAATCTGTGCATCTCGTATAATTACTGCACCCTGTTTTTAAGTCCAAAAATTGGCTTATGACCTTTCATTGTGAAATTGTCACATGGTATGATTCTGTTTGTCATGCCGCTTAAAAGGTAAACAGAGCAGCGATGTATTCACCAGTGGCATATGGATGCCCATTTATTTCTCTCACATTGCGAGTTGAGAGCCTAGAATTCTCAGCACATGTGCACTGTCAGTATTCAATTTTAACCTATATTCACAAGTATTCTGTGCATCCTAACCTTGCACCAAAGACAGTTTGGTAATAAATGATTTTTAAGTAATACTGGTGCAATTAAAAAAAAAAAGCTTCACACAATGGTTGCAACCCATTTTTTTGAAAAAAATTGTGGCACAAAATCTGTCACTACTATGTGGTGAAATACGGTAATTATTCTCTCAAGATGCTAGGGGTAACTGTCTAGGCCGGATTTTTACTATTATTGCTTATGAGCCCCCACCTATATGTTTCCCAGTAACGATTTGCCAGTTAGGTTTTTTTTTTTTTGCAAAGGTATTTGTTACAAAAACATTCCATTCAAAAATCAGAGTATAGTCTTCATGAATATACACCCTTACACTTGAATAAGTGAATTTGCTCCCAGGGTACCTACCTTGAAAGAGATAACACATTTGGATATAGGATCACAGAGATGGAAGAAGCCTTGGAGATCATTTAATCCAAATGATGAAATTTAGGTCAAGAGAGTTTAGTGATTTATTTAAGGTCACATGGATAGTGAACATTGGAGGTGGGATTTGAACCCTGATCTCTTGCCTCCTGAATCAATACTTTTGCCACTGTGTAAGTTCTGTTATGTTCTTGCAAAACTCAGTCATTTTATTTTATAGTCACACCTGACACGTTCATGTTTTAGGTTTGGAGAAAGAGTGGCAACTTGGAGGAAGAGTGGCAACAGATGCTTTCTCCCTTCTTCAGTGTATATAGTTCATCACTACCAAATACACCAGTTCTATGCCCTTAATAAGTGAGATATAAATTCATATATAAATATAAAATACATTTATATTTGGATACATATTAAAATGTATGACTTTGACACATACATTTTTAGTTTCAAGGGTTAGTGGTTGATACTGTTCTGTTTTATACTTTTGTTTTTTAAGATAGTAATTTTAGGGAACATATATTCTATTTCTTTGAGTGCTAAAGCAGATGGTAAACCAAACCAATCTAATCCAAACGAGCATTTATTAAGCACCTTCCATGTGCCAAGCTCTATATTAGATTTTGAGGTCACAAAGACAAAATGAAAAATGCTTCCCACCCTCAAGGACACAGTGCTTCATGTTGAATGACACAATATTTCATGCTTTGTGAAAATCTGCATAATATAGTCGTGTTTGCCACTTGCAAAAATATGGTGTTGGAAAAGCCTATTTTGAAAGAACATTGTCGTTTATAAAAAAAATCTATTTCCAAAAAGTGGCTTTTGAAACCAAAGTTAATTTTAAAGTTCAATTTATGTTATTTAACAACAACAAAAAAAATACAGAGCAAATGCAATTTTGTTACAAATTGTCAGCAGTGCTTAAAAGATGTTTCCTCAGATTGTCACGAAGCCTGAAGTGGTATAATTTCATCAAGTTAAAAATGAAAATGTGTCTATTCTCCCTTAGTATGATGTTGATGCTGGAACAATGCAATACAGGAGGCCTCCCACCCCCAACAGACTAATTTATAGGATTTGGAATGTTAAGGCCAATCAAGTGATCTAGCTGTCTCAACAGTGCTAAAGGATTTATAATAATCTCCAGATCAGAGGCTGTGCTGGAGTGAACTCCGCCCTGCCCCCCACCCCAACCCTTTCCTTCAGTGAATCTAAGCAGTTAGTGTCTATTGTGGAAAACAGGTGTACTGAGGGGGCCTGGATTCAAATCCCAGAGTAAGGTTACCCGGAAGAATTAGTTGGTGGTGTCTCTATGGTATCATTTTGTGCATTTACAAAACCGCTACCAAGTTAGGAATCACTGGCAGCTCTGACTCAGAAGGGGCCCCTGGATGAGTCTGGATGTGTTTGTAAAATTGGGAAGGCAAGCGGCAGTTGTAGGGACAAGGAGGGTGGGGAGGGAACTAGATGGAGCTTCGACAGTGGTCGCCGGAATGAAATATCTCTGTTTAGCCTTGCTCTTCACAGTGTGCCCCCCACTCCTCCCCTTCAGCCACTAACGTTAAGTTCATCGACATCATAAAAAATGCTCTTTAGCCAGGGTGTTGCCAGATGAATTTGAGCAGCAAAGATGTATATGGCACCAAAAGGCATCGATTAGTTAAGCCCCATATATACACAAAAGGCAGTGTGATACATGGGGGGTGCCAAGCAATATTTGGCAAACACATCCCAAGTAATAACATGCTGTTCGTGTGGATAAAAAAAAAATAGAGATATAGGAGTGTATGCGTGTGTTTCAGGGTTTTGTTTTTATTTTTTGTTTTCAAAAATTGTATTGCAGCTTATTATAACCATATAATAACTCTGTAGGTTAACAGGAGTTTCAGCAGGCTAGGCAATTAAAAAAAAAGATTAAAACAAGAGGGAAAAGGGAAAAAAAAATCTCTAAGTATTTACAGAGGCTTTTATGTTTGCCAAACATTTTTACTACCAGTAATGAGTTAATTTGTACAGTTCCCAAAACAAGCCTTGATGTTATTGTCCAAGGTTTATAAACTTGGGCATAGGGTACTTGCCAGAAACCGTAAACTAGCCAGAGATTGGATTTTAAGAGACCTGGTTTCCCTTATCTCTGTGTTTGGGAGTGGGAGGTGGAAATGAGCAAAGGAAAGCATTCGTTCTTCTGGAGAGGGTGTAAAGAGCAAGCACAATGGGTGACTTCCAAACTACTCAGAGTTGGACAGAGAGTGATCGGTTCCCTTCAGGGATGCAGGCTGGGAGTCAGGAAGTCTGGGTCAGATTACAGAACTCCTCTTGCCTCCTCTTACAATCTTGTGAGGTCTCTATCTACACTAATGGGAGAACACAGCCTCCTTCTGTTTAGGCTCCAGAAGACCTCATGTTTCTGTGTTTTGTTTGGTCTTGACTCTACCCCAATCCATCTTCAAAATGATAATTGTATCAGCAACCTACAGGCACTTTTTTAAATGAGGTGGTAGGAGTCATGCCCGGGGTAAGATACAAGGGGACAGGGAAGCAGATTTCAGGTCAATGCAATTCAATTCAAATAGCATTTATTAAAGGTCTATTGTGAGTGAAGCACTTGCCTAGGCTACAAAAATGACAACGACAATAACAAACATTTTAGAACAATGTGTTTTTTTTTTAAAAAAAAAAACCACATTTCAGTACACCCAATACTTATGGTGTCCAAACCACAGAGAATTAAAAGTTTTCAAAATATGGAGATCTGGTGGATCTCTAATTTCTCCCAGTAGGAGAAATTAAAATGAAACAAGGACTGAATGCTGCATGTGTCATCTTTGTTATCCTCTCTGATCCTAGAATTAAACCAAAGACACTCTCCTTAAGTCTACAGAAGATGAGCTTACATTCCCAATTCTCTTACTCAATTAAAAAAAAGCAGACATTTTATCCACCCATGAACTGGTCTGCAGAACACTAAAATATAAAGGAATAATAGCAGGATAGCAATATCTCTTTGGACCATTTCTACCTGAATTTCATCAAAAAAAGATGAGAAGCAATAATAGTTCACATTTATATAGCCTCTTAAAGTCTGCAAATTGCTTTACATTCACTATGTCATCTGAGCCATGTGAAGGAAGGCAGCTAGTTTGGAAGTAATCCCAGAATGAAAAAAGAAAAAAAAAAAAGGTAAACCTCTTGTTAACCCTCCCTTGACATGAAAAGAGAAAAGACTGTTTAAATCAAAGATCTGCTATGGACCCCCCCCACCCCAGTTCAGAGACTCGCTCCCTCTCATCCTGTTAAACTGTCTCATCTCAGATCAGGTTCTCAAATACAAATATTGAAAAAAAAAATGTTATACTATTTGCTCTTTCTTTTTTGTTTTGTTTTGTTTCTTCTTTCTCGTGGTTCTTCCCATTGGTTCTAATTCTTTTTTACATCATGACTAACATGAAAATATGTTTAATATAAATATATATGTAGATCTTAGATAGCACACTGTCTTGGGGAGGGGGAGAAAATTTAGAACTCAAATCTTATGGAAGTGAATGTTGAAAACTAAAAATAAATAAATTTAAAAACCCAAATGCTAGAAAAATGCAGGGAAACTTGAATTATATTCTGGTCGTAGAAGTTTATTAGCTGTGTAATCTTAAGCAAGTTATCTTATCTCTGTTTGCCCCAGTTTCCTGATATGTAAAGAGAAAAAATAATGATGGTACCCACCTCCCAGGGTTGTTGGGAGATTCAAAATGATATAATGATGGCAGAGTGCTTAACATAGTGACTGGGCATATGCTAAGTGCTATGTTACTATTATTTCTTTAATTGAATGTAATTGTTTCATACTTGCTGACTCTAAATCTAAAGTAGATTTAAAATGCCAAGGGTTATTAGATTAATGATTTTTATATGGGATAATTTGGAAATGCATTTAACTGAATTAATATCATCTGAAGTTTTGTTTCGTGTTTTAAATACATGCTACTGTTTGTGTTATTATTTTATTTCTAAATTCTCTTATATTGTAAAATTTGGGAGACCATTGTAACAAATACTGTTAGACAAAACAGCTTGTTAATCTGGATGCTATTTGATTATGAATTGGGCTTTTAAAGGATGTGATAAAAATAGATATTTGAAAACTGTTAAATATTTAATGAGATATATTTTGTTATAAAGTAGATAATAATATATAATAGCAAATTTTCATTTGAAATTCTTGGCTATTACGAAAGTATACAGAGTGGTTTAAAGATGTAACTTTAACATATTAATGATGAGTCAACTATCAGGTATTTGCTGTATATTTGAAGCCCCAGAATATGGGTAGTTTTAATTTATAAGTAAAGGATAAACGAAATGTTAACTGTTAGGGAAACACCAGGAAAGATATTCAAGCCCTAAGTTGTGGTTAGCGAAATTTTGCTATTTAAGGTAAAATTCTTGGGACCATAATTTATTATTATTTTGAACTTTGATTACAGGAATGGTTGTCTGAATTGTCATAAAGCCAACAGTAGAAAATGGCATGTACCATAGTCTGGGAACTACTAAACATGGATATCTGTGCCTGGGAAAAGTTTTGGGGATGACTTTGGTATGGCCCAAGGTAGGATCCCTCTGATTTTATTTCCCCATTGTGTTATTTCCTTTCTGAAAAGGAAATTTCCCCACCTGGTTAATCCTGAGCCTTGCTTTTAACACTCTGTGATTACATAATTGCCTGTCAGATATGACTCATGCCTGGGATCGAGCAGAGCTACGGGAGTTTTTCCTCCTCTTATTCGCTGTTATAACTATGTTCCTCTTTTTTCTTTTGTAGCAAATTTCTGTAATGAAGAACTTTCATAAGTATAATACTAAATCTATTAAATAATAGATCGATACTAAAATATCTCTGAGTTTCTATAATAGGATGTAGGTGTGAACATCTTACAATTTTAACCTATATTTGTGGTCAAACATAGAGATGATATCCTCCTAAGGAGGAAATGATTTGATGAAGTAATACGACAAAGATGTAACAAAAAAGTTTTCTAAATAAATGGAATAGTAAACTTTGAGAAGGCAACAGGATTTGACTGCTTTCTTTTTTGAGGGGGAAGGCAAGGCAGTTGGGGTTAAGTGACTTGCCCAAGGTCACACAGCTAGTACATGCCAAATGTCTGAGGCCGGATTTGAACTCAGGTCCTCCTGACTCCAGGGCTGGTGCTCTGTTCACCGTGCCACCTAGCTGCCCCTAGATTGCTTTCTCTGAAAACTATAAATATATGCATATGATTGGCTTCCAAATTTATCTATCATGGAAATTCAGGCTTTGAGTATGTTTTAGTAATAAGTTCTCAAAATTGGATTAAGGATTTTACACATAAATTGTATTGATAATGGTAAATAAAGTGAAATTATTTTCCCATTTTCAAAGTATCTGACAATTTTAAAATGACAGAAGAGGTCATTTTACAGTTGAACCATCATAAATTTTTTAAAAGATTCTTATATAAGGATAGAAACAGAAAATGGTATATAAACTGAAATTCTCTGAAGCTTCAAAATTGGAGAACCAAATTTAAGTGATTGCACTAAGTTATATTAAGTCAGAATTATCTAGGAACCTCTACATTTGGAGCCATAGAAGCAGAGCCCCTTTGGAGCTGTCCTGAGAATAAAACCTATTGTCTAAGAAAAGATATCTAGGGACTAGACAACTATATGAGATATCTGGGACTCAAAATGTACTGATTAAATGGATGTTGAGAATGGGTCACTAGGATAAAAGGAGACCTGATGTTAGTTAATAGTGGCGATAATTATTGTATTGCTTTGCATGGTTTATATTTAGGGTTTTTTAGTCACCTTGGTGACTTGTAAATCCCACTTCTCAAAACTAGCTCATTGCGAACCCTCTAAGTAATTTGATCTGTAATCTGACATTAATGTAACATGACTTAATGTAATTATGATTATGAACTTATGAAAAACCTTATAGGTTTAGCTTATAGTGAATTGAGGGGATTAGGACAGCAAGTGGTTAATTGTATAAATTGAGTGAACCACCTTGACTCCATTTTGTGACTCAGTCCTGGAACTTGTTCAGTACCTATTCAATTATGGGTTTAGTCCAACTTCTGTCTTGTGAGAAAACTTTATTCAGTTGTGGGAATTGGGAGAAAACTTTATTGCATTGTTTGAACCTAGCCCTGCATGGCTGGGAAACTGGACCAAGGAACTATGTTATCCTGACCAGAAATTCAGATCCAAAGACTGATGCAAGGCGTTTTCTTATAATTGTACATCTCAAGCAACCCATACGTCTTATTCGAAAACCGACCCCATACTGATCTATCAACCATTGCTTCTGAGGGCCCTGCCAGGTCCTCCTGACTACTCCCACAGTTGCCAAGCTTGTGGATAAAGACTCCTGGACCATCTGAAGAAAGCTCCTACTACTGAGTGAATGGCAGAACCCTCCAGGGACCTCAAGGTTCTGTCTAGAATGGACCCAGATGCAGCTGACATCCAGATGAGACAGCTATCCTGATTCCAGAGGAGGGCTGAAGATATCATCCTAGGTTTTTTTTTCCACCTCTACATTCTTGGTCTTCCTACCTGGGGCACACTTCCCTGATTGGTCCCCTCAAGGAACTGACTTCCTGGGATAAAAATGCTATTCCATCATTGCTAAGGGGGAAGGGCTAACAAGTTGTTAGATTCACCACCTTAACCCCTAAGCTCATCAACCTGAGCCTACAGCTGTCTCTCAACTCAACATCTCATCCTGGCCCAACTGGCCTCTCATGGCATCTACCTGCCTCTCCTTTATTGGCCACAGTGGGAGGGGTTCTTTCAGACCCTCTCCCTTTGGCCAAAAGGGGGAAGTGTCAGGATCTTCATGCCAAGACCACCTCTCTCTTTTTACTATTAGGAGACATCCTGTGTTCCAGAGCTAAGGCCCAACAAGCGAGTTGTGTCCTGACCTTGGCATAAAAACAATCCTTTGTGCTCACCCTCTGGATGATCTCAGCCACAGCAAAGTCCCAGAACTGTTTCACACCAGCATCAGGTGGTCTCTGAACTTGAAGCACCTGTAGTACTTGTGTTCCCATCATGAAGTCCTTCTGTGAATCAAACTCGTTGCATTGTTATTGTGACCCCTCGTTGTCAGAGCTACAGCTCACTGTATAGCCACTAGTATAAGTATTGAGATTTGTCCACACTCAAGCTGGTCTCCTACTGGTGGTGGTGGTGGTGGTGGTGGTGGTGGTGGTGGTGTTGGGGTGGTGGCAGCCCATAGGTGTCTAGTTTTCCTCCTCCAAAAGCTTTTTGCTTATAACCACTGTAAGTTCTTTGTTTTTATTTTGCCTTGTTTTATTTTATTTTTAGAATTAACTGTGGTTGTGATAACCTGTGTGTGCTCTCTGGTTTGGTTTTTTTTTTTTTTTTGGTGAGGCAGTTAGGGTTAAGTGACTTGCCCCAGGTCACACAGCTAGTAAGTGTCAAGTGTTTGAAAGCAGATTTGAACTCAGGTCCTCCTGACTCCAGGGCCAGTGCTCTTTTCACTTCGCTACCTAGCTGCCCTCTCTGTTTTTTTTCAAGAGTTAACAGCAGTTGCAGAGCCTTTGTGGCTCTTTGGTCATTGGGTCAGGGTTAATGCTTACAACAACCCAGTGAGGCAGGTGCTATTATTACCACATTTTACAGAACAGAAAACAGGTTCAGATTCATGAAATGACTCACCCACGGTCCTATCACTAGTTTTAGCCTGAGAGATGTGGGCTTATTTTTATGATCGGTTTGGAAATAGTGAGAGATTAATAAAAAGAAAATAATACACAGCAAATTTAAGTAAATGGCTGATTCTACTCTGAAGAAGAAACTTCAAGTAAAAAAAGAATAAGGATGACTCTAAGTTTCAAAAGTAATTTCAAACATATCATTTGTCCAGAAGTAATGAAATAGCAGGACTTTCCTTTTCCCTCAGAATGGAGGCATCTTTCTCAAAGGAAGGCAGATTCTAGTCACTTGTCCCTACTCTGTCTCTTTCCAGGGCAGCCAGGCAAAACTCTCAGAAGTAGAAAAGGAGAAATCCTTAAGTCACGTGGGGAAATGATCAGCTACTAATTTTTCTCCTTCTGGGAGCCAAGCTTAGAGTCTCCTTCCATATCCTTTTTTCTCCTGATCTCCTGGTCTTTAAATCAGAGTTGAATTGTGGTAAATTACATTGTTAATATAGAAGATAACTGGGCTGGTGATTTACATGCCTACTTTCCTAACTATTTCATGGCAGCCTCTTAGATTTATGGTCACAGTGCCTATCCCTTGATGCCTGGCAAGAGAAAAAGCCTCTAATTAGGCAGTTCTCTTAGGAATTTGTCTCTCTGCTAAAGGAGTTGATGATCTTGACTGCCTCCCTCTTATCCAACTGGGTTTTTATCCCAAGTGACCTAGGCTTTCATTCAACAATTGAGAACACTTAATTAAAACTTCAAGATGTAAATACATCTCTCTCTCTTAGGCGTCAGCCTTTACAGAATAGGAGATGAATAGAAGTGAAAATACCTTTGAAAAGTGAATTTCATAAGGTGGGAGAACCCAAAAGGACTTTGCCCCAAACTCCACACCTTGCACATGAGTAACTCAGACTTAGGAGGTTGAAATGATTTTTCTAAGGTCAGTGTGAGTGGTGGGACATAAATCTAGGTCTTTAGATTCCCAGTATGCCACATTGTCTCTCCATAGGGCAATCCTTCTCTATGGAGTAATTTTCAAAAATGTATCAGAACAACAACATATCCAACAAATCAGGGGTTCCTTTTATTACTTTCAGTACAAAAATTAAATATTCAATTAAAAACATAATATGAAACATTAGTAAAACCAAGTAAATCTGTGTAGTAACTATTTTCTTCCAAATTAATGAATTTAAATGTATCAAATATAATGACAGTTTTTCAGTCACTCCAAGTTCCTACCAGAATTCATTATTTGTCCATTTGTTCTAATTCACGTTTCTTCTTATATGATCAGAATTATGCCCCATTTTTTCTGGTTTTGCTTTGTTTTCTTGGTTTTTTTGGGATATTTTGGTTATATTATTTTATAATGGGATGACTCTCTTTAAAATATTTATTCTCTAAATAAGCATCATCTGAAGAAAGGTGTGGCAAAGGCCCATTGGGAGCTCCCATTTATTTCATATTGCTTTATAATTACAATTTACTATGGTGAATTACTGTACTTTTTTAAAAAAAATATTAAACTAGATTTTATTGATGAATATGAAGATTGTACTATTGCTGCATGGGAAGACCCACATAAATTGATGCAGAGTGAAGTGAGCAGAATCAGGAGAACAATATCCACAGTGAATACCACACTGTAGATGAAAAGGACAACAGCAATAAAAATCCAAAGTGAAGAGCGTCACAAAGGTCATACATTATGACCAGGTGGGACTTATTCCAAGAATGTAGGATTGTTTCAATATTAGGAAAATTATAAATATCATTGACCAAATCAATAACAAATCATATCAAAAGATGAAGAAAAGGTATTTGACAAAATATAACATTTTTCCTATTAAAAACACTAGGAAACATAGAAATAAATGGAATTTGGTGAGATGGTAAGCAATATCTATCTAAATGGTAAGTAGCATCTATCTAAAACCAAAAGTAAACATTATCTGTAATGGGGATAAACGAGAAGCCTTTCCAGTAAGATCAGAGGTGAGCCAAGGATGTCCATTACCACTACTATTATTTAATATTGTACTAGAAATGCTAGCTATAGCAGTAAGACAAGAAAAAGAAATTAAAGGAATAAAAACAGGCATGTTTAAACTATCACTCTTTGCAGACAATATGATGATATGCTTAGAGAACCCTAAAGAATCAACTAAAAAAATTAATTGTAACAATGAAAAACTTTAGCCAAGTTATAGGATATAAAATAAACCCAAACAAATTATCACCATTTCTGTATATTACCAGCAAAACCCATCAGAAAGAGATAGAAAGAGGAATTCCATTTAAAATAATTGCAGACAATATAAAATACTTGGGAGTTTACCTGTCAAGATAAACTCAGGGATATATGAATACAATTATAAAACACTTTTTACTCAAATAAAAACAGATCTAAACAACTGAGAAATATTAATTGCTCATGGGCAAGCTGAACCAATATAATAAACATGGCAACTCTACCTAAACTAATTTGCTTGTTCAGTGCCATACCAATCAAACTACCAAAGAATTATTTTATAGAGCTAGGAAAAATAATAACAAAATTCATCTTGAAGAATAAAGGTCAAGAATATCAAGGGAATCAGTGAAAAAAAAGTAAAGAAAGGCCATCTAGTAGTACCAGATTTCAAACTATATTACAAAGTGGTAGTCATCAAAACAATCTGGCACTGGCTAAGAAATAGAGTGGTAGATCAATGGAATAGATTAATTACATGAAACACAGCAGGAAATGACCACAGTAATCTAGTGTTTGATAAATGCAAAGAAGCAAGCTTTTAGAGCAAAAACTCATCATTTGACAAAAATTGTTGGGAAAACTGGAAAGCAGTTTGGTAGAAACTAGGAATAGACCAACATCTCACACCATATACCAAATAAGGTCAAAATGAGTAAATGATTTAGACATAAAGGGAGATATAATAAGCAAATTAGGGGAACAGAAAAATTTACCTGTCAGAACTGTGGATACTGAAAAATTTGTGACCAAATGAGAGAAAGGATCATGGGAAGTAAAAAGGATAATTTTAATTACCTGAAACTAAAACCTTTTGTAAAACATAACCAATGCAGTTGAAATTAGAAGGAAAGAAGGAAACTGGAGGAAAAAAATTTGCAGCAAATTTCTCTGATAAAAGTCTCATTTATCAAATATATTGGGAACTGAGCCAAACTTATTAAAATATGAGCCATACCCCAATTGATAAATGGCCAAAGGATATGAACAGGGAGTTTTCAGAAGAAGAAATCAAAGTTAAAAATAGTCACATGAAAAAATGCCCCAGAAGATGGAGGCTGGAAAGCAGGGACTTGTGTGAGCTACCCCCCCCAGGTCCCTGCAAACATCTATAAAAAATGGCTCTGAACTAATTCTAGAACTGCAGAACCCATGAAATAGCAGAGGGAAGCGGGGCCCCAGCCCAGGACAGCCTGGATGGTCGCAGGGTAAGGTCTATCGCAGGGAACTAGGATGAGCAGAGCAGCGCCCAGCATGAGCCGTGCACGGATCAACCAGACCAGAAGCCAGGCAGAACAGGCCCTAGCACCCTGAATCAGTGAGCTGTGGCAGTTACCAGACTTCTCAACTAGCAAAAACCAAAGACAATGGAGAAGGTTGGTGGGAAAAGCTTTGGGGACAGAGTGAAAGGAGTTCGCTGTTTGGCCACGCCCCAGGGGCAGGGCAGGTGATGCAGCTCTGAGGGTACTTGCAGAGCTACAGCTACAGTTGCTTCTGGCCCTAGGCCCACCTGGTGGAAGGAAATAAGTGGTGAATCTGAGCTGGAGTACAGAGCCAGCTTAGATTTGAGTCCAGTCCGGGTTGGCAGATCTTGGGGGAGGAGTAGCGCTGGTGTGGTAGAGCTTGCTGTGTAGAAATAGCTCTGAAAACAATAGTGCAGCCCCTCAGGCTTGGGACAAAGTACTCTATACTCTACAAGCAGTCATACCCTGATGAAAAACTCAAGGGTCAAGTAAGTTGTCTGGGA
>CM053627.1:153352408-153387230 GCA_028646595.1 Phalanger gymnotis | reverse complement strand
ACATCATCTTTCCATGTAGAAATGTAAACAAAACAATTCAACTTTAGTAAGTCCCTTGCAATTTCTTTTTCTTGTTCTTTTTTCTTGATTGCTTTTTCATGCTTTTCTTCATTCTTGTGTTTGAAAGTCGAATTTTCTATTCAGCTCTGGTCTTTTCACTGAGAAAGCTTGAAAGTCCTCTATTTTATTGAAAATCCATATTTTGCCTTGGAGTATGATACTCAGTTTAGCTCTTGGTTTTTATACTGGGGGACTTCAAGATTAATGTTGATGTTCCTTCAAATTTCCTAAATTTTCAATTTTATAATCTTAAATCTCATGATCCACCCACTGTGACTACATCTCAGGCACATACAGAGATGGTTGCCCCATTTATCTCACCTTAACCCTCAAGCATTCCGGTTTCTTAAATAAAAACTGTAAATTTCTTCTATCTGTACCTAACCTCCTATCATTCTGTCTCTATCTATGCTTCAGTTCTCCTAAATGTTTTCTTCACCCTTGCTATGATTCTTCTGCCCCTCTGTACTCAGGCTACTCTGGCTTGGCTTTCCTGTCTTTGAAATCTCTACCCTATAGTTAACCAATTCAGCTCCATGCTTCATTCACTCTCTTCATCTACTTTTTCCTTTAAGAATTTAGTAATGATGAATAATAAACATGGACATTTATGTTTGTGAAAGGATCTTGAGAAAGCCACACAACTCTGCTGACTTTGAACCCTATAAATTAATATTTTCCAACTTCATTTGGGTCCTACTGTAACCTTTATGTTCTCCCCATTTGATTCCTATTTCACTCCTCAAAGATGGTATTCCAAATCTCTTTTCTTCTCAAGCCTCACACACTTCTTCCTTCCCCAACTCTATTAGTTGAAGACCTTGCCTCTGACTTTAATAAGAAAATGGAGGTAATTTGCTATGAGCTCCTTTTCCCGTTCTTTTCCTCTTAAACAACCCTCTACCCCATTTTACACTTCTTCCTCCTTTCCACCACTTTTTCAGTTTCTCAGGTTTTTGACTTCACTGCCATCTTCCACTTCTCACTCTCCATCACCCCACAGCAGTTACCATATGTTGTTATTCCTATCTTTCCCTATGTGGCATTTGACCCCTTCTCTACTGACTCCCACAGATATCACTTTAATTCAAGCCCTCGTTATCTCTCACCTAGATCACTGCGACAGCTTCATAATCAGTCTACCTGCTTCAAGCCTCTCCCCACTCCACAAAGCTGCCAAAATTTTTGTCCTTATTCACAGATCTGACCATATCACTCCCCTACTCTGCAGACTTCAGTAAAGCCCTACTGATAATAGGATAACAAACTCTGTTTAGCGTTTAAAGACTTTCACAACCTGGACCCAATGTATCTTTCTAGCCTTATTGTATCTTACTCCTCATCTTGTACTCTGTGATTCAGCCAAACTGGCCTTCTCTCTGTTCCTCACATAGGGCAAACCATGTCTCATCTTCATGCCTTTGCCTTGGTATCCCTCATGCTTTGTATGCACTCCTTCCTTACCTTTACCTCATAGAATCACTTTTTTATGTTAATTTATTTAATTTTATTTTTCAACATTCACTTCCATAAGTTTTAAATTTTCTCCCCTTCCCTCTTCTCCCCCTTCCCAAAATGGCCTACAATCCAATATAAACTCTACATATAAATTCCTATTAAACATATTTTCATATTAGTCATGTTGTATAGAAGAATTAGAACCAATGGGAATAACCATGAGAAAGAAAAACATAAAACAAAACAAAAAAAGAAAATAGTCTGCTTCAATCTGCATTCAGACTTCATGTTTCTTTTTCTGGTTGTGGATGGCATTTCCCCTCATGAGTCTTTTGGAATTGTTTTAAGTCCTTGCATTGCTGAGAAGAGCTAAGTCTAACAAAGTCAGTCATTGCACACGGTGGTTGTTACTGTATACAATGTTCTCTTGGTTCTGCTCACTTCGTTCAGCATCAGCTCAGCATCAGCTCATATAAGTCCTTCCAGGTTTTTCTGAAGTCCACCTGCTCATCATTTCTTATAGCACAGTAGTATTCCATTACCTTCACATACCACAATTTGTTCAGCCATTCTCTGATTGATGGACATTCCTCATAGGATCACTGTTTTCCTTCAAGACATAGCTCAAGTACCACTTCTCGCTACATGAATTTTTTTCTGATCACCCCAACTGCTGGTGTCCTCCCTCTCAAACTCATATATTTGACTGTGATATATTTATTTGTTTTATTTTTTTTTTAGGGCAGCTAGGTGGCACAGCAGATAGAATGCTGGGCCTGGAGTTAGGAAGACTTGAATTCAAATTTGGCCTCAGACACTTATTAGCTGTGTGACCCTGGGCAAGTCGCTTAACCCTGTTTGGCTCAGTTTCCTCATCTGTAAAATGAGATGTAGAAGGAAATGACAAACCACTCCAGTATCTTTGCTAGTTGTTGGTGTTCAGTTGGTTAGTTGTGTCTGACTCTTCGTGACCCCATTTGGGGTTTTCTTGGAAGAAGATACTGGAGTGGTTTTCTTTGCCAAGAAAACCCCAAATGAGGTCACGAAGAGTTGGACAGGACTGAAAAATGACTAAACAACATTCTTTTTAAAGTTAATTCTGTAGATGCTTATGTATATACAGCTAGGTCCCACATTAATAGAGATCTAGCTGTACTTATTTAAGATCCTTGAGATAAGAGATTGTTTCATTCTTTGTATGTGTCCCTTGAACCTAGAACAGCCTCTAGAACACAGTAGCAACTTAATAAATACTTGTCAATTGATAGAAGATTAGGAAAAGGTCCAGAGAAATGGGCTCTGCCATTCATAGCTGTATGACCTTGAATAAATCATGTAACCTCCTGGGGACTTGGTTTCTTCATCTTTCAAATGCAAGTGTTGGACTAGGTGACTTCTAGGATCCCTTCTAACTCTAACGTTGTGTTTTGATGTAAAGAAATTTTATTCAGAGTCAGCTTTTCAGTTGTATGTGTATTACTGTTGTGTATGCTGGAATAAAACTTTGCTTTATTTGCTCTAAATGCCTGCCCCTACCCCAGGAACTCCTCCTCATCTGACAACAGCTCCATCTTAGAGTTACTTTTTTTGTAAGGGAATCCCCTTGTACCACTTCCTCTTTCCTCCTCCTTGTACTGTACTGTGCATATGGTTACCAGGCATAGAAGCAACACAATGCAATCGGAAGTAGAGTACATGAGAGGACAAACTTACAACAATAAAATCTCATTAGAGCATGAATATATTTGGGGGAACTCATGCATATTTTACTGCATGATGAAAGTTTTCTTTATCCCCATATAGCCAATCAGAAAGAAAAAAAAGACAGGCATGGAAAACTTGACTCTCTCAATTATGTCTAAGAACAAAGACTTTGTTTGTTTCATCAATATCCCTGTCATTGCGAAATGCTAGAAACCATCAAAAAATAACAATTCCGCTTGAAAATCAAAATGGAATTTCATTTCTTGCTGTAACATATAGAACAGAGGCTCTTAGCCTATAGATCTACAGACTTGTTTTTTTTAATATTTTGATAACTATATTTCAATATAACTGATTTCCTTTGTAATATTATACATTTTATTTTATGCATTTAAAAACAATATTCTGAGAAGGAATCCACAGATTTCACTAGACTGCCAAAGGGACCTATGACAAAAAAAAGGTTAAGAACTCCTGCCTTAGCTCGAACAGTTTGAGTAACTTGTTGGAGCAGCAGCCCAATTACAAGGCAAAGGATTATGTAGTATACAGTGGAAGAAGAGTGCTTACCTGGGAGTCAAGAGGCCTGAGTTCCTTTCCTGGCTCTGCTGTTAAAGGGCAAACCACATGGCCTCAGTTTCCTCATCTGTTAAATGAAGACATTGTTCTAAATTGTCTACAAGGTCCTTTCCAAATCTACAAACCCAACTCATGTTAATTATTTTTTCTAATTTAATTAGCTTAAAATTGTTTTCGTCGTCCAGTGTGCCTGACTCTTTGTGACCTTGTTTGGGGTTTTCTTGGCAGAAATACCAGACTGGTTTGTTATTTCCTTCCTTCTCCGGCTCATTTTTACAGATTAGGAAACCGAGGCAAACAAGGTTAAATGACTTGCCCAGGGTCACACAGCTAGTAAGTGTCTGAGGCTGGATTTGAACTCAGGAAGAGTCCTCCTGTTTCTAGGCCCTGCATTCTGTCCGCTGTGCCACATAGCTGCTGATCAATTAGCTCAAAGAGAAGAAAGTATTTCTGACTATAAGGACTAAAATAACAATCATTATGTATTAAATATTTCAGGAAATCACTTGCAATAAATAACCTTGAATCTGCATCCTTAAATTTTGCTGGTCTATAATTAGGCTTTTCTAATTTGGAAATACAAACTTCTTTAAAAAAAAAAGCACATCCAAAATGAAAAATCCCCTATCCATCACTCAAGTTGTTATTTTCACACACGTCATTTTCCTACCGGCGGGCATGCAAACTGTCTGCCTGAGTGTCAGGTTACAAACGCCTTAGGCGTTCTGCTTTACAAAGCACTCTTTGACATAACGCTGGAAGCCAGGTGGAAGGGACCCATCTTGAGAAAGGGAAGAATGCTGTAAGTGTATTTCTTCAGAAACACATGATCTAGGCTCAGCTTTTCGTAGGATTGTGATATCATAGAATTTTGGAGGTGGACGGGACCTTAGAGAAAGACTTCTGGGATAGAGTTAGGAAACCCGGGTTTGAATCTAGATCTCCAATCCATACTACCACATGTGATACCCTAACCAGAAATTCTTCCTTGCCTTTCCCTTCTAAAAATTCATTTGGGGGAGTGGAATGTAGAGCTTGGTCCACCTAGATATTGTCGGGCTGGAAGAGGGCCTGCCTCATCCCTAAGACAGGTAGGCCTATACCCCTTTGGGATGATAAAGGCTCTTCAATTTCCTAAGCCCTATGGGTCTGAGGGGAAAGGAGAAAGTAAAAGGGGAATGGAGCATTGCGGTGGTGGGTAAAGTGGCCTCCTTAAGAGGGATATTATGATGACAAGAGAGGGTGCGGTTGTGGTTTAAGTTTGGCCGATTGTCATGGGCAATTGTATCTTAGGCCCTGGGGCTGGCAGTTGAATGGATGGATGAACAAATGAATGAATCAATGAAAATAACTTATTAAACGCTTATTCTGTTTCAAGCACTACACTAAGCTCTACAGTAAACTCCTCGAGGGCAGGGACTGTCTTTTGTCTCTTTTTTATATCCCCAGAATTTAGCATCGAGCCTGGCACATAGTAGGTGCTTAATAAATATTTATTGATGATTGATAGATTGAATACAAACACAAGAGTAAAGACAGTCCCTGCCCTAAAGGACCTTACATTCTAAATGAGGGAGACAACACATTTAGAGGAATAGAGGCCAGGGAGGGGCATTTTGGTACCAGAAAGGTACAAGGCTGGTAAAGGGGTCATAGAGAGTAGATTCGATGGCAGGAAATGTGGAGGCCCATTGGAGGACTGCCGCAGCAAGGAAACAGTCTCCCTCCCCCCTGCACCTTTTGGTGACAACTTGTTGGAGTCTAGGAGTCTTGCCCTAGTTACAGCTCTGCCATAGATAAGTTACTACTTTTCTAGCCTCAGTTTCCTCATGCTGTACTAAAAATGGTGAGAGTGATACCTCACCGGGTTGTTGTTAGGATCAAATGGGACAACATACGTAGATCCTTTTGTAAATTTTAAAGCGTTATATAAATGTGAACTATTATTATTAACATGTGCAGGAAAGCTCTTTGTAACCATAAAGCATTAGATAAATAACAAAATCTCGATTGATTCAGTGGAGAAGTCTGAGTGACACTTACCTGACGTCAACATGAAAAAGAATGCTGAGGAAGTTAAAGCACAGAAAGGTTTGAGTGATTTGCTGAGAGTCTCTGTCTGACTGCTTAAGGAATGCCAGGGGTAGAACACAGATGTCTCGACTTCCCTTTCAGGAATGTGCTAGAGTCAGCCAGTACTGGCTCTGGAGAGCCTACATTTAAATTTTTCAGTGTGAGTGTGAGCATTTACATCTCAGATATGAGCAAACACGACAAATCAAGACTTTTTACTGTTTTGTTGATTGTCTAGACTTAAGAAAGTGATGGAGAAAATGTAGTTAATGCAGATCAAATACAAAATTGTGTCGTGTGTATGTACAGTTTCTCTGGAGAGCCGGTTGTTAAACATTTACCAGTTTATCCTTTCTTCCATCACAGTTTTCTTGCTGTTGTATCACACTGACCCTCAATTCTTCTTAATGAGGAAGAATGCAAAAACACAACCCTGGGGAACAGTTCCAAATTTCTGCCACCACAGTTTGCGTTTGTGAGATAGAAATGCTATTAAGAACTAGAAAGTAGAATTGGGGGAAGTAGAAAAGCAATGAATTTCTGAGCCTCAGTTTCCCCCATAGTGAATGAGAGGGTTGGACTGAATTCAAGGTGCCTTCCAGCTGTAAATTCTACGATCCTATTCATAAACTTAGATAAGACAAAAATAGTTGGCTCATTGGATAGAGGGCTGGATTTGGATTCAAGAAAACGAGTTCAAATCTGGCCTGAGACACTTGCTGTGCAACTCTGGGGAAGTCCTTAATCTCTGCCTCAGTTTCCTCATTTGTAAAAAGGGGATAATAATAGCACTTACCTCCCAGGGTTGTTGTGAGATTAAAATGAGATAATAGTTTAAAATACCTAGTGCAATGCCTGGCACATAGTAGGAGCTTAATAAATGCTTATTAAATTTAATTAAAAAAGAAAACTAATACTCCCCTTGGCCTTATGTCTGATCCTAAGTACCTGAGAGAAGAACCCTGGCTTCTGCTACTCTCGTAAGACTCATTCCATTTGGGCATGTTAAAAAAAAGGCAATGATAAAAATGAATCCTGGGCTTGGCATAGAAAGTGTTATCCAATTCTGCTTACACAGTAATTAAGTGTACCCAGTGCTGACTGCCTTCACAGATGACAGCATGCGGTTTGCCTGCCCACCCAGGGTGTGTGGGAGGGCAAACCCAGCCCTCAGAATCCTTGCTGCAGAAAGCATCTCATCATCACTTTCTTTATCAAGATTTCTGAGCTGGCTGGGAAAGGCTAATGTCGGGCAGAGGCAGACAATCCGTTACCCACATGAGCGAATGAGTTCTTCTCCCCTGGGTTCTATTCTCCCCACATTCCTGGCCAACACCATTGCCCTCTCCCCTCAGCATGAGATTTATCTTCTTTCTGATACTACTCCCCGTGTTTCAACAGTCTCCCCCACCCCCACCCTACATCACCCATGAGGAGGAAAATGACAGGGCAGGTTGCATTCACAAACCCAACGGAAATATTCTATGTTCACCAGTAGAGCATTGGTTTGATCAAACCTGATTATTTCTGATTGCTGTCATGGGGCCAAAAACACTGACTAAGTCAAGAAAGAAATGGGCTCATTAGTGAGAGTGCTGGGAGATGGGCTGTAGTTTGGGAGTCATCAGGTGAGGATCTGTGGTTCTTTGTGGCAATTCAATTTAATTGAATTCAATTCATATTTATTGTATCTGCAATGTACAAGGCACTGTGCTAGGCACAAGGATTCAAGGACAGAGAAAAATCTTTGTCCTTAGATATTCTTACCCCTGCATCCTGGAATCACAGACTAGACTGGAAAAGACCTTAGAAGTCATCTAGACTAGGTGGAAATTGAAGCCCAGAGAGAGGAAATGCTTTCCCTGGAGTTACCACATGTAGTCAGTCATAGATTAAGGTAGAGAGCCCATGCATGGAGTCAAGAGGTGGGGAGTGGAAAGAGCAATTGCTCTACTATGGGGACTCACATGCCACCTCTAATACAACCTGTATGACCTTGGGAAAATCACTTAACTTTTCTGGGCCTCAGTTTCTCCAAGGTGACAGGGTTCAGAACTTTTTCACCGGCTATATCACCTGAAATGCTTTCCTTCCTTCTACCTCCTGGCTTCTCTGACTTCCACTCAGTTGGCTCAGAATCGGTTCAAATTCCACTCTTTTCCTCCTTTCATACCTCCTACTGCTAGTATCTTTCCTCTGAGATTGCCTTCCTTGTAAACTCTGTGTGTGTATGTGTACATATATGTATATATGTATGCATATTTAAACTTGTATCAGTAAGGCAAGTATCCCAACATCTATGGTGACCATAAATATGCCTGTGTAGTTCTGTATCACAGACTATGAGACTTTCCATATAGAAGACAGAAGAAGTAAAACATTTATTCAGACACCAGAGGATTAAATCCCAAAACAGATTACTCCAATTCAACATAGAAGCAATTATATCCCCAAACTGGTAAACCCACTTTATCATAACAGCAAGGAACTTAAAATACAATATCACAACAGGGAGCCAAGCCATCCCATAACCTTCCCCTCTGCTGGGGCCTTCCTATAAATACTCACTCACAAATCTTAGCTGTCTGCTTGCCTGCATCCTCTTCTCCGGCAGTTCTGAGAGAGAACTTAGCAGCTACCCTCAGAATCTATATACCCTTTTTAGAGCCTGAGTACTTCACAACCCTCATGACCTAATTTGCAAATGGGTGTGGGCCTTCCTACTAAGCCTCTCCTAATCAAGCTTCCCTTAACTAGCTTCACCTGAGACCTGTTAATGGGATTAATGGTCGGAGAAGATCTTCAATCACATTAACACCATAAAACTGTGTCTATATATACACATATGTATGTATATATGTATGTGTGTATGTATGTATGTATATCACAATGTATATAGTTATTTGCATATTATCATTCATCAGAATGAGACCTTCTTGAAGGCAGTGATCAGTGTTTCTGGTGTTTGCGCTCAGCATAATATCTAGTATATAGCAGCACTTAATAAATGCTTGTTGGTTGACTGACTGACTAGATGGCCTCTGAGGTCCCTTCAAGCTCTAAATCTCTGGCTCTACAACCTCTTTATTCCTAGTCCTGGGTTCTTTCCTCCACCACTCCATTCCATCCTCGGCTGTTAAAGTGATCTTCCTAAAGTGCAGGGTCTGACCGTGTGATCTCTCTACTCGACAAACTCTCTATCATCCCTAGGACCAAATATGAAATCCTCTGGCATTCGAAGCCCTTCATAACCTACCCCCCTCTCTTTTTAGTCTTCTTATACCTCTCTCTCTCTCCCCCCACTAAGGCATTTTCACTGGCTGTCCCCCAATGCCTAGAATATTCTCCTTCCTAATTTTCTCTTCTTGGCTTCTCTGGTTTTCTTATGTTGTTATTCAGTCGTTTCAGTCTTTTCCAACTCTTCCTCATCTCATTTGAAGTTTTCTTGGCAAAGATATTGGAGTGGTTTGCTATTTCCAACTCCAGATCATTTCGCAGATGAGGAAACTGAGGCAAACAGGATTAAGTTAGCATTTCACACAGTTAGTAAGTATCTGAGGCAGAATTTGAACTCAAGTCTTCCTGACTCCAGGTCTGGCTTTCTGTCCACTGCACCACATAGCTTCCTCCTGGTTTCTTTTAAATATGAGCTAAAATCCCATTTTTTAGAAGAGGGCTTTCTTAATCCCCCTTTATTCTATCACAGGGATGAGGAACCTGCAGCCTCGAGGCCACATGTGGCCTTCTAAGTCCTCGGGTGCAGCATTTTGACTCAGTCCAAGTTTTATAGAACAAATCCTTTTATTGAGGTGATTTATTCTGTGAAGTTTGGATTCAGTCAAAGGGCTGCACTTGAGGACCTAGAGGACCACATGTGGCCTTAAGGTCACAGCTTCCACACCCCAGTTCTAGTACCTTCCCTCTGTTGATTATTTCTGGTTTATCCTGTATATAGCTTGTATATAACTATACTCTTGTTTTCATCTTGTCTTTCCCATTAGACTAGGAGCTCTTTGAGAGCAAGAACTACCTCTTGGCTTTCTTTGTATCCCCAACCTTAGCACAGTGCCTGACACATAGTAGACATTTGATAAATGTCTATTGATTGACTGAACTTGCATAACCCCATATTGGATTTCCAAATCAGAACACAGGATTATAAAATGTTAGAGCTGAAAAAAAAAATCTTAGAACATATCTAATCCAATCCCCTTATTTTACAGATGGAGAAACTGAGGTCTTGACGAATGAAGTAACTTTGCAAAGGTCCTGTTACTGGGGAAAACCAGCCCAATCTGCATGGCGAAAGGGATAGAACATTATTCCCATCGCAGGAGGCCTCAAGGCATAGTAGACTCCTCCTCTTTGAAAGTCTTGAAGCAGAGACTGAATAACAATGTGTTGGGTATGTTGTGGGGAGTCCTTTGTGAGTACAGACTGAATTAAAGACCACTCTTCCAACTATAAAATTCTGTGATATAATTTCACCAGCACCCTCATTGCTGCATGATGGTCTTTTTATTTTTCCTTGATCTATTCTCTCTTCCACCTCTTCCTACATCTCACACTTAGCAATGGACACAGCCTCCTACTTTCCTAAAAAAAAATTAAGATCACCTGCCATGAGCTCCATTTTCTCCCCTGTTCTGTACATTAAATCCCTTCTATATCAACCCCCTATTTTTCTCCTCTTTTATTGCAGATTCTAAGGAAAAGGTGCCCTTTCTTGCCAAGGCCAAATCTTGTCTTTGATCCATCTCCTGTCCCTTCCAGGAGCTTACCTCTTCAAATCACTGTCAATCAATCTCTCTCTGTCTTTCTGTCTGTCTCTGTCTCTCTCTCTGTCTCTCTCTCTCTCTCTCTCTCTTTCTCTCTCTCTCTCTCTCTGTCTTTTTCTACTGTTTCAACATCTATGTCTATCTTCGTCTCTGTCCTCTTATCTCTCTCTATATCTATATCTTTCTCACTCTCTGACCCGTCTTGGTCTCTCTTTAATTTCCTCTTAACCACAGCTTCCTTCTCTACTTTCTACAAATCTTTCCTGTCCTTAAAAAAATCCTCTTCACTTGACCCTTCCATCCCATTAAAAAACAAATCAAAATTAAAAATCAAATCAAAACATTCTATCTCTTCTTTCTTTCACAGCCAAACTCTAGAGTCAGACTAGTCTAAGCCAGACTCATCTTAATGTTACTTTGTCCTTAATAGAGATTAAGGGATCTGTGGACAGTCCTCTGTTCTACTCTGAATAAGGAAACGCTAATTTTATTTAGTATTCGTTAAGTTCAGAATTTAAAAAGATAACCTTATTGCTTTCATTGCCGCCTCTTCCACTCAGTAGCTTCCCAACTTTGTGAAGTCATGCTTTTGGCCTCATTACTCTTCTGAAATAGCTGTCTCCAAGGTTGTTAATGATTTCTTAACTGCTAAATCCTTTTCTCAATCCTCCTTCTGCTTGACCTCTGTGTAGCTTTCAACATTGTTGATCATTTTTCCCTCCTGAAAACCCTCTTCCTTTGGCTTCCATGAAACGGGGTGGTCCTGACTCTCCTCCTATCTGTCTGACTCAGTCTCCTTTGCTGTGTGGAGCTTAGCACAGGACCAGCCATAAAGCATGTGCTTAATAAATGGTTATTGATTATTATTATCATATATCTATTGTTTACTTAGGATGGATCTCACGACTATGTCCAAGACACCCTTCTGTTCTCTCTCTACATTTTCTGGGCGGGCAACCTCATCAGTTCCATAGGTTTATCATCTCTAGGCAGATGGTCTCTCTTCTGAACTTTAGTTCGGCACTGCCAAGGGATTGTTGGACATCAATACCTCGATGTAATAGCACTATCTTAAACTGAAACTATCTGAAGTAGCACTCACTATCTTCCCCTCCCCCCAAACCCAATTCTCCTCTAAAACTCCCCATTTTTATTGAGGGCAAATTTATCCTTCTAGTCACCCAAGCTCTCAAACTCAGATTCCTCTTTGAGTCTTCCTTTTCCTCATCCCTATGTCTGATCAGTTTCCAAGCTTTGTTAATTCTACTATCTCAACACTTCTCAAATCTCTCCCCTACTTTCCAACCATGTAGTCACTACCCTAGCTCAGAACTTCACCTGGACTCCTGGAATAGTCTCCTGGTTGGTGTTTCTGCTTCTAGTCCCAACACCCTCTCTAAGCCTTTCTTCACATAGCTGCTGAATAAACATTTGCAAAGACAAGTTCCATCAAATCATTCATCTCCTCAGGAACTTCAATGGTTCTTTATTACATTTAGAATAAATACTAACTACTAAGCTTGATACTGAAAACCTTTCATAGTCTGGCTCCTACTTAAGTTTCTGAACTTCTCATTCCTCCCCTTTAAGATCGCTTACTTTTGGGGCAGCTAGGTGGCCTAGTGGATAGGGCGCTGTCCCTGGAGTCAGGAGAACCTCAAGTCAAATCCATCCTTAGACATTTGATACTTACTAGCTGTGTGACCCTGTACGAGTCACTTAACCCCAACTGCCTTACCAAAAAAAGAAAAAAAAAATAGAACATATCTTACTTTCAGTCAAACTAGGCTGTTAGATATTCTGTCTCCATGTTTTTTATGCTTTCCTAGAAGGTACTCCCTCCTCACCTCATAGCAACCTATCCTTCTTCAAACCAGATATAACTTCCTCCCAAGTCTTTTATTTCTGTTGCTGTTATCAGTTCAATTGTTCAGCTGTGTCCTACTTCATGGCTCTATGGACCATGCCATGCCAACAGTGTCCACGGGGTTTTCTTGGCAAAGATACTGGAGTGGTTTGGCATTTCCTTCTCCAGTAGATCAAGGTGAACAGAGGTTAAGTGACTTGCCCAGGGTCACACAGCTAGTAACTCTCTGAGGCTGGATTTGAACTCAGGTTTTTAACCTTTTGTTATTACCCTTCAGTGCTTCATACTCCTTCTCTGTCCTAAAAATATTTTATATTCACTTACCTATAAGCTATTTTATTTCACCTTCTCCACTAGAATGAAAGCTCTTTGAGGGAAGCACCTTTTCTTTTCTTCTTCTCACCCCTTCTAGTACAGGGCATTCCTGAAGTCTGGACACATAGGCAAAAATGCATATTTTCAACCACATTTTATTCAATTGGAATAGTAACAAATAACATCTCCAGTACGATTTCCATCGTTGATGCATTTTGCAAGATTCATTTGAACTCGATGCAGTAACTCCACGTTGCTGTCAGTTTTCCTATGTGACCAGACTTTAGAGACACCCTATGTAATGGTTTGCATGTAGAAGGTAAAATGCATTTGTGGAATTGAATTGGGAACACAAAGAGAAAAATAAAAAACAAAAACAAAAAACTAGAAACAACTCCAGAAAAGTCCCTGCCCTCAAGGAGTTTAGAACCTGTAGAGAGCTAAGTAAGGGAAAGTTAGGAGCACTAAAAATTGGGTAGATAGAAGAAGATGAGGAAGGCTTTAAGGGTGGAAGCACCAGAGTGAGCCTAGAAGGAAGTCCAGGTGAAGGGAGAGCACATTCCAGGCATGGTAAAGGAGATGAAAAGGCAAATTACTGAACAGTTAGTATTTTCCAGGTTTGCTGGAACATAGCAGGTGTGAATTAAATAATAAAAAATAAATTAGGAAAAGTAGATTGGAGATGAGTGAGCTGGTGCAGTGCATAGAGCCCTGGGGCTGGAGCCGGGAAGATAAGTTCCAATCTGACCACACAGCTTACTAGCTGTGTGACCTTGGGCAAGTCACTTAATCCTGCCAGCCTAAGTTTCCTCATCTGTAAAATGAGCCAGGAAGGGAAATGGCAAACCACTCCGGTATCTTTACCAACAAAACCCCAATGAAGAGTTGGACACAAATGAAAAAAACTGAACTACCACAAAGTTTGGAGATAGATTGTGGAAGACTTTAAACTTTAGGCTAAGTAATTGATGTTTTATCCTAGAAAGCAAAATGGAGCTAATGAAGCTTTTTTGAGTGGGAGGATGGAGAGGGAAGGTGGGAGGGGAAGTGAAACGGTGCTTGAGGAAGATTATTTTGGCAACAGCATAGAGAATGGAGTAGAGAGGAGAAACTTGTGACCAATAAAGCTATTGCAACAGCAATGAGATGATACAGTGGATTAGAGGGTTGGGCCTGAAATCAGGAAGACTCGTGTTCCTGAGTTCAAATTTGGCCTCAGGCAGTTACTAGCTGTGCCGGGCTAGTCACTTAACCTCTGTTTGCTTTAAACCACTGGAGAAGGAAATGGCAAACCACTCCAGTAACTTTGCCAAGGAAAGCCCAAATGGGGTCACAAAGAGTCAGATACAACTGGAAAATGTCTGACAATTGCAATAGTCTAGGCCAGAGGTGATATGGGTCTCAAGTGGCTATTTGAATGGAAAGAAGAGAAGAGGTTTGAGAAATATGGAGGTAGAATTGACAAGACTTGGCAACTCACTGAAGATCTAGATAAGGGAGAAGAAAGAGATTTGGAATGGAGAGATTGAGACATGGACTGAGGATGATCAGTACATCCTAGGTCTCTCCAGAGTTTATTTTGGGAAGCTTCCCAGCAGAAAGTATCTCCTTGATGCCTGGGACTTCTTCCTTTGCACCTCTGACTCTCTTTTGACTAGCAGTGTCTTGTATACAATAGGTGCTTAATAAAGGAGTGTAAAATTAACTAAAATTGGGGAGGCTAGTTGATACAGAATGAAAAGGATTGGGTTCAAAACTCATATTTGCCATTTACTACCTGTGTGATCTGGGTCAATTCACTTAACCTGTCTGGGTCTTGATCAAAGGAGGGCCTAGACTATATGGCTCTAAAGCTGTTATCATGAACCGAGGACATTCTGCATTCTCTGACTGGAATTGTAGGCCTTTTATCACACAACTATGCTGACAACAGATAAGTCAGTTTGACTAAACAACATCTATTATCTTTGTCCTTCTGCCTGGAAGGAGACACTAATGATGTGGCCTTCTCCCTGTATCCCCTGGGGAGGGAACCTGACAGAAGAGAACAATGAATCAAGCAGAGGTCACTTCAATTCTGGGCATCTTGATACTGTGGCAGTAGTAGAGTGGAGAGGCAGAAGACCTGTATTCAAGTCCCAGCCCTGTCACTTACTAGCTGTGTGACTTTGATAAAGTCAGTTCTTTGGGCTTTGGTTTCCTGATCAATGGGTAACTAGGTAGCGCCGTGAATACAGTTCTGGGCCTGGAGTAAAAAAGGACTCATCTTCTTAGTTCAAATCTAGCCTCAGACACTTATTAGCTGTGTGACTCTGGGCAAGTCACATAATCCTGTTTGCCTTGGTTTCCTCTGTAAAATCTGTAAAATGATCTGGAAGAGGAAATGGCAAACCACTCCAGTATCTTTGCCAAGAAAAAAAAACTTCAAATGGGGTCATAAAGAGTAATGGATAATACTAAGGGGGAAAAGTTAGAAACCAATATTGAAACGACAACAACGAATTCCTGATCGATAAAATGAAAGTTTTGGGATATTGGAGAGGTTCTTAACCTGGGGGTCATGGACTCTTCTGAGCGTTCAGGGAGTCCATGAAGTTGGATGGAAAATAAGGACACCTTTATTGTCCCTAACTTCTGGCTGAAATTTAGCATTTCTTTATATTATGATTTTTTAAAAAGTTATTCCGAGAAGGGAACCATGGGTCTCAATAGACTGCGATTGACCATGACACAAAAAAAGTTAAAAACCGTTGGGATAGAGGATCTCTAAGGTTCCTAATTTCCCAAGATTCCTTGAAAACTTCTCACTGATTTACAAGTGTACCTACTCACACAGCTAATAAGTAGCAGAGCCACTATTCAAATGTTGGACCAGGTGTCAGATATCTATTATATATTAGATATATATTAAGTTCAAATCTCAGCTCTGACACTGACTAACTCAGTGACTTTTTGTAAATAGCTTCACGTCACTGTAGCTTCTTCTATAGAATTGGAATAATGATGATTGAACTGCCTACCTCACAGAATTGTGAGGTTGGTACTTTATATCATACTAGGTGGTGCAGTAGACAGACCACCTGGCCTGGAGTCAGGAAGGCCCGAGTTCAAATCCAACCTTGGACACTGACCCAGGCAGGTTAAGTGAGTCGACCCAGGTTGCGCAGGTAGTTAATGGCACATGTAAGTTTTGAACCCAGTTCTTTTCATTCCAGAGGCAGAACTCTTTCCTCTGTATCAAATAGCCTCCCCAATTTTAGTTAATTTTACTCACATTTAGTACTGTGTGACTCCGAGTCACTTAACCCTGTTTGCCTCAGTTTCCTCATATGCCAAATGAGATTGAGAAAGAAATGTTAAACTACTCCAGTCTTTGCCAAGAAAATCCCGAATGGGGTCATGAGGAGTCGGACGCGACTGAAATGACTACTCAGTAACAACAAAGTGTTAAAATAATAATTCGGTACTTGAGGGGACACCTCAACTCATATGGATGTTTTTTCCTATGGGTGCAGATCAAAACTGAGCCATGCATTTTCATCACATTACTTATATAAATAAGAATGGTCACCAAAAAGACCAAACAGCTCTCCACAAAACAAAACAAGTGGGCCTACTGAGATGGCATCAGGTTTGGGGAATGGAGGGGGTTCAAACACACATCTAGGAGCAGGATAGGGGTGTCCTTTTGTACATATCAATCAATTAATATTTATTAAGAGTCTGCTATGTGCCGTACCCTGTGCTACATATTGACCTTACGTGTCAGTATCACATAAAGTACCAAAGAAGCATCTTTGGTCTCCTACTGGCTCCTAACCCCAGGTGAGATTTTTTTCCGGAGAGGAAATCTTTTTTAGTTTATCTTTCCCATTCCTCCCTGTGTTCCTTCATAGAGCTCTGGGTTCTTTTGGATAGAGACTACCTATGTTCTGGAGACTGTTTTAGTTCTGCTGTTTTCTTTTTTGGGTTGCTTTGCGTCTTCATTGTAAGACAGTTGGCTCATTTTTGATGGCAGCATTTTGGGTTGGTCTTTGCCACTGCTGCCGCTGCCACTGCTGCTTCTCTATATTCCACAGCCGTGCTGTCTCTTTTGAAGTCCTAACAGCATTGGCAGGTGCCCCACTGCAGCTAACCTAACAGCTGGGAAATCCTGCTGTCGTGAGTCCTTTGTGAGTGTGCAGAACTGTGGGACGTGGCAAGTCTCCCTTCCAGCCTGGCAGACTGGTGGTGTTATAGGTCTACATTGCTAACAATGCAACCCTGGTTCATAACGCTTGCAAGACTTCATCCTCCACTAAAGCCCTACTCTGATGCCTCGTAGTGATGATGATGTTGGGGTGGCCCCACATTCTTGAAAGATGAGCCAATGAAAATAGCACAGACTCTGGAAGGCTCTATCAAACTGGAAAGTTCTATGAGTAAGGGCTCAGCAAGTCACTATCTATTGCTAAGACCTACTGATTTCACCTCTTCACGTTTCTCAGATACACCCCCTTCTCTCCTCCAACACTGCTACCACTCTAGCACAGACACTTATCATCTCATACCTGGACAACAGCAACAGGCAGCTGGTGAGTCCGTTGGCCTCAATCTGCTAAGGGGGGGGGGGTGGGGAATGTTAGAAAACCACATCAGAGGAGGGCATTCCCACACCCATAAGATCCTTAAAGTATTGGTGGAGAGACAGCATGGTGAGGTGAAAAGAACAATGATTTTGAAGTCAAAAGGCCTGTGTTCCAATCCTAACCTTGCACCTTGATAGCCGAGTGACTTTGAGCAGTAATAATGACAATGATAGTTAATTCCTCCCTTATAAAATGGAGATCATCATCATTATCACCATCATCAATATTTTTGAGAGGCAGCATGGTAGAGTGGTTAGCTAGTGGAGAGGCAGCTTTGGAGGAGGTGGAACCCTAGCCTCTGAGTCAAGACAACCCAAATGCCTCCTTAGATATCTACTGGCCATGTGAACCTCAGCAAGTCACTTACTCTCTCTTGGCCTGTTTCTTCTTCTACAAAACAGAATTGATAATAGCACCTTCTTTAAAGGGTTGTTGTAATGATCAAATGGGGAAAAATATATGGAAAGTGCTTTGTACACCTTGAAATGAGCTACAGAAACATGGTCTGTTATTTATTATTGATTTGATTTTTACATTTTATTTGAAAAGATCTATGATTTCACTGTGTCCCTCCACCAGCAAGTGCAGTTTGTGATTTCTCCATGGCTTAGCAGAGGGTTTGTCAATTGGGAAACATAATGACAAAGGTAATACTGATATCCTCTATTCATATAGTTCTTTTAAATTGTATATGTACATGTACAATGTACATGATAATATCTGATCCTCACTACAGCTCTAATGAGGTAGGTAGAACAAACATTATTGCAATTTATTTTTTGGTCCAGGTCTATAATGTAATCAGTGTGTTTATGCAGATGGACAATTTACCTTTAAATCCAATTTCAGACATTTATCTACGTGACCCTGGGTAAGTCAGTTAACCACTTTGAGCTTCAGTTTCCTCATATGTAACATGGAGTTGGAGTCATGGCCTTCAAGGATATCTCTAGCACTAAACCTATGAACCTATGAACTTAGAATATGGGAGAGTTGCTGGGGGTGGGGGTGGGGGGACTAAAGTGTTAAAAAATTTGGCCATAGCCATATAGCCAATACATGCCCGAGGCAGAACTTGAACCCAGGATCTTGCCCTAGATCCCAACACTAAGGCCAGTCCTCTATTTATTGCATCAACTTCTTCCTTTCTTGCAAATATTAATCATTATTATCTCCCTTTTACAAGTAGAATAAACTGAGGTTCACAAAGGTCACATGTAACAAGCTGATAGTTCCTAAGGGTGCTAAGGCCAGAGCTGAGGCTCAAGCTCAGGTCTTTGGACTCCAAGTCCAGGGTTATTTTGACTTTACCATGTCTTTGGCCCATATCCTTCAGATCCTACCACTGACTGACAACCCATTTAATGAATTTCTACTACCAACACTTTGGTCGCATCTGTGATGCCTTCTCCATCTGGCCAGTGGAAGATGGCATTCATTCTTATGAGCTGATGCTTGGCACATGCGATGAATCAGGGGAGACTTGCTATTCAGCTGTTTAGCACCCTGCCACCCCCATGACTTTTCTTCATGTGTCAACAACACTGGAAATATGGATTAAAATTCCCCACAACAATGAGCTTGCCACATGTTGGTTTGGGAACACATAAATAAGCCAGATTTCTCCTTACCAGTATTTGCTACCATGTAATTAAGCATGGTTTGGTAAGTGTTATACAATCATAAATTAGTAAAATCATAGAATCTTAGGGTGAGGCCCATGAATTTATTTTTCTTTTTTAACTTGATAACCATATTTCAATTTATCTTCTTTTTAATCTTATGTATTTTGGGTTATTTTTTTTTGTTCGAAAACATCATTTTCAGAAGAGCTCCATGTACTTCCCAAGACTGCCAGTGGGGTCCATGACACATGAAAGGTTAAGAACCTCGGATCTAATCTGTCATCCATTGAACACTGAAAGTTAGTAGGGAAGCCAGGATTGTGAGACTCTAAGTCTGGTGCTGGTAGTTATAGAAAGTCGGCTAAGCAATTTCCATTTGAAAACCATCCTTTTTCTTTTGTTTGAAAGAAGGAAGCACACGTCTCAGAACCTTTGCTCTCTTCCTCATTTCCGGAAAATTATATGTTCCTGTGCTCAGGAAGATGTCATCTAAGCATTAAAGCTAGCTTAATTTAAGTGACCCATAAATAACACTTAAATCTTTCCTCAGTAGAGCCAAATCCCTCAATCTAAACTTTATTGAAGGATCTGGACCTAATGCATATCTTTTCTTTGCCAGGATTTGATGTATTTTTTTTCCTTTTCTTTTCTGTTCACTGATGCTATAAGGCACTTTAATCCTTTTAGGATCCAGAGCTTCTTTCTAATGGAGTGATGTTCCCTAGATTGGTGGGTTAGTTTTTTTTTAAATTTGATTGAAAAAAAAAGTTTTGACCAAACTTTGACCAGAGAAAGTGGTTTCATTCTGTGACATAACAATCTCCCTGAAAAGTGAAGCTGTCTTTTGAAGATAACGGAAGCTGGCCCTTTCTCTGGGAAGTCTTCCATCCCTGTTTGGCCTAGGGTATCTATGTTAATTCTGTATCTGGATGAGGCATGGTCCCATGATAATTCTGAAGTTGGTCAAGGTGCCTTTCCAACTCATGTTTTTGTGTTCTTCCATTTCCTTCCCACATTCCTGCCCAAGCTATGGTCTGGGCACACATTAGATGTTACCTTTTTTGAGGGTGTGATGACATTTTAACAGGAAACTCTGGATCACCAAAAAAAAATTGAAGACCTCTAGGAATGGATTGGTAATGTCAGAGTTTCTGGCGTTATGGCAGGCTCCTGGAAGGTACTGTCTAAGGACTATGTGGTACAGGGGTTAATGAGCTGGCCTCAGAGTCAGGGAGTTTGGAAGACCTGAGTGAAAGTCCTGTCTCTACCACTCTTCTCTCTATCACCATCCTCTGGGGATAGATCAGCAAAACAATTGGGGATTATAGGGCTCACATAGGAGAGGCATGAGATTTAGGAGGAATCTAAAAGGGCACAGCAAAGATGGTAGAGTAAAACCACTGATCCTAGGCAGAGCAGCTAGGTAGCACAGTGGATAGAGTGAAGTCAGGAAGAAAATCTGGCCTCAGACACTTACTGGCTATGTGACCCTGGGCAAGTCACGTAACCCTGATTACTTCAGTTTCCTCATCTGTCAAATGACTGGGGAAAGAAATGGCAAACCACTCCAGTATGTTTGCCAAAACAACAACAAAAAAACCAAATAGCATCATGACAAGTCCTACACAACTGAAACTACTGAACATCATATAATATTATTAATACTAACAACGTTGTAAGCCGTCACACAGAACTCTAATTTTTTTACAAAAATGACTCAGAATCATTAATCTCAATCCTTACCCTTCCTGTTGGTCCTAACTTCAGAGAAAACAAAGCAAAACAGTGGGTTGATTTGACAAGATTTAGTGTATGTGGAAGGTGTGGAGGATAGCAGCTAGTGATTTCATTTCCTAATTTTAGTAAAGATAAACAACAAGAGTTAATATTTTTAATAAAAAAAAACTTCAAGAAATCTTTTTTTTTTAAAGAATTTACAGCATCTGGCCTGAAATTGGGAACTCCTGGAAATCTCCCTAGATTTATAACCTGATTTCTTGATCAAAGGCACTTGAACAAGTTCCTGAGGAGGATCCGAAAGTTTATACATATTTATCTGTACTCCTTTGAACCAAACCTCTTTTATCCAAACTGAAATCTTTTGACTTTGAAATTTGTCTATAACACGTATGTGTTTGTATATGAAACAATACTACATGAAGTATCTGTCTGACAGACCAGGGCCTCTGAGAGCAGGCTGCATCTCTGGGATCAGTGTCCCAGTCTGCCTCTCTTATTAAAGGCTTCAGGTGGCCATTGGGATCTTTCACTTCATAATATCTCCATAGGGCTATCATGTCAAAGTTGAGTATGGACGGGTTGGCAGCAAGTTAGAGTAAATAGATGCTTGTGTAGTATGTATTCAGAGATCTGGGAGGGTTCCCCCTGACCTTCAAGTTGAATTTTTTCTCTTATTCCTGAAAAAATCCACTATTAGAAAACCACTTCTTTGGCTTAAGATCTTATGCTCTTAAAATTCAAATTTCCCTGGGGAAAGGTAATAGAACAGCTATCAGTCTTTTACAATTCAGTGTGGGTATACTTATGAGATTGTTTCCCTCCTAAAAGTAGGTTTTATTAAGAGAAAGAGAGAGGCTATGGAAAAAAGATCGGTGGCAGCGGCATCTAGCAAGACGTGGGGGACTGAGTGCAGCTGAGGGACTGCCTCAGGGCCCTCTGGCCCCCCCGCAGGCCAGGTGAATGAGCGGGTCTTGAACAGACTTCACCAGATGCAGAGAATTACAAGGAAGCTCAGGCAAGAGCGAAGGATAAGGGCAGCCAAGGCCCCTATGCCCCCACCCCGGGAAACGCAGAGAATGAGCCTCCAGAAAAGGAAAGCCGGTCACCTCCCCCTCGGCGACCCCCTGAGTCCAGCAGTACCCACCCCCCACCTCGGGGAAGGTCCCAGTGGAAGAAAGAGGAAGAGGGCTCCCCGGGATGGACACCAAGGTGGGGTTTTGCTAACCCCAGAGCTGGGCCCAAGCCAGATCAAGGTCGAGGATGACTTTGGCTTTGAGCTGGCCGAGGCCCTCACCCCGGGATGGGTAGTCTGAGGCCCAGACAAACTGCTTTCCTACCCCAGCTTGGCCAGCCTTCCCTTTGACATTACCCCCCAATAAAGCTTTGCTTCCTGTGTAGTCCCTGCAGAGACTCCAGGAGAAAAAAAAATAAAAGAGAGAATGAGAGAGAGAGAGAGAGAGAGAGAGAGAGAGAGAGAGAGAGAGAGAGAGAGAGAGAGAGAGAGAGAGAGAGAGAGAGAGAGAGAGAGGCCATGAACACAGTGGATCCCAGGGGGTAATGGTGGGAATAGACTTAAGAATCAACCAATCGATCTATCGGCAAGTATTTATTAAGTGCCTATGTTATGCTAGGTGCTTTTTTAGGCACTGGGGATGAAAATACAAAAATATCTCCGTACAATCCTGCCCTCAGGGATCCTTCATTCTAGGAAGGGTCCCAAATGGGGAGGTATTAACCTCTACCTCCATAATTTAGCTTGGGTCTAATCCTGAGTTGCAAGTAGAGCCAATCTAGGCTGGTGGCGAGGTATCTTATAAGTCAGGAAAGGTGGGCTTCTTGATGGTGCCATTGTAGAAGAGAGGCAGAGAACCAACTAGTAGCAAAGTGGAATTATGTTAGGCTCTTTTCCAACAGTGGCTTGATTCTGCCATCTTTGCTGTGCCCTTTTAGTCTCCTTCTAAATCTCCTGCCCTTCTAAGTGGGTCCTATAATTCCCATTCATTTTGCTGCTCTATCTCCAGAGCGGGGTGAGGGAGAGAAAAGTGGTAGAAGCTTCCTGCCTAGGGCTCAAAGGCTTTCTGAGTGATAATGATGATGGTGATGATGATACTTCCAGATTTCAAGGATCTGTGGTATCGTCATGTGAGATACTTTCTCAACTGAGACAGACTCCAACCCATCCTTGGAAGTTGCTGTGTGTAAAACAAATTCATCACCCTGTGGCTAGCTTGGCAATAAGCTTTTCTATATTGAAAGAGGATGGCTCTCAGAAGATAAACTTGTAGTCAGCTGCCAGGCCTATTCCCCAAAACCTTTCTAGCTTGCTAGCACTTTTTGCAATGGAAAGATACTGGATTTTGAGTTAGTAAGGAGCCACTTGTTTTTTGTCTTTCGTTTTGAAGAGGACCAGTGACGTCATGCGGGTGATGTCTTGACTCACCTGTGAACTGGATTTAAGTCAGGCAGAGTTGCACAAAGCCTCTCTATTCCTGAGTCATCAAAGTCCAGTGGCAGGACAAAAGTTAAGATGAGTGACCATGACCCAGGATGCAGCAGATAATCTTGGTATCTTTGATGTCTGGCCAAGCTCTAAGTACTCCTCAGCACCTGCTTCAGCTGCCTTCACAGCCATTGGAACAAATTGTTCACATCTGCCCTTTCCACAGGGAGTAAGTCTTCACATGCTTGGGGTAGACATCCTTCTAGCTTATCAGTGGGTTTGAGGCCTGTCAGTTACCCTCACCTTCGTTTAGCCTGTCTGCTGAAATGGTTTTACCACCGTGTGGCCGCTGCACATGCTACAGTTTTTTGGAGCCACAGGTCAGAATTGGGTGAAAGGTGGACACCAAAGATGGATGAACAGCTCTGAAAAGGGCTTGGCAAGCCCTCACACCAGAGGTTCTAGTCCTCCCTGAACACCCCACACACCCCAAGGAGCCACTTACTAATTGTGACTTTGGATAAACAATAGAACCTCTTTCCTCACCTGTAAAATGAGGGGATTGGACTAGATGAATTCTCTGGCCTTTTCCAATTCAATGACCATTCATTGAGCTTTTCACTATGTGATCTGAAGTGTGCTAAATTCTGAGAATACAAATACGAGCAAAAAGAATAACATTCTCTACCCTCAAGGATCTCACAATCTAATACGGGAAGACAACACATAAAAGGGAGTTTAAAAGTGGGTTTGGGGGTGTGAAGTCGGGAGATACATGGTAGTGAAGTCCAGAGGAGGATGACTGGCTGGTGTGGGCCATTCTTCAAAGTGGAGGTTCTGGGAAGAACTGGGTGTAGAGGGTAGAAGGCAACTGAGAATGGTGGTGTAGTGGGGAGAAATCTCAGGAGGATCAGAATCCCCTGAATCTCTGCTTGGTCCACCTCTAAGTCTAAGATCCTATGTATCTACCAGAGCTTATGCTCTGCTTTCACAGGTTTTGAGAACCCAGGGCCACCTCCAAACCATGATGAAGTAGTATCAGTAAAAAACATTGGCGGAGGCATCATAATAATAACTTACGTTTCTATAACACTTTATGGTTTACAAGGTGATTTTCTCACGATACCCACGTGAGGTAGGTAGAATAAGTATTATCATCTTGAATTTTGCAGTTTTCTAACTGAGGCACAGAGAGAGAAGCTCATAGTCACACAGTAAATGAATACTAACATCAGGATTTGAACCCAGATCCCCTGACTCTGACTTAGGCTTGAGAAAAACAAATAAAACCTTGGAGTTATTCATTCATTCATTTGTTCATCCGTTCATTCATTCCACAAAAATTGCCTTAGTGCCTATTTTTGAATGCTGTGCTATTTGAGGAGCTGAGCAAGGATGTGGGGGAAAGGAAAGGAGCCTGCCCAGGGTAACAACTCTCCACATGCCTAGTCTCTAGAGTACTAAATGCAGCTCTAGTCTGTGGGTGGTTCTTTGATCTTCTAATAACTGCAGGAGTAGCAATTAGCCCCTCTAGGGCTGAGGGGAGTTTCTGAGAAACCCATTCATGGGCTGACTTAAGGTTTTTGTCTCCAGGAGTGTGAAAGAAAGAAACTAGACTTAGAAACTATTCCAAAGTGTGGTTCTTCATATTATTATATATATTATTCACATATATGTGTATTCACATATATTCACATTATTCATATATATATATGTATATGTATATATTATTCACAGACTCAGTTGGATGGGATCTCAGAGGTCATCTGGTCTAGCTTATAACTGACGAGGAATCCCCTCTATAACACACTAAGCAAGGGCTCATTGCTTGGGATGCAGAACGAGACATACATTCTTGGAAGTGGCTAATGCAAGAAAATTATTTTGCTTGACTGTCCTCTTGTTATAAAGGTTTTCTTTTTCTTTTCTTTTTCTTTCTTTCAATGGGGAGGACTGGAAGGAGGGAAAGAAAATAAATACCTACTAATTGAAAAATGAAATAATTTTTTTAAAAAACATCAGCCTTTGTTTGGGCACCTCTAATGAGAGTCCACTTACCCATTACACTTTCAAATAAGCCCTAATTGTTATGTTGATGTAATGAAGCTTTTCTTTAAGTGAAGCCTAAATTTCCTTCTTTTCAACTTTCACCTGTTGTTCTGTGCTCTGAGGCCAAGCTTAATCCTTTTCTTCAGTCCACCAAATACTTAAGGTCTGTTGTCACTTTCCCTTCAGTCTTTTCTTCTCCAAATTTAATTTACCCAATTCCTTCGACCAGTCTTCATATGGTATGATGTCAAGGCCTTTCTCCAATTGATTGCCCTGATTTGAATGATGTCCACTTTGCCAATGTCCTTCCTAAAATATGGCGCTCAGAATTGAACTAATGCTTTAGAAGATGACCTGGCAAACAGGCTGACCACCACCACCACCACCACTACTACCTCTTCCTGCTCCCCCCTCCTCCTCCTTCTCCTTCTTCCTTCTTCTCCTCTTCCTGCTCCCCCCCCCTCCTCCTCCTTCTCCTTCTCCTCCTCCTTCTCCTCCTCCTCCTCCTTCTCCTTCTCCTCCTCCTCCTCCTTCTCCTTCTCCTTCTCCTTCTCCTCCTCCTTCTCCTTCTTCCTTCTTCTCCTCTTCCTTCTCTTCCTTTTCCTTCTTCTCCTTTTTCCTTCTTTTCCTTCTCTGTCTTCTTCATTTGGGATGTTTTGGTTCTCTTCCAATGAAGATTTTAAAAATTCTTTGAGCATGGTGAAAGAATGTTTTGTTTGTATTCTTTGAAGAACTTCTAAAACTGATGAGGCTGTTTCAAGGTTATAGAGTTCTCTACAGAGGATTGCCTAATTGAAAAATCTTTTTTGCCTCTTCTATCTTCTTTCATCCTACCCATTTTAGGATGAAAAGCTTGCTTGAGTAGATAGTAAATTTTTTTTTTTCTATCAAGGGCCATTGCCCCATGGGGGGTGGGGAATAGATTTGTTTTTATTTTAGAGGATTTTTTTTAAAAGTACCATTCATTTGCTTTTAAAATTAAGAACATTAAATTATAAATATAATAAATAAGTAAACATCTGCTCCATCTCTGTATTATTGCTGAAATAAATAGCCTAAAGTGTGATAGCAAAATGGAGGAAGCAGTGTGCGTGCCTCTGTGAAAAGAGCCCTGGCTCTGGAGGCAGGCCTAGGGCCTAAGAGTTAGTCGGGGAGTCAAATAGCATCTATTATGCACCTACCATGTGCCAGACACTGTGCTAAATGCCGGGTGCTGCTTCAAAGCTTATATCTGATATTTATAACCTGTGTGACCTTAGGCAAATAATTTACCTTCCCTGGGCCTTGGTTTCTTCATTTGTAAAATGAGAATGTTGGACTAGATGAATTCTGAGGTCTCATCCAGATCTAGAGCTATAATTCTGTGATTTGGGTTTGAATTCTGACTCTCTTAGGTGTGATCTGGTGCAATTCACTTCTCTGATCCTCAGTTTCATCATTATAAAAATAAGAAGATTGGCTTCAAGTTCTAAGACCTATGGAGGGAAAAAAGAGTAAAAGACACCAATCTCATGCAAAAGAGGAGAGGGAAAAAGAAAGACTAGCTTCTTGGCTTTTGTCTACCCTCTCCAGAAACATGCACCACTTTTGCCCTGATTCTTCCATCCGTCAATATTGTTCCTGACTTCACTTACGATCTTCGGACGTGAAACCTTTCCTGACCCACCCAGTCAGCCAGTGGTGGCCTAGTATGCAGCAGTCCTAGTGTCCTTACCAACTTAAGGTAGCCCCAGGAGGGGCAGCCAACTAAGAACATTAATTTCAGACATTTTAACTGGTTAAAATTCATGCCAGGGCTGTAGGTTTCCCTACCCCTCCATAACTTCCTTGAGGAATTCTTTTTGCTAGTGATAGTTACACAATGAATGAAGTAGGCTTTTTCTAAGCTTGGAAGGATTTTTTTCCGTGTATTTCTTTATTTGATTATTTCTAGTTTTCTTACAGCAGAAAAAAACACCATTCTTAGCGAAAACAGTTTGTGTTTATATATTCCTTATTCCAAAAGGTCATAAGATTATTAGTGTAACAACATCAGTCAGGTAGAAATCCTACTATCTGTTGTTCAAGCAATGCAACATTATGTGAAGCGTTGCCTGGTGATTTATGGACATTTTTAGAAATGATAAAATACAGATACAGGATATATAAATAGAAACAAATGAGAATTTCCGGATAATCTTGATAAACTGACAAAGGAAGGAGAGGAGGAGTACTTTTCTCTAGGATTTCAGAAACGCGCTGTCTGGTTGCATTTGAATGTAGAAGCCAAAGTTGCCTCTAGGCAGGTGAAGGTTGTAGAGCTGACACTAAGCTAGCCCATCACAATGGGTTTTGCTGACCTTGACAATGTGATAGAGGTCATATTTTCTTTTACCTAGATAAGCTCTTTTTGAACAGTATCCCCAGTGTAAGAAGGCAAGAGAAGGGTTTTTTTTAAACACTCATCTGCTGGTAGACATGTCTACAACTGCCATCCTTTCCAACCTGCTGCCCCCATACAACATAATTATAGGGCCTGAGAGAAAATGTAAAATCTGGACCCCCAATACACCTAGAGGGGCTGCGGAGAGACGGGGGAAGTAGGTGATGCTTGAAAACAAGAAGACAGATCTGTCATGTAAAGGCATGCTCAGAGGAGAGCATCAGCCAGTGGAGATCATATGAGAGACGGAAGACAAGGCAGGCATCCAAGAGAATTGTTTTAGATGCTTCATTTAAAGAACTCAGATGAGCAGATAGTTTTAGAATTTATATGATAAAAATAGGTACTACCCCATTTAACTCCCTCCTTCTTCCTTGTAACTCATCCTCAAAGAACTAGTGTTTACCCACCACCAACTAATGGGATGTTATTTGAAAAAGCACCAGCAATAAAATAAAGTGGGAATTTAAAGCTCAGTGTTTACAGGAGTAATGGATTAATATCTGGTCTGCATGTGTCAAAAACAAAGCACATTTTTTATTTCTCTCCCAAAGCTTTTAAGTAAAATATGCCAGAAAGATCCATCATTTGCTGTTATTGATTATAGATAAAATATAACAAACATTTATTTGAGGTCTGTGTTTATTTTATCTAGATTTTCTATACCCTAGGCAAATCATAGTGGCATATTTTTGAAATTTTGTCAGGAACTTTCTAGAAAACAAGGTAATAAAACCACACACTCTTTCTCCCTCCTGGTTGGTGGTCCTTAGAAGTCAGAGAATTATAGATCTTCAGCTACTAGGGACTCTTGAGGGCATCTAGTCCAATGTCATCATTTTACAAAGGAGGGAGGAAAACAGAGAACTTAAGTGAATTGCATAGCTAGTAAGTGGAAGATGAATTTGAAACCTCAGAGTCCAAATCCAGAGGTCTTTCCACTACAGCATGCTATACTCTCTCTATTATAACTTCCTTGGAGGCTTTCTTCTCCTCCAAGTTGGCTACATTTAGTAATCTAGTCTATTTTTTTTTTGCATTTTTTGAGGGGGGAAGGCAGGGCAATTGGGGTTAAGTGACTTGCCCAAGGTCACACAGCTAGTAAGTGTGTCAAGTATCTGAGGCAGGATTTGAACTCAGGTCCTCCTGACTCCAGGGGCTGGTGCTCTACTCACTGTGCCACCTAGCTCCCTCCATTTTTTTTTTGCATTTAAAAATTTTTTTTGATTCCCTCCCTTCTTCTCTGTTCATTTATGCCAATTTGTCAGAAGCCTGTTCTCTAGTCCTTTTACTCATGCTACCTTCATTCTGATTTGTTTGGGAAATATATATATATATATATATATGTATGCATGTATATATGTACATACATATATACACATACATACACACATATGTACATATATATATGTATATATATTTTGCTAACCTCCTTCATCCTCCCAGCCTCACTTCTCTTTCCTCCATCAAACAGCCTTTCCCCATCCAGAGCTAATTCAAACAGTTCCTTTCCAATAGCAGATTCAAGATGAAGCAGCATGTTACAAGGTAGGGCTCTTTATTGCTCTTTCCTAACTTTGCCCTCCCTATGTGGATGCCATTACATGACAACTCCAGGGCTTTCTACCACCTCATTATTTGGCAGCAGGCATGACTTCTGTCTCTTGTAGGACATTGTCAGGGGTTGTGTTAAAAAAGCCAGGGAACAGCTATGGCTGATTTGATCACTCACTTTCCCTTAGTGTAGGCTCCCTAAGTGTAGGGTAAAGGACTCCTGACCAGAACCCAACCAACTCTGCTGTGTTTCTGCTGATGTATCTCTCTCTTCTGAAACTGATAAGTCCTGGACTCCAGTTGTCATATTGGACATGATCAATAGCAAAGGGGAAGTTCGAATACCACTTTCTCCTGAATTTGTATGAAAATGCTTTCAAATCCTTGGCTCCTGCAGAGTCCATTGATAGAGAAAGAGCCTTTGAGCCAGTAAAACAAAATGGTGTCATGTGGAAAAAGGCATCGATTTATTTAAAAACTTATTGAGTGTTATGAAATGAGAACTCCCTTTGAGTAGTCCTGGCCCTCTGCTCTTTTCTCACTGCATTATCTCTGCTAGAGAACTCATTCACTCTCTAGGTTTCAGCTATTACTTCTATGTGGACAACTTTCAACATCTGTCTCTAGCCTCAGCTTTGTACTCAGCTCACTTCTTGCCATCACCTCAGACTCAATATGTGCAAAATCTAACTCTTCATCTTTCCTCCTTCATTCATTCATTCATTCATTGTCCTCATTTCTGTAGATAGCATCCAGACTTGAAAACTTGGATCTTTATCTGGTCCTTCTCTTTCATTAGGTGAGTCACAAAATTCTATCTATTCTTCATCTAAAATATTTCTCTTATCTCTTCCTTCTTTTTCTATTCCAATTGTCTATCTCATCTATCTAGATTATTGCAATAGCCTTCTAACAGATTTTCACTCACAATTCTCTGGCCATTTTCTCCTCCTTTTCCAGTGTGGCTACCTTTTTTTTCCCTGACCCAGTCACCTCCCACTTCCATCCCAGTTCTGGAACCGCGAAACATGATCGAATGAATTCTGTCATTGTTTCCGGTTGGGAATGTGTAAATCTACTTTCTTATGGCCTCATTTACCATCCTAGTAATTATCTGGTCCAAAAGGCCCCTCTTTGGTCCTTGCTTTACCTCATATGATGTCTCCCACTTTGGAAAGTAAGATCCTTAGGTTCAGAATCTGTCTTTGCTTTTTATATTTACATCCTCAATACTTAGCACACTGTATTTAGCATAGAAGTGATAAATAAAGGCTTTTTTGTTCATTCACACATTGATTTACTCCATTCATTCTGGCCTCCACTGTCTTAAACTTTCAAAGAGAAGCAGAATTAGTACAAAGATACTTGTGCTACCTACCTCATAGGACTATTTTGGGAAAAACACTTTGTAAACTTTAAAGTACTACATAAATATGAATTATTATTCCTAATAAAGAATCAACTTTAGTGTTACTCCTCTGTTCTATAACCTTCAATAACTCATTAGAACAACTTTTTTTTTTTAACATGAACTATTGAGGGCAAGAACTCTTTGTTTCACTTTTGTTTCTGTATCCCCAACCGTATCTATATATCTATGCCTATAATAGTACCTAGAATTTTATATATTTATATCTATTTATATTTTTATTTATATATTTATATTTATTTATATATTTATAAATCAACAATTTAATTGTTGATTCAACTTGTTTGTTGATTCTACTTGTTTGTTGATTCTTTGTACCTTTGATCACATTTATTTTCGCCCTTCCCCAATTTTTCACCGAATGTCATAATCCTGATTCCGTTGCATCTGTTGGTTTCAAGGAGGTAGAGAATTCAATTTAATAAATACCATCTATGTGTCAGACACTGTGCTAGAAGCTGAGCATGCAAATACAAAAATGAAAAAAGTCCCTGCCTTTAGGAAACTTACGTTCTACTGGAGGAAAGGCAATGTGCTCACAGATAAGAAAATTAGGAAGATATGCAAAGTAACTACAAAGAAATTTCAGAAGGGGCTGGAGGAAGTGCTAATAGCTGGGGTGATCAGGAAAGGCTATGAAGGAAGGCACTTGAGTGGATTCAGCGATTCTAAAGAGAGGCAAAGAGGGCAAGCATTCAAGGCATGAGGAACAGACTATGTGAAGGCATAGTAGGAAACATAATGTTGTGTACTGGAAAGAACAAAGAGTTCAGTTTGATGCAAGGTGGGAAATAACAGGAAATAAATATGAGATGATAGGTTGGAACCAGATCATTAAAGGTTTTAAATGCAGAAACTAATATCATAAGGTTTAGAACTGGAAGAAATCTTATTATTTTTTTTTCCAAATTTCTAACTTACAGGTGAGGAAACTGAGACTCAGAGGCATTAAGTGTGCCCAAGGTCACACAGGTAGTAAACCAGAATATGAATCTAGGTCCTTTAACTCCAAATCTAGTGATCTTGTTTCTCTGGTAGTGTTATCTCTCATTTTAGAGGAGGAACCTGAGGCAAGAAGGTTAAGTGACCTTCCCAAGGTCACACAATTAGGAAGTGTCAGATCCAGGATTTAAATCCAGTTCTCTTGACTCCAAATCCAGCACTGTTTACAGTACACAAACCAGAATACAAAGACCTTGTAGATGTGAAGCTAAGAGAAATAAGTACTGTTTGAACTAGGAGAATGCATTAAATGGGCAGGTCAGGGAAGGTGGCTTTTAATGATGTATTAGTTATCTGTTTACATTTGGAAGGGAGTTACTAAAAATGTGCCATGAAGGAGGTAAGTAAAGATTCATGTGAGGCTGGAGAATTTTGAAGTAGACCTAGAGACTCATAGAGGCAGTATTAGGGCACTGAAGAGGTATATACATTTCAAATTTGGCATAGTTAATGCTCTGCAGTACAGTAAAAGCACAATCTATCTCTGTGAGGGCAGGTAACAAGAGACAATGAAACAAGTGCTGGATTGAAGTCAGAAGGTCTGGGTTCAAATCCTTTGAGTACTGATTACTGCCTGTATGACCCTAAACAAGTTATTTAACCTCTTTGGATCTCATTGGATTAGATGGCTCTTAAGGTGTGGAGCCAGCTCACTAGGGCTCTGCAGAATTGGTCATTAAATTTTCAGGTGGGCATTTATACCTTGGAAATCAGCAAACACAACAAACTGGGGCTTGATTTGTTGTTTTGTTGATTATGTAGATTTAAGAAAATGATGGAGAAAATGTTAATCAGATTAAACTTAAAAGTGTGCTGCGTACATTTTTTTTTTTTGGAGATCCTATTGTTAAATATTTACCAGTACATCCTTGCCTTAAGTTCTTTACCAGCCTTAACTCTACAACGCTATGACCCTGTGATCTTCAAAGAATCACCTAGGCTCTACCTGGCTCTCATCTGGAAATGGTTCTTTTTTACTTTCATGCATACTGCTGCTGGGCTGAAGGGTCTATATGGAAGTAAAGAGGCAAAGAGTGGCATCATCTTCTTCCTCCTTCAATTACTTGAAGTGCTTCTACCCAGGTAGGAACAGTAAGAGGAGAGTGACCAGGTACTAGTATTGGGAAGGGTCTCACAAGAGATGAGAAGAGGGGCAGCTAGGATGGCAAAGTGACTAGAGCATCAGGAGACAGGAGGACCTGAGTTCAAATCTGGCCTCAGACACTTGACACACTAGCTGTGTGACCTTGGGCAACTCACTTAGCCCCAATTGCCCTATCTTCCCCCCCCCTCCAAAAAAATAACACAAAAGTTGAGAAGAGGTACCTCACATTCCTATGTCCTCTGCTTCCTTCAAACTGAGCTCAAGGCTCAACTCTCCAGAAAACCTTCGTCAATTATTCCATCCCATTATGGTAGAGACACAGAAAACTTGAACTGGAAAGGATTGTACCTATTGTCTTGTAATCTAAAGTCAGGAGATTTGAGTTTGAATCCCAAGTCTGACACTTGCTAACTGTATGAGCATGGACAATTTGTATAGCTTCTCTATGTTTGAATTTCCTCATCTTTAAAATGGGGTCAATAATATTTACACTCCTACCTTATGTTGTTGTGAGGTAAGTACTTTTTAAGCCATAAAACTCTTTATAAATAGAAATTACCTTATAAGGTACAATCCTTTCATTTGACAGATGAAGAAAGATAATATATGTAAAATGCTTTACAAACTTTAAAGTCAGTATATATGTCAAATAATGTTTTTATAATTTTGTTCTTATTCATATGTTGCTTGGTAAGCTTATTACATCTTTTCTGTGGGTTTAGATTGTTCATCCCCATACAGTTTTTAAGTTGTGCACTCAGGGGGATCCGAGGTTCTTAAGCAAGTATTCCCAAAGCAAGGGCCAATCTTCCTTTGAAGGGGTAGGGTGAGATGGGGAAGGAAGAGAGATAGACAGACAGACAGAAACAGATAACAGACCTACAGAGACAAGTAAATACAGAGAGAGACAGGCACAGAGAGGCAAAAAGAGCCGTGGACAGAAAGATACAGTGATACAGAGAGAAACACAGAAGGAGCAGAGAGACAGAGAGATTGAAAGAGACATAGATGAAGAGAAACCAAGACAGAGACAGACAGACAGACAGGAATTGGAAGAATAGAGAAACAGATGACGTAGAGAGTGAGAACAGGATGTTTCCAAGACTGTAAGCTTCTTGAATGCAGGGATTTTGTGTCATTGCTATTCTTTGTGTCTCCCCCAGAACCTAGGCTGTAATTAACAAACATTTATTGAATGAATGAATGAATGAATGACAAGCAGTCACAAAATGATCAGTGGGAAGAGGGACCTGAGAGAAATAATTTATTTAGCTTTTGAATAATTATGGAAATCTAAGTAGGAGAGCAGATACTTATTTAGCATTTTTATAGACTGCATGCAAGAGGATTTATACTCATTTGCTGGCATTAGTCATGCAGCCTGGTCTGGTGGATGTGCAGAACCTCATGGTGTGAGATTCAGTTTGAAAAAAGCTCATTAGTACATCCAAGGAAAAACCATCCAACGTACAAATATTCAACAGTACAATAAGCAATTAATACCAGAAGGAATTCAAGAAGCAAATTAGAGGCAAACTTGAGGGACAGTGTTCTGGCAAGAATAGCCAATATGCCTTGGGCTACATACACCTGTTAAAATACAGAAATAATAGATCTTGTCTGAGATTTTAACAAGAAATGGGCACTTTATTTTAATATGGATTCTTTGCAAGCTGAAAAGCACAAGAGATTGGAGAAAATGTAATAGGAAAGAATTGTTCTCTAGCAGTTCATTCATTCATTCCACAAATATTTATGAAACAGCAGACAGAGAACAGAGACAGAGAGATAGTTACTATGTACAAAGCACTATGGTAGGTGCTAGAGGAGCTACAGGGATAATTATGACACCATCCTTGCCTGCATGGAGTTTATAATCAAAATTGATTTCTTCTTGAGGCAATAACTTCTTTTTTTGAGGAATGAGAATATTTTTAAAGTGTTTAGCATAGTGCCAGGCACAGAGTAACTGCTCAATAAATCCTTCCCTCCTT
>CM053627.1:153342253-153352308 GCA_028646595.1 Phalanger gymnotis | reverse complement strand
ATGGCTCCACTTCTTATTAGTTATGTGACCTTGGGCAAACCCCTCAACCTCTGTGAGCGTCAGTTTTCTCATCTTTCAAATGGAGATTATACTTATATATAGGATCATAGGACAATGTTGTTGTGAGGGTGAAGTAAGACAAAGCATGTAAAACATTTTGCCAACTGGAAAGAGCTATAGGCACATCAGCTTGCCTTTGCTGCTTCAGTCTAATGTGGTGGCCCTCAGTTATGGGATTCTACAGCCCAAAGAACCACATGAATCATGTGGGCCATGTAGAGCCAATTATACTACAACATTTTAATGCAGAAATGAAAAGATTCCAAGCAGTGGGATGCAGTGGAGAGATCTTCGGGTTTGGAATCAGAAAACCTTGTTTCAAATCTTAGCCCTGCTATTTACTTCTTATGTTTCCTTGGGCAAGTCATTACCCTTCCCTGGATTGGTTAGGGCTGAGAAGCTCAGGTCCTAACAGGCATCATCTATGAACTTTCTTAGGATCATAAAGTGGTGGTGTTTTGTGAATGTGCTGAAAAGTACAGTTATGCCTTCCACATCTTGACTTTCCCCATCATAGTTTTGGGTTGGCATAAGAAATTAAGTGGGAATTTTTTCAGAGTTTTGCAGAAGCCACAGATGACGTGTGAAGGCCAGCAGATGACATAGAAAAAAAATTAGAAAATCAGAAATGCATAAAACATATGTCTAGTATTGTATAATATCAACGTATTTTATCTCTTAATACCATAAGTATACAATTTCTTTTCTGGTAAGAAGAGAGGGCCAAAACATTTTATGCAGATTTTCCAGATCACGGGGGGAATGTCCCCATAACCCCCACAATGTGGAAGGGATAACTGTCCTATTTGACCTGCTTTGGTCCTTTTTCCAGGTGGGAGGGCCTTTTGCTTACTGGTGTGTCTTGTGGGGATTTTCATTGTCTTGTTTTGTTGTGATATTCCTAAAGCATAGGTCTGACCATGCCATTCATCTGCTCAAGAAGCGCTAATAATACCTTCCAGCCTCTAGGATAAAATACATTCTTCTTTCTGTTTGGCATTTAAAGCCCTTTGCTATTTAACTCCAGCCTGACTTTCTAGATTGATGCCACACACGCTCTCCTTCATATACTCTGCCTGCCAGCCAAACTGACCTATGTTCTATTGCCTGTACGTGGCATTACATCTTCCCTCTCTGTGCCTTTTTCACAGGGTATGCCGTCATTCCTTTATTTCCCCTCCATCATCACCTCCACCCCTTAGGATCCCTAGCTTTCCGCAAGACGCAACTCAAATGCCACCTCCTACAAAAGTCTTTCCTATCTCCACAGTTGCTAGTGCCCTCTCTCACTCCCAAATTTCTTTGCATTTACATTGCATATATTTTGTATTAATTTACCCGAGTATGTGTTTCCTCACAATAGAATGGAAGCTTTCTGAGGCCAGGGACTGTTTCTTTTTATCTTCAAATCCAGAGAACTAGCACAGTGTGTTGCTTAGTAAATACAGGCATACTTCACTTATTGCACTCTGCTTTGTTGTGCGCTTTGCAGATGTACTTTTTTTTAGGTTTGTTTGTTTTACAAATTGATGGTTTGTGGTAACCCTGTGTTAAGCAAGTCTATTGGTGCCATTTTTCCAACAGCATGTGCTCACATCATATCTGTGTGTCACATTTGAGTAATTCTCACAATATTTTATACTTTCTAATTATTATTATATTTATCATGATGATCTGCGATCAATGATCTTCAATATTACTTTTGTAATTGTTTTGGGGCACCACAAATTGTGTCCATGTAAGATGGTGAATGTAGAGAAATGTTGTATGTATTCTGACTGCTCCATTGACCAGTCATTCCCCCATCTCTCTTCCTTTCCTTGAGCGTCCCTATTCCCTGAGAAATAACAATATTGAAGAATAAGACACAAACTTAGTTGACAAAGCAGCAGCAGTGTTTGAGAGGATTGACTCCAGTTTTGAAAGAAGTTCTACTATGGGTAATGTGTTATTAAATAGCATTGCATGCTACAGAGGAATCTTCAACAACCTTCAACAGCCACCCTGATCAGTCAGCTGCCATCAACATTGAGGCAAGACCTCCACCAGCAAAAAGATTATGACTCACTGAAGGCTCAGATGGTGGTTAGCAATATTTTTAGCAATAAAATATTTTTAAATTAAGGTATGTGCATTTTTAAAAAACCATAATAATACCGCACACTCAATAGACTATAGTATAGTATAAACATAACTTTTATATGCACTGGGAAACCAAAAAGTTTGTGCGACTTGCTTTATTGTGATATTCATTTTATTGCGGTGGTCTAGAACTGAACCTGCAATATCACTGAGGTATGCTGGTACTTGAATGAATGAATGAATCCTAGCCTCTTAATAATTGTTGCTCCTGGATAGCATGGTTAATCAACTGCTCTCATTTTTTGGACACCAGAACTTGACGAACCCTGGGCATCAAAGTCTTACCATATAGTGGTGATTTAGGGATCAGATGTTCCCTATCCCCCAGAATCATCAACTGGCCCTGGTTCAACTGGCTCTGGAGACTTGAACTACAGAAGCCGGAGCCACGAGTCCAGAAGCAAAAAGCCCTAACTGCAGTCTCATTAATGGTGGATTCCTCTTCCTAGGCAGGCATGACTTCTTAGAAATCTTTCAAACCCTATCAGATGAAGCACTGAGACTTTTCTTGTTAGGAAAAGACAAGAGCAGATCCCTAATGAGCTGTTTTTATCTCCAGTTTCATGATGAATCATAGCTAACAAATAAAACGAGCAGGGAAACATAAGGCCATTTCCCACTCATCTCCCTCCGATTATGGGGGTTGCTTCATTTGTAGAGAGAAGAGTTATTTTAAACCTCCAGGCTGCACAAAGGAATATATACTTCTGGGAATCCTTGGACTCTGTTCCCATAAAGCTCAGCCCATGAAAAAGCTTCCCATGTCTCCTTTAATTCTCAAGGAAAAGGAATGGCATTGGAAATAATCCCCTTAACCAGTGAGCACTTGGTAGGATAGAGTAAATGAAAGGAAGTTACATTTGACATTTTTTTTAGGAGTGGAAGGGAGGAGAGAAGAATTTAAGGTGGAAAAAAGATGTTTTGAACATGTACCTGACTGGCTAATAGAGGAGAATGATTCTAGATGCAATATCTTTGCAAAAGAGAAAGGCATGAAAGAACTAATGAACTGCATCTGAATGCATTTTATTGTCTTTCACAAAGCACCATCTCCCCCACCCCGCTTTGTTTTCACCCAAGACTTCTGCAAAACAACGGGCTTCGAAAGTGCAAGATTTGCTGCTCCCCGGCTCTTAACAGAGTTGACAGACATCACACCTTTTCCAAGAGGGATTGTGACTGGAGCTTCAATCATTTTTTCTGAGTTCGGTGCAGGAGGTGTGACAGCAAGGCAGAGCTGAGAGCTGACTCTGACACCCACCTTGCCACTATTGGTATCAGAGGGGACTAAATCTATTCTGTGGTCAAACTAGAGATGGGCCTGCTACTGGGGCGTCCAGTCCAGAGACAATGCGACAGGGAGGGAAGGGGGTGTGAAGGAGAATTTAACCATAAGACCTGAAAAAATAAATGTGAGTCTCATGCTTGGAATAGATCCCAAGCCATTTTGAGATAATTCTTACACCTTTCAAGAATGATGTCTTTTGTGATAGTGCACTTGAAAGAGTGCAAGAAGGCAAAAAGGGCCCTTTCTAAATATACTCAGCTTTTGTGGGCTATATTTAGCAACATTTCAATTTACTACATACAAATGGCAGGGTGCAATTTGGCAGAAAACATTTTACCATGACAGTGGGTTTCATTTAATTTTCCTACATTCTCTCCCCTCCACCATTAGGCTTTGAACACTCTGGGTTCTAGGAATCTCTGTAGGTCATCTGGTCCACACCCCTGCTTCCACTTTGACCATTTCAGACAGAAAGTCTTTTTTTTTTTCTTGAAAGTGTCAGGCTAAAAAGATGCCCCCTCCTCCCTTGGGAACATGCCAGAGAATGAACTGCTTTGCTGTGTTTTGAATTTTTTTAAACTTTGATGTTCTTAAAAATAAAGAGTAAGGCAAAAGCATAAATAAAAATTGGAAAACACTCCTCACTCTTCATCTTTAGCATCCAGATACACTCCCAAGTGAACATGTTCTAACTAAGGTAGGATCTAGTTCATTTAAAAATTAAGCTATTTCAGAATGAACACAAAACTATAAGCAAAAACAGACAACTATTTCCAGTTCAGCATTCTATCCCTGAGGCCAAACTGCCTTGTTTCACAAAGAGTTTGTTAAGGCAGGCATCCAGACTAATGAGGCTTAGGGCTTCTTAGATGGAGTCCTTTTCTAATAATCCCTTCCCCTTCCTTCCCTGGGCCAAGGATGCTATACTCATCCCTTGGATCCTGATGAGGATATTCCACTTCAATTCAATTCAATTCATAGCATTTATTAGGTGCCTACTATTAATGCCAGACACTGTGCTAGGCACTGAAAGAGAAAGACAAAAACAAAGGATTTACTGCATTTAAAGAGCTTATATTCCACTGGGAGGAAGGAAAAAAGGAAACGAGCATTTATTAAATATCTATAATATGCCAGGCACTGTGCTAAATGCTTTACAACAACCCTAGAGGTAGATGCTATTATTATCCATTTTAATAGATGAAGAAACTGAGGCAGACAGAGGTTAAGTGATTTACCTAGGGTCACACAGCTAGTAAGTATCTAAGACCAAATTTGAACTTGGGTCTTCCTGACTTCAGGTCCACTGCACCACCTAGCTGTCTCAGCTAGGAAGATTGTTGGGCTCAGAGAGATTAGTCAAACAATCCATTTATTCAGCACCTACTATGCATAGAACATTAGGAATACAAAGAAGTATAAGATACGACCTCTGACTTCAAGAAGGTTAGACGGGAACACAAGGTACAGCCTATATGAAAATATAACTTAAACGGGATAAACGATAGAGGGCAATTTGATAGTTTGAACAAAGGGGACTCAAGGAGGAATTAGGAGCGCTGAGGATTAGTCCCAGCTCTGCACTTAACTGTCTCAAACCCACTGGTGAGTTAGGGAGATGTCTACCCCAAGCAAGTGAAGGCTTTCCATGGTAGAATGGGTGGGATGAGAACAATTTGTTCCAACAGCTACGAAGGCGGTTGAAGCAAGCACTATGGAGCACTTAGAGCTTGGTCAAACATGGAAGATGCCAAGGTCATCCACCGCATCCTGGGCCATAGCCAGTTATCCTGACTTTTATCTTGCCACTGGACCTTGATGACTCTGGAGGAGAGAATGAGGCTGATGACTGGGCAACTCTGCCTCACTTAAATCCAATTCACCAGCAAGTCATCACCCTGTGATGACATTGGGTCCTCTTCGAAAACGAAGCATGAACAACCACTTCTGTGAAAAAGTCACAATCTCTTAGGTCCTTAGTTTCCCTTTGAATAAAATGAGGGGGCTGGCCTTGATGATCTCTAAGGTTTCTCCCAATTCTAATTTCAGCATTTCGTGACTCTATGATCAGTGTCTAATGAATGGTGCTTAGAGCTAGGAGTCTGAGTTTAGAGGAGGGTCCTATATAATGGGATGTAGGCTGCTTAAGAACTGTTTTGATTCTTATACCATCCACAGAAAGGAGACATCCTATGTGAAAAGTCCTCTTGGTTATCATAGGTGCAAATATAGAAACCATCTAGTTCAGTCCTCGAAGTTTACACAGGAGGCAATTAAGTGACTTGTGCAAAGGAAATAACTGCCAAAGACTGGAATGCAACTCAGGTCCTTTGACTCCATAGACAGACTATCCTACATAGCATTATGTTCCCTCCTCCTCTGCTTCACTCTCTCTCTTTGCATTAAGCAGAGTCCTTGGGGGACTAAGTTTGATCGTCAGGGGCCACAGCTCAGCACAGATGGGAGCTCTCCTATTGTTCCTAGATTGGCTTTGATTCCTATGTGCAGAGTACCCCTCCCTTTCCCATCCCTTTGGCACTATGGGTCATCGTCTCCCTTCTGACTCCATCCTAGAGAGAAAGGACATTCCACATTACATGGCAATGGAGGGAAATCTGTTCTCTTCACTATCATAAACTCCAAGTAATAAAAATAATTCACCTTTATATAGTGCTTTATGAGTTCATAGGAGAATAGATTTAGAGCTAGACAGTACCACATAAAGGCCATCTAGGCCAAACCACTCATTTTACTGATAAGAAGTTGAGACTCAGAGAGGTTGAGGGATTTGTCTAAGGTCACATAAGTAATAAGTGGTAGTCAGGCTCTTATGTATCATTGAGCATTGTTTTGTTGCGAATTATTGTACAGGTTGTTTCCCCTATTAGAATGTAAACTCCTTAAGGTGAGGGACTGGTTTTGCTGGTTTTATTTGCTGTTACTCCAGTGCTTAGATTGTAAGTGCTTAAGAGATGTTTGTTGATTGAATGATGGCCTGTCAGGAACTCTTAAGATGCATAGTAAGAGATTGGTGAAAATTAGTTGTTCTTTAGAGTAGGAAGAGATGGTGGAAATCTCAGACTTATTCTCCTTACTCATGTTTTTCTTTGTTCTGTTTAATTTAGTAATATGGTGCTACATATGTCTAGGTTCTAGAGTTGTTGGGCTTTAAATAGACATTGAAATCTCATTTATATTGTGTATGAGTAAAGTGCTGGCAAACGTTTAACAACTGGCTCTCCAAAAAAAAGTACACACATCACACTTTTAAGTTTAATCTGCATGATGAACATTTTATCCATCACTTTAAGTCTTGACAATCAACACCACAATCATCAAGTCATGATTTATAGTGTTTGCTGATTTCTAAGTTGTAAATGCTCACACTGAAAATGAAATAATCAACTCTCTTGAGCCCCAGTGAGATATTTCCAACACACTCTGCCTGTAACATAGAAAGAAAAAATATTTACATTTTTTTCTAAGACTATTCCATTGACTTGTAGGTAATTTAAAAAAAAGAAGTTTGTTCTCTGATGGTTTTGTCCACTTTGATTGTGTGTATATGTGTATGTATGAGTCAATAAACATTCATTAAGCACCTACTATGTGTCAGCCATTGTGTTAAACACAGGGCAGACAAAAAGGCAAAAGAGAATCTCAAAAGAAAGCCCTCAAGAGTGTTTGTGTGTGTGTGTGTGTGTGTTTGTGTGTGTGTGTATGTGAAGGGCACATTAATAAAATATTATTAAAGTTAAATTATTTTTATTTTAAATTATTAATTTTTTTAATTTTAATTTTATTTAAATTTAATTTTAATTAATTAAAATATTTTTTAAAATTAGGTTAATTTCCCTTTTTATGGCACTTATTGAACTCTTAAAATATGTGGACCCCACCTCATTACCTTTGTCTTAGAGCAGGGCTGTCCAACCTTAGGTTTTTATTGAAACAATAGACAATATATTTTGATTTGCCATTTTAGTGAGAGCTCTGCGGTAGCTCGGCTTTGTTTATTAAAACATTTATGTTAATTTCTATGCTTGTAGGTGGGTCAAATAAATCACACTGGCCGCATTTTGGACAGCCCTGTCCTAGAGAACCAAGGACTATAAAGAATAGAGCTATTGATCCAAAGACAAGCTCTGTCCTAGGCTCTCTTCTCTTCTCCCTCTACACTATTTCACTTGGTGATCTCATCAGCTCCCAGGGATTCAGTTTTCATCTCTATGTTGATGATTCTCAGATCTATTTAACCAGCCCTAATCTCTTTCATGACCATTAGTCTCCTATCTCCAACTGCTTATTTGACATCTTAAACTGGTTGTATTGTAGATGCCTTAAACTCAACGTGTCTAAAACTATCTTTTCCCTCAAATCCTCCCCTCTTTTGAACTTCCTATTGCTATCATCTTCCCAGCTGCTGAGGCTAGAAAACCAGATGACATTCTCGACTCTCTCTCTTTCCCCCACCTCCATATCCAATCAGTTGCCAGAAACGTCAGCCTTCTACCTTTCTGACATCTCTCATAAATGTCCCTCTTTTTCTCTGGCACTGATACTGGGACCCTAGGACAGGCCCATATCACCTCATTTCTGGGCTACTTCTATATTTCAGTAGTAGGCTGGTTGGTTTCTGAGCCTCAGATCTCACTCCACTCCAGTTCTTCTTCTACTCAGTTATCAAATTGACCTTCCCAAAGCGCAGGTCTGACGATGTCACAACCCCCCCCCCCCCCCAATCAATAACTTCCACTGGCTTCTTGTTACCTCCAGGAGCAAATAAAAAACATTCTGGCATTTAAGGCCCTTTATAACCTGGCTATATCCTACTTTCCCATTCTTCTCATACCTTACCCCTTCCTCCCCCTATTCCTGCCCTCTCCTCCCCTCCCAGCCCCTACTCTGTGATCCAGTGACACTAACTTACTTGCTGTTGCTCAAACAAGACATTCTAACTTGGGCATTTTCACTGGCTCCCCAATACCTTGAGTTCACTCCTTTCTCATCTCTGCCTCCTAACTTCATAGACTCTGGGCAAGTCACTTAACCTCTGTCTATCTCAGTGTCCTCATCTATAAAACGGGGATAATAATATCACTCCCAGGGGTGTTGTCAGGGTAAATTGAGATGATAATTGTAAAGTGCTTAGCAAATAGTAAGAGCTATATACAAGTTAGCTGAAGTTCTATCTAAAATCTCATTTTCTACAAGAAGCCTTTTCTGATCTCCTTTAATGCTAATGCCTTCCCTCTGAGATTATCTCCAATTTACCCAGTAAATACCTTTTACATGGTAATTTGCATATTGTTTCCTCAATTAGACCACGAACTACTTGAGTGCTGGGACTGGAGTTTCTTTGTAATCTCAATGCTTAGCACAGTGACTGGCACATAGTAGGTACTTAATAAATGCTTCTTGACTTGACTTGCAAAGGGGTGCATCTAATCTTATATGAAAAACATAGGCATGAGAAAAAGTGTTCTGACTTTATATACTCTAATGACTTGAGAAAAAAGACATGTTATATTTCACTTTTTAAGTTTGTGTTTTTAAATTTAAAAATAAAATTAAAAAATGTTAGCTAAATTTTAGTTTCTTTTATTGATGACTGAGTATTCAACAAATATTTGCCTTAAAAATGATGCTCTGGGTGCACGCTCTAAATCTTCTAAATTTTGATAAGTAATCTAGCATCTTGTAGATCATTGAAATACTTGACCTAAACAAAAGACCATAATGATCATTTAATCATATTAGTCAGTCAACAAGCAATTATTAAGCCATTTATGTGACAAATAGGCCTTGCAAAACAAATTGTTCTCCTGGAAGTCTGGTTTTTTTTGCCCAGAAGTATGATATTTCAAAATAGGAATGGACCTTTGAGATTATTTGACCCTTTATTTGATATATGAGGAACCTGAAAGTCAGAGAAATGGGAGATTTACCCAAAGTCACACAGAGGCAGAGTTAGGATGAGACCTTAGGACTCCTAACTCTTAGACCAGGCCTCTGTCCTCTCATCCTCCTTTTGACTACTTGAGAGATGCACTAGTAGGTAATTCTCTTAGCACCCGTGATAGTGAGTCCAAAGTAAAGGAGGGGAAATTGGAGTAGGCTTGGAGTGTAGCAGCTGCTGATTTGTCTTGTAGGTAAGCCACCATGGGAGTAAGTCCCTAGGTACTGTTGGGCCTTCTGACTGCAATCACTGTGAGATTTGTCATTTATATTTCCATCACATCTTTTGCATCTGTCTCGTTCACCACTCTACTTTAGGCCTTCACCAAAGGAGACAACAAAATGAGATAATATTTGTAAGCCGCTTAGTGTAGTGCCTGGCCTACAGTAGGTGCTATATAAGGACTTTCTCTTTTTCTCATCATCTCTTGCCTGGACTATTTCAATGGCCTCCAAATCAGTCTCAATTCTCTTCCCTCTAGAATCCATCTTCCATATGGGTGCCTGTGCCAGTAAGGCAAAATGGGCTTAGTTTAACGGATGCCCTTGGGGAGTTTGGCTTTTGTTTACGGTGAAAGTACTTTCACCTGTTAAATGCTAAGCCCCA
>CM053627.1:153272624-153341753 GCA_028646595.1 Phalanger gymnotis | reverse complement strand
TCTTGAGGCCGGTAAATGTGATTTATGCCATCTTATTTTTCTGTGGCCTCCTGGCTACTCTTGTGAGGCGGGCCTACTGGGCCTGGAGGCTTGTGTTCACAATACTGGAATGGAGAGGTTGGTTCGCTAATTTGTTGCTCTGGGCCCTGAATAAATTTTTTGATGCCATCTGCTTGGAGAATTCTGTATACCTAACGATTTCGAACCATTCAGATATTTATATGATCCTTTTTGAGATCATAAATTCGGCCTTCCTACTACAGCGCCCAAGTGATTTTCCTAAAGCAAAGGTCTTGACCATGTTATTCCTTTACTCAGTAAACTCCAGTGGTCCCCTATTGCTTCTGGAATTAAATATAAACTCCTCTGGCACTTAAAGCTTTTAAACCTGGCCCACTGTCTTTCCATCCTTATTACACTATATATACTTCCCTTTTATGCACACAACTTTGTAGCCAAACTGACCTTCTTATACGCAACATTCCATTTCCTGCCTTTATACCAGCTATACCTCTTCATCTTTCTTCCTTAGATACATCTTTTCTTCTTAGATTCTAAAGCAGAGGTGTCAAACAGGTGGCTGTTGGGCTGTATGTAGCCTACATTACTCCCTAGTGCAACCAGAATAAGATTAAAATGCAATTGGGAAATGTTTAACAAAATGGACAAAACATAGATAATGTTAATAAGTGGGTTTCTAAGTCAATGTGCTCCAACATGGATCCTTATGTATGCCTTAGTAGTTCCTGTTTCTATTTGAGCCATTCTTTTAAGGAATGAATGGATAGATGGAAAATCATTTATTAAGTGCTTAGCATGTAAGCTCTGGAAATGCAAACACAAGCAAAGAACTTTTTTGTAGGGGAAGACAGTACATATAGGTAAGCTAGAATTGGAAATGGGGACAATGGATTGGCCAAGTCAGTTCCCAGCATGGTTTGGACCTGGACAGTGGTTGGGCCTAGTTCTGGGGAAAATCAGGTGGAAGCTCACTCATTGGACCCCAGAACTAACAGCCTCAGGGCCTCAGAATGAGGGTCAAAGTTCCTGGAGGAGGAAGAGGAATGTTACAGGGTGGTTAAGTGATTTGAAGCTGGAAGGGAAGAGGGAATGGTTCATAAAGGAATATCAAGTATGTAGCTTTCTCCAACCTTAGGAGGCACATTTATCACATTCGGCCCCTTGAATGGTCTGTCTACCGCAAACCTCTCAAAGCTTGACAGCATCACCTGGAATGCTAGAATCTCCCGGGGATATATATATAACAAAGGGAGGATACAGGCAGAGAAGCCTAGAAAGACCCTCCCCTCTCCTGCCCCCATTGCTTCAATGTTATCCTTTGATGAAGCCTCACATATCCCTTCTCTTTCTCTAAGGCAAAACATAAGACACAATGTCAACAGCACCATGAGGGCTAGTCTCATATCTCAGCAAGAAATCCTTGTTTCTCTCTGGTTTTATGTATTGATGTTAGACAGTCTCTGTGTAGGACAGAGGTAGATATGCTCTTCAATTCTAACTGCAGCTACTGACTTGATGCTTTAACAGCTTAGCTGTCCTGGTTTTCCTGATATAGTATTGGCTTCAGGTCTAAACTACTTTCCTTGAAACCAGCCGAACATTAATTCATGAGGGAGCAGGGAACCTGTGGCGTTGAGGCCACATGTGGCCCTCCAGGTCCTCAAGTTCAGCCCTTTGACTGAACCCGAACTTTAGAGAATAAATCCTTTCATTAAGGGGCTATTAGCCACATAATTAAGCCCATTAGCCACATCAGTTCTTTGACCAGCCTTTTTTCTGTTTTGAGTACCTTGAGCTGAGCCCTCCAACCTGATTAGTATATCTGGGTTATTACTAGTCTTTTACTCTCTCTCTTTTCTGAGCTGATAGGTATTCTCAAATTTCCTAGTTTCACTATCTGGAAATCCCAGGATCTTGTAAAGGGCATTATACCAGGTTATTTCAGGAACGTAGCTTTAGGGAGTCCATTTTTATGCCACTTTCTTCTTAAACAAATCTGAGCATCTCTACAACTTAGTTAAATTGATTAAGCCTCAGTTTGAATTAACACACCCTTGTCTAAGGGCTGTGCTGGAGCTTGTTCCTGCAGATTCAGTTGTTAAATTGTCAGAGAGTCAATTGTTAAATTTTCAATGTGAGCATCTATCTATACCTTAGAAATCAACAAATGCTACAAATCAGGGCTTGATTTGTTGTTTTGTTAATTGGATAACAAAGTGATGGAGAAAATGTTAATAATGTAGGATGTTAAAAAGTGAGTCATAAGTACATTTTCCCCCTGGAGATCCTGGAGAATCAATTGTTAAATATTTACCCATGTATCAATGCCTCTGTCCGCCATGACTTGGAGGCAGGGAATGTGGAACATGGAGGATGACATTTATTCTTCTCATTTTTTTTTTTACAGTTATTTATATTTGAAGCTGATGTGACATGCCAGTGATTTCTCTCTGTCTAGAGAGATGGCTGAAGAAACTCATGGAAGAGGGGTTGTCCTTTCTCTAATACCACAATAATTGTTCTTTGATTAGCTATTATGTCAAGGGTGTTGGAAGCCATTGCTCTGTGTGATTCTACCTCATAGAGTTAGCCTCAGCTTAAAGCCTTGGCTCAAAAAGAGCTGCCTCATTCTTGAACGCAGCCCAATGAAGATAATATTATTTTCAGATGTTTTAAATTTATATGGAAAGAAACATATGTCCTGCCATATGGAGCACAATGGGAGCTAGTTAAGGCCAAAGTGGAAACCAGGATTGTGAATTCTCTTTCTCTTGCTTTTTTTTTTGTGGTTATTGTTGTTGAAGTCAGACCTGGTAGGCCAGATTTCCCCAACTGGTTAGTTAAATTGTGACTGTAAATCAGGTAAGTATGCATCCAGAGACAACATGTGCACAAGACAGACAACTCTAAACATTGAGAAAAATATTTCTGGGTAAGTCAAGAGTTCTTATTGCTTGCACCCCACTGGGAGGATTGGAACCCTGCCTCCATTTCCCCAATTGGTAACTCACACATGAAATACATTTTCTCTGAAGAGTTTTAGGAGCAGGTATGTGCATTAGAGTGGTAAAATATATACCTGACATCAAAGGCCTGGTATATGTTTTACCATTCTATAACACACATATTTTTCCTCATGCATTTAACCAGAACATATGAAAATTCTATCGGTGCAATTGCAATAGTTTAGATGAGCAGGTCCTGAGCATTCTTTAAATACTTACTGAGCTTTTATTTTAATCAATTAAAGAAATGAAAGGAGTCACAAGATAATTGGCTGTGAAAACTGCCACTAATCAATCACTCAGTCAGTTCCAATCATTTGCCAGTACTGTGCTAGGTCCTATGTGGAATACATAGAAATTTGAGACATGGTCCCTGCTCTTAAGGAGTTTACATTCTAGACAGGGAGAGAATATGAGCATCCATGAAATAAATAATGAACAATTAAATGCCAAGCTATGTGGTCCTAACTATAAATGTATATGGGAGCTTAAAGAAGGAAGAACACTGTGTAGGTTTTAGTAATTATGAAAGCAATAAGAATTAAGCTAGGCCTTGAAGGGTAGGTGGAATTGTAATATGTAGAAGGGAACAGGAAGGATCTTCAAGGTGGGGAAAATAGTATAAGTGGAGGTATGGCTATGGAAAAGAACATAGCGTCAATAAATTAGCATTTTTAAGCATCTGCTACATGCCAAATACGGGGAGAGATGCTGGAAACACAAAGACAAAGAATGAAACAATCTTTACTTTCAAGAAGCTTACATTGGCCATGTGGTATAGAGTAGTGTGATAAGCTGGAATAATGTAAGGTGTACATTGGAGGGTAATGGTAACCATGGTTAACTTAATAGGTAGTTTTGAAGGTTAAAGTTGACACCTAATCATCTACGAGAATTACTGGGCCTATGACTTGGATTATTGGCAAGTTCTGAATCACCTTTGTAAGGACCCACTAAAACCCACTGGGAGCTAGAAGGGTCATTTGATGGGATTTTCCAAGGGGATGATCCTAGCAAATATGAAAATGAGTTCATGAATTTGGTGACTCATAAAAATTCACTATAGATTTTAGGCCAGCTTTTGGAACAAAAAAAACTGCAACAAACCAGCAGATTGTATTGAAGTACTGAATACAGACTTAATTCTACAAATATGAATGGCCTTGAAAGTAAGGCAGAGGAGTTAAAGTCAGGTATAATAATCAGTAGGGAACCATGGAAGGTCCTTGAACTGGGGGAGAGACATAACCTTTCAAAAATAGTTGCACCAAAGCAAAGTGAGCAGAACTAGGAAAACATTGTACGTAGTAACAGTCATATTATAATGGTGATAAAATGTAAAAGCCTTAGCTACACTGATCGATACAATGATCCTTGACAATTCCAAAGAACTCATGATGAAATATTCTACCCACCTTCAGAAAGAGAACTGATGAACTCAGAGTACAGATTAAAGCACATTTGTCCACTTCATTTTTCTTCCTATTCCTTCCCCCCCAACATGGCTAATATGGAAATGTTTTGTATAGCTTCATATAATAAGTATCATATTTCTTGCCTTCTGAATGGGTAGAGGAGGGGGTAGAGGGAGGGAGTAAGAGAATTTGGAATTGAAAATAAAAATTAAGAATTAAAAAAATTTTTTTTGCGTTTTCCCCAACACTTGGCACTCTCTTAACTAATGTTTGGTGAATGAATGAATGACACCCAGGGGTTAAGAAGAATTGTCTTGGCAGTGGTGTGGGTTGGAGCAGGGCTAAACTGGAGGCAGGAAAAAATGCTAAGAGGCTTTCATAAGAGCTATGATATTTCATACAGGTAGGAAGCAATGAAGATCTGTTCTAGGATGGCCATAGTTGAAAGTGCAGAGCAAAGAATGAATCTCTGAAACATTTTGGTGGAAAAAGCAATAGAATTTGCTGACAGACACAGGGATGGGGAACCTAAGACCTCAAGGCTACATACAGCACTCTAGGTCAAGTGCAGGCCCAATTTGTTCTGTGAAGTTTAGATTCAGTCAAAGGGCCACACTTGATGACCTAGAGGGCCACATGTGGCTTCGAAGCTGAAGGTTCTACACCCTTGGATTAGACATAGGTAAAGAAGGGCGAACAGAAATGACTCCAAGGTTTCATAGACTCCATAAATGATTTTACTATACCTCAACCCAAGTAGAGTATTGCTTATTTACTCCCTACCCCTTCCCTGATTAGATTCTCTGCGCTAAATGATGTGTGTATGCAAATTTATCGTGAATATACTTAATCTCATGAGAGTTCAAAATAGTCTGCCGGGCTGGTCTTCACATAGTCCCAATTTTTTTCTTTGTTTTGCTTTCCTAAATTTGGGTGAGGTGTCAGTGTCCAAATCTAACTCATGAGCAAGGAATATCTAATTTCAGTTCTGTCCTTGAGTAATAGGCACGAAATTAATGATGATGATTATAGTGAACATTTGCATAGTTCTTTAAGGTTCTTTAAGGTAAAGTTCTATCTATCTATCTATCTGTCTATCTATCTATCTATCTATCTATCTATCCATCCATCCATCCATCCATCCATCCATCCATCCATCCACGTCTTTCTATCATCTCATTTGGTCTTCATAACAACTCTGGAAAGTAGCCTATTATTATCTTCATTTTACAGACAAGGAAACAGAAATTCAAATAAGTTTATAAGATTTGTGCAAGATCACATAGCTAGTAGGTGTCTTAGGCAGGATTTTAACTCAGGTCTTTCTGACTCCAACTCTAGCACTATATCCATTAAATAGATGGCTGACTACTTAGAGACAGCACCATAACATAGCTCTAGGGCCAGAAACAATGACCTTGGAGGTCATCTAGTCCCATTCTGTTGTTTCACAGAGGAGGAAATTCAGGCCTTCATAGGTGAAGTGACTTGCTGATGATCCCTTAGATAGTAGCAGAGTTGAGATTCAAGCTCCGGTGCTCTGGAACTAAATCCGTCATACTTTTTGCTTGCACCATGCTGTCTCTCTAAGGGCCATCAGATGAAAGCTACAGAGCCTGAGTTTTTCATTGTCTCAATTGTGTGCATTTAGGTCAGACTGGAAGCTTTGTTTGAACATAATTTTGTGTTTCACTATAGGGTGTTTTCCCCTGGAACATCTGGAAGGCATATTAACTAGTTTAAAATTTTTGAAAAAAAAAAGATTAAAAAAACCCCAAACAAACATTTTCTTAAAGAAAAAGGAAAATTAGAGGATAAGTCATTTCAGATTCACTTAGGGAAAAAAAAAAACCCCACAATGTTCAAATTTGAATCCAAGAAAAGTTTTTGCCGGCTGGCCAGATGATTGTACAAAAGGCTCCACATATAGGCAGGGCTGTCTGGAAATCTATGTTGAATTACACTGGGGTTTGGGACACACCCCTGGCTGTGGAATATTGGGGTCAGGGGTAGGGAGGGGGTTCTTGCTATTTCTTTGGCAACTTTACACTTCTTTGCTGACACACCTCATCAAGGCCCCTGCCCAGCCCAGCCCAGCTCAGCTGCCTGATCCTCCAGGCCTCTAGCTCTTGTTTTAAAGGGTAACAGGCCTGGAGACAGAGCTTCTCTAGGAATGCAGACCACTACACAGGATGCTTTGAGGTATTACATTACATTCAGAGGCCAATAAAAGTTTGCCAGTGGAAAACCCCAGTCTAACTCAAAGAATTAGCCATTGGGTCCACAGCCAAGTCTTTTTGTGCAGTTCCTATCCATTCTTTCTTGCTAAACAAAAAACGAAGCCAAAGTTGAACGAAGAGAAAGTGTGTTTTCCAGACGGGCCACTCTTTCTTCCCTTGTGTGGTCCACAGCACCTGATTAGAAGTAGACATGGAGAACAAACTATCCCAGACTAAAGATCCATGGAAATCAACATATCCTAGATTCTGAGCTGGAAGAGACTTTTGAGGTTATCTGATCTGCTCCCCTCTTATGGCTGAGGAAACTGAAGCCCAGAGAGGGTGGATATTTTGCCCAAGGTCACACAGGTAGAAAGAGACAGGGCTAGGATTTGAATATAGGTTTTTCTGACTTCAAATCCAGTACTACTCCCACTATGTTACACCAAAATTTGCTCTGCCCAAATGATTCCAGTATGTTTGCCAAGAAAACCTCGTGGACAGTACTGGTGGGCTATGGGCCACGGGGTCATGAAAAGTCAGAAGCAACTAAACAATTATAGCCTCAATATAGCTGTAGCTTAGGAGAAGGTAAGAGTCATGGGGGATGGGCTAGGAGGAGCAGAAGAGGGGAAAGATATCAAAGGAGGAAGAAGAGGAATCTGTTTTTTTTTTTAAATTATTATTTCTAGCAAAGGCCTTTGGCAATAAAACTTTTGCAGACCAGTAAAAATTTGTACTCCACAAATAGCAGAGCCACAGTTTGGCAGTTAGGAAACACTGAGGTAGGGCATAAGGCTCCTTGGAGGTAGGGACTCCATATGTTATAAGTTATGCCTGATACTTAGCACAAGGTGGGCTCCTTAAAGTATACAATATAAATGACAGCTGTGGACTGTAATGAAGTTATAAAAATCATGCCTGGATTTGTTGCTTCTACCATTCACCTTTGATTTGATCATGGATCTCCATGCTTAGAGAGATGGAAGGACTGAATACAAAGAGTGGAACTCAACATGTCTTAGACACATGATTGGAGCCAGAGAGATAAAGAAGTCTTTTCATTGTTTGTTTTAAAAATTTCTAATTAACAAGTATTTATTTTCTCTCCTTCCCACTGCCCCCTTACCACTCCATAGGAGGCAGGGGGGTGGGGGAAGAAAAATAATACTGATGTAATAAATATCCATAATCAAGCAAAAACAAATTTCCACACTGGCTGTGTCCAAACACATCCAAAAATGTGTGCCCCATTCTGTATCTTGAGTCTGTTGCCCTTCTGTCAGGAGATAGCATTCTTCATCTTTGGAATTCTGCTAAGTTATTGCCTTGATCAGAGTTTTTAAGTCTTCCAAAGTTATCTGTCTTTATGATGTTGTTACTGTATGAATTGTTCTCCTGGTTCTGTTCACTTCATTCTATAATAGGCCATAAAGTTTTCCCAGATTTCTTGGAAACTATCTTTTTCAACATTTATTGACAAATATAATAGCATCCCATCAATTGATATACCGTAATTGGTTCAGCCATTCCCCAATTGGCGGGTACCCCTTTAATTTCTCATTCTTTGCTTGGCTGCTATACAAAAAGATAGCTACTATTCAGCTTTTCTACTAAAAGAGCTTCTATAAATATTTGTGTACATATGGGTCCTTTTACTCTTTCTTTGATTTCTTTGGAGCATAGGACTAGCAGTGATCTCACTGGGTGAGACAAAGAATTCTAAAGAAGCAAGCAGCTTTGGGAACTATAGATTTCATTCAGTGTTATTTTATGAATAGAGCCACTATCCATGTATGAAAACTTAGTTCAAGGAAGGACTTATGATTTCATCCATGTGGGAATGCCTGATATGGAAAGTCCCTTGCAGGCCACCTACACCTTGTTGTTGTTTGTCCTTTGTTTTTGAAGAAGACCAAAGATATCACAAGGGTAATGTCTTGACAATCCAAGACTTGGATTTAAATGAAGTAGAGCTGTACAAAGTCATCAGCCTCACTCTCTCCTCCAGAATCACAGAAGTCCAGTGGCAAGACAAAAGTTAAGATGACTGGTGATGGCCCAGGATGTAGTAGATGACCTTGACCTTTCTAAGGTCATTTCTCAGGCCCCAGTTTGTCTGAAGCAATGCCTATAAGGGCTAGGCATGAATTGAGACAGAAGATGGACTAATTTACTGTCACAAAATATTAATCTGGGAGGGGAAGACCGTCAAAGTTTCCTGCCAGAACAGAAAACAGTTTCTTTTACACTCACTCTAAAGCCATCAAAAGCTAAACAATGAGCCATAGAAGCTTGGGCTGGGCTGTTATGGGCCATTCAATCTACATCTTAAAAGCATAAGAGAATTGTCTGAGGCTCATAGATGTCAAATTATGCACCCAGGATCACATAGCAGTAAATATTAGAGGCTGATTTGAACCTAGGCCTTTCTACTGCTACCCCTGGCACTGTATGCAGTATAATATGCTTCCTTTCTTTCAAAAGATATGGGACAAATAAACATACAAAATTAAAATGTTGAACAGTGAAGCTGAAATAGACTGTCACTTCATCTACTCAATTACTCCTACACAAAAGATAAGACACTTTTGAAAGAAGGGCTGAATAAGAAAAGGCCTTGCTCTGGGTGGGGAAGGTGAGAAAGAAAAAGGAAAAGAACAGGATCTAGGGACTCTTAGAAAATATTTGAATATTTGAATTATTCATTTCACTCCTTGGAAAGGAATGGCTACCCATTGGCGGGCAGATTCAATCTAATCTGTAGCCCCCAAATGCAATTTTATTTGCAAGAGCCTAGGTTTTATTAACAGTAACAAAGCCTTAGGGGGAAGAAAAATGGACGTTAGGAACATTTGAACTTGATTATTAGCTGTTGTCTTAAAGAAAGAAGCTATGATTTAATTTTCTCATTTCTGGATGATGGGAGACTAATTTGAACAGCACCAGGTAAATAGAATGGAGGAACTAAGTGGAGCCTTGGGGATTTCATCAATCTATCTATGTGTACGTATGTATGCATGATGTATGTACATATGTATGTATGTATATGTATGAATATATTGGTTGGTTGTTGTCCTTTGTTCTTGATGAAGACCAAAATGACATTACTTTGTTAGAGTCAAGTTTCAGTGTATCCGACTGTGGCTGATCAGACCAATATGAGCTCGGAATGCTCTACCACAGATTGGGCACAAATAATCCATTTGAACATTTGGGGTGGATTCTCCAAATATGCATAGCCTTCATTTCCTTTGAACTATTTCTATTCTGCCTTGTTCATAGAGCACAGAATCTTCTTTGATGTGAGCATACCATGTTGAGTGGTCCTGCGCCAGTGTCTTGAATGTCTCACAATAAATTCCAAAGTTCTTGAGAGAGACCTTGAGAGTGTCCTTGTTTTGCTTCTTCTGACCACCATGTGAACACTTGCCCTGTATGAGCTCTCGATAAAATAGTTTTTTTGGCAAGTGTACATTTTGCATTTGAACAATGTGGCCATCCCATCAGAGTTGTGCTCTCTGAAGGAGAGTTTGAATGCTTGGCAGTTTAGTTGAGTAAGGACCTCAGTGTCTGGTATCTTATCCTGCCAGGTGATCTTCAGAATCTTCCTAAGACAATTCAAATGGAAGGGATTCAGTTTCCTGGCATGGCACTTGTAGACTGTCCAGTTTTCACAGGCATACAACAATGAGGTCAGCATCACAGCTCTATAGAGCGTTAGTTTGGTAATCATTCTAATTATCAATGTATAAGTCACTGGAAAGTATACTACCAAGGTAAATGAACTTATCCACAGCATTCAAAACTTCTCAATTTTCTGTAACTGATGGTTCCACGTGTGGATGGTGTGGTGGTGGCTGATGGAGCACCTATGTTTTCTTGGTGTTAATTGTTAGGCCCCTCAGGAGTTCAAGGATGCTTTCATTGTCCATCTCTATAAAGGTAAAGGGAATAGATTGTCCTATGACAATCATAGGGGCATCTCTCTCTTAGTCATTGCTGGCAAGATTCTGACCAGAGTCCTCCTTAATAGGCTGATCTTCCACCTAGAAGATGGTCATCTACCTGAGAGCCAATGTGGCTTCAGAAAGGAGCAAGGAACAGTTGATATGATGTTTGCTGCCTGACAACTCCAGGAGAAATGCCAGAAGCAGAACAGAGGTATGTACACAATGCTTGTAGATCTGACCAAGGCCTTTGATACTGTTAGTCATCAGGGCTTATGGAAAATCATGTCAAAATTTGGTTGCCTGGAGAAGTTCATCAGCATTGTATACCAATTTCAAGATGGCACACTTGCCCAGGTTCTAGATAATGGGCAATGCTCTTGTGCCTTCTCAGTCACCAATGGAGTGAAACAGGGCTGTCTGCTTGCTCCCACACTTTTTAGCATGACGTTTTCAGCCATGCTGTCAAATGCTTTCAATGAAGATAAACACAGCATCAAGGTCAGTTACTGCATTGATGGTAAAGTCTTCAATTTGAAAAGGCTACAAGCCAAGGCCAAAGTGGAGGGAGTGTTGGTGCATGATTTTCTGTTTGCAGATGATTGTGTACTCAATGCAGTCTCTGAGGTTGAGATGCAACAAAGTATAGATCCATTTGCTGCGGCTTGTGCTAATTTTGGCCTAACAATGAATATATACATATGTGCACATATATGTGTATATACATATATACATATATATACACACACGTATATATAATATTATGCATATACATATTCTTGAATTGAGGCTTCAATGGGAAATTACAAAAACCAGATAGATGATCTCAGATGATAGAAAATCTTCCACCTCCCACATCTCCTTGATTCATGTACTTCTTAAAAAAGTGCTACACACTGTCTAATCCTTAGATAAGACATGAAAACTTCCCACAATCACTTTATGACTTCCCACAGTCACTTTCTTGAAGAGGCTAACCCCAAAAGGCTCATGAAAAAATTTACTTACTTGAGTTTTGGAAGGTGAGTGGGGTAAATTTCCATCTGACCTTTAAAGTCAGTCCCGTTTCTGGAAGTGACTTTTTCAATGTGAAATCTTCACTGATGTGGTCATAATTGTCTGAAATTACCCTTAAAACCCAAATGTTTGTTCCTATTGTATTGTAAGATACAGTGGATAGTTGGGGTGGACTCAGGTGACTGTAATTCTATTCTGAAAGGGCTTGATGACATCAGGGAAGTCATTTTACTGCTTAAGGATTTGGTTTCTTGCATTGTAAAATAGGGAAGGCTAATAGCTTGATTCTTGTTTCATAGGTACATGATAATAAAGTAATTTGGTATTGGGGGCGGTATTTTTGTTTGTTTATAAGATATAACAGCCATCTCATTTAGAGCTAGCCAGGACACAGTCCAAGTGAACCTGATAGAAGGTCTGGACCCATAAGGTACAGTGGATAGAGAGTCTGGGTGGATTCAAGTGATTGGGATTCTACACTGAATGGTCAGGATGACACGTTAAGTCACTTCATTATTCAAGATTTTGGTTTCTTGAATTGTAAAATAAGCATGGTTGATAGCTTTATTTTCTTGCTCTAAAGGAACATGATAGTAAGTAATTTGATTTTTTGGGGGGTGGGGGAGGGAAACAGAGATTTCATTTTTACTGGGAAACTCCCTATGAGATTTACTAATTTTTAACTAATTTACTAATGCAGATCTGCAATGTTGGGCCTATAATGAATAGGTTTAAAAAGTTGCCTAGGAAGCACTGAGAGGTTCAGTTTTCACCAGCAGGCCTGTGCTGCCTTCTCTCACTGCCTAGAGGCCCCTTTTCCTCATTGCTGAGGTCTCAGAATTTCCATTTTGAAGAAAGGTTCAGACCAGTCATGTTTCATTCTTCACAGTGCAGGTACCAGGCCTCATCTCCTCTCTTCAGCTCCCTTTTATGTATGACTTGTCTTCTCCCATTATAATTTAAGCTCCTTAACTTGATTTGACTTAATCAATCATTGAACATTTATTAAGAGATAGTACTTTATGATAGTAGAAACATCTGACTGGCACAGTGGAAAGAGTGCTTAGTCTGGAGTCAGGAAGACCTGAGTTCAAATTTGACCTCAAATGCTAGCTGTGTGACCCTGGACAAGTCACTTAACCTCTGTTTGCCTAGGAGGCACCTAAGTGGGTCAGTGGATAGAGCACTGGGTCTGGAGTCAGGGAGACCTGAGTTCAAATTCAGCCTCAGATATTCACTGAATGGGTGACCCTCAGCAAGTCATTTAACCTCTGTTTGTCTTAACCCACTGGAGAAGTAAATGGCAAACCACTAGTATCTTTGCTAAGAAAACCCCATGGAAAGTATTGGCCTGCTATGGTCCATAGAGTCATGAAGAGTTGGACACAACTGAACAACAACAATGATATGACAGTAGTTTGCTAGGGTTAGAGATACAAATGTATATATACATATATGCACACATAGACACACACATATATAATATGCATACATATATATAATATACATGTACGTATATATATACATATACATGTCTGTGTGTGTATGTATATATGTGTATGTATGTATTGTTATGTACATTTTTATCTATATATACAGACAAAGAGAGAGGGAGAGAGAAACAGAAAGAATAAAGTGTAGTGGAGACAGATTTCTTTACAGGCAAAGAGAAAAGTTTCTGAAAGTCTAGATGCATTGGTGTTTCTTCTTGTCCTAGGAGAGAATGAGAGACACTTGGGACAGACTGTATGGACATGGACACATAAGGTTGGGAGTGTGCAATTCTAGCAGTAGAGAGGAGTTCCAGAAGGTAGGGGGCCAGGTCTTGCTAGCCACCAAAGTTGTTGCCATGAGAGCCCAGCGTGTCTAGGGAAACTAGGTTGGGAAAAGAAAGGCTATGAGAGGGATTCTAATGAAGTTGTTTGAGGGAGAGTGAGGAGGAGAGGGCATAGTTCTAGAAAGAGTAGAGGGGCAGCCAATTGGATGGTCTTGACTGGTACTGATGATGAATAGGCTCCACAACAGCTACCAGCACTTTCTTCCATGGAGTCAGACATGATTGATAAGACTGTTACAAAGGATATAGCAAAGGATGGGTCATCCCATTGGTAGTGAATTTTTTCCCTAGGAATTCGTGAAGTTGGTGAAACTCTGAGTTCCCTTCTCTCTTTTGTAAGAGAGAATAGATATCTGAAATCCAGAATTTTTCCTGTTCTTTAATGTTTATTTCCTTTTAAAAATTAATGCCAAACTTGGATAGATAAACTATCCCTGGTTCTGTGCTTCTTTATTTGGGTAGGGGCAGACAGGGTCAAGGGGAACAATGAATGGTCTGAGAAATTTAGAGTTAAAGGGATAGAAGTTCACACCTTCTGTCAGGCTCTCTAGGAGTTTATCTTGACTTGGGGCTTGCTCCAAAGGACAAAGGATCTTACTGACATTGAGGGCTATTATGTCTAATAAACATTCCATGCCAGGTAACAAATAATATGAATCTAGATGGAAGGAAGCTGGGTCAATAAAGACCAGGGGATGCCTTCCTCAGAGGCAAATGCCTTAGGCATATTTACTTCCCCATTGTTCTCTTCATCAAAGGCAAAAAGGCTTTTCTCCCGATAGTTGCTGAAATCACAGAATTTCTCTGTTTCATCTCGATAATATGAAGTATCAGCAAATAATGATAACAACAATAAAACATTTAAAGAGTCCTTTAGAGATACAAAGGAATTTTAGGAACATGATCACATTTGATCTTTTATTCTCCATTTTAAAAAATCAATTTTCTTTTACTTTCTGTTCTGTATTCTCTCTCTCTTCCTTCTCTCCCACCCATTGAGAAGGCAAGAAAAATAAAACCCATTACAAACAGGTATAGCCATGTAAAATAAAATTACTATATTAGCCATGTCTAAAATTTTTTTTAAAAGTATATATTCTTCCATGTGCACTCATGTTCATTCCCTTTCTATGTGGAGGTGGAAATCACATTTCATCATGAGTCCTTTGGAATTGTGATTGGCCCTTGTGTTGATTAGAGTTCTTAAGTCTTTTAGAGTTGTTTTTCTTTACAATATTGCTGTTATTGTATAAATTGGTCTCCTGATTCTTCTCACTTCAATTTCATCAGTTCATATAAGTCTTCCCAGGTTTTTCCAAAACCATCCTCTTCATTTCATTTAGCACAATAGTATTCCATTACATGCATATACCATAACTTATTCAGTAATTCCCCAATAATGAACATTTCATTCTCTAATTCTTTGCCAATACAAAAAGGACTGCTATATTTTTATACCATGTGAGTCCTTTCCCTCTTTCTTCGGTCTCTTTGAGGTACAGACCTACTGGAGGAATTGCTGAGTCAAAGGGATGCATTTTAGTAGTTTTTGGGGTACAGTTCCAATTTGCTTTCCAGAATGGCTCCAACAGCAATGCATTAGTGTATCCTCTTCTGTTTTTGTCATCTTATCTAGTTTAAGGGGTGTACGGTGGTACCTCAGAATTGTTGTAATGTGAATTTCTGTAATTATTAGTGATTTAGAGGATTTTTTTTCATATGGCTATTGATAGCTTGATTTCTTCCTTTGGAAACTGCCTATTTGTAATCTTTGAACACCAATCAAGTGAGGAATGGCCCTCTTTCTTATAAATTTGACTCAGTCAAACTTTCTGAAGCATCTACACAGTAACTCTGAACAAGTAACAACATGATGATGACGATGATGATAACAATACAGCTAGCATTTTATAGCACTTACTATGTGCCAGACACCAGTGTTCTAAGTACTTTACAATTATTGTCTCATTTTAACCTCATAACAACCCTTTGAGGTAAATATTATTACCCCCATTTTATAGATGAAGAAACTGAGGCAAACAGAGAGTAAATTGTTCAGGGTCACAGAGCCAGTAAGTACTTGAGGTTGGATTTGAACTCAGGCTTCCTGACTCCAGGCCCATTGCTCTCGCCACTGCCCTACGTAGCTGTCAAATGGACAAATGGGTTGCCATTGTGCCTTAGACTCATGGCCTATCCAATCCAACATTCTGTTCTTTCCCTTTTTTATCAATGGGTGCTCAGAGCCCATCAGTACATAAATATATTTTATACTATCTTCCCTTAATCATATGACTTTAAACTTGCCATCTCTCCCTCTCACCACACTCCAGTGAAGCTGATCTGCCATTTTTCTGCCTTGTAAAAACTCCCTGCAGGTTCTCTCCATCAGTTTGCCATTTCAGTCTCCAGAAAAGCTTATTGTCATCTGCAGTCTTGGGGATTTCACTATGTGCTCTCTCTTCCATATCATTTATGAAAATGTTAAAGCCATCCATTCCTAGCAGTGATTCCTATAGGAATTTGTCTATTTGTAATTCTCCGTACAGAAGAATAGGCTCCTGTTTTTCCTACCCTTCTTTTTCTGACTTTAAGCCAAGACTCTATCCAAAGAAAAATAAGCTCCTAAATTCTGGGATAACTCAATGTTTTATTTAATTGTACTTCGTGTAGAACCTTTTAAGAGGCCTTTTGAATGGCTTGTATTTTTTGAATTACTATATAATCACCTTAGCTTAGATGTGGTAATTCACAAAACTATTTACATGACTTTGTCATTAGTCTCTACCCAGAACTGACAGTCCCATAAGTACCTCTTCCAAAAGCCAGAAAATATCCTTTACCAACAGCAACCTCCTGGCTGTTTATAAAACCTTAGTAAGTTATCTACTCAAAATTTGGAAAATCATGTTGTATTTAATTTTTTTTAAAAAAAGATTGCTTTTAAAGGTAACAAAAGAAACGATCTGCTACAATAATTCAATTAAATAAACATTTATGGAGCAACTGATATGGGAAGCTAGGTGGCACCATGGATAGAGTGCTGGGCCCGGTGTCAGGAAGACCTGTCTTTGTGAGTTCAAATCTGGCCTCGGACACATACTAGCTGTGTGACCCTGGGCAAGCCACTTAACCCTGTTTGCCTCAGTTTCCTCATCTGTAAAATAATCTGGAGAAGGAAATGGCAAATCACTCCGGTATCTTTGCCAAATGGGGTCACAAAGAGACAGACCGATTGATATGTCTTAACAACAATAACAAGTACTGGGAAAGTAAAGATAGAAATAACCACAAATCCTGCCCTCAAGAAGCTACATGAGTGTTTTCCAACCCGTTACGCTGTGGAAAAGTAAAACATCTAAATTCTGCATTGAAAAATCTTAATTTCATATCCTTGCTGAGTCAACTTTTGGTAGTTGACAGGATCAGAAGATCACAGATTTGGTTCTGGAAGGGGCCACGAAGGCCATTTAGTCTAATTCTCTCATTTTACACATGAGGAAGTGGAGAGAGGATCAGAATCAATCAAATAAGCAATCAATAAATATGTATTAAGTGCTATCACTGTGCTGGAGAAACAAGAGGCAAAAGAATCCGTGCCCTCAAGGAGCTTACAATCTAATGGAATCCAAAAAACAGAGAAGAAAAAGAAAAGCTAGTTAGGGAAAGAGCATGATTCAGGGACCAGAAACAGGAGTCGACAAACATTGATTAAACACCTTTTATGTACCAGGCACTGTGTTAAATGCTGGGGCTATAAATATGAAAAAAGATATTCCCTGACTCCACACCTCAAGGAACTTGCAATCTAATGGGGTAAAATAACATACAAAAGGCTGAAAAGGGGAGGCAGGAAGGTATCCAAACACAGTGGGCATAGGGACATCTAAGAAGTTCCAGAGTAGTGAAGTTGGATGAGAAATGAAGAGATGCGCGAGCAGAGTTCTGTCCTTAAAAGGAGGTTTTGGAATTCACGGCACCCCAGACTACCCCAGTCAGAAGGGCTGAGGAGCGCGAACACTAGAGCACCGAGGCTGATGGCATCTTGTTGGATGATGAGGTTCTCCTATTAATAAACTTCCTGGGGAATGGTAGAGAAGTCAGACAAATCCCAGAATAGTGCAGCCACGTGGGAAATGAGTAATTTATTTTTCTTTTAAGTGCATAGGCTTTGAGATGTCTTAAAGGCTTTTCATAAGAAAAGTTTTGTGGGTTGCTTATAGGACTATAGGATCCTAGACTGAGAGCTAGAAGGGACCTTAGAAGGTCATTCTCATTTTCCCCATGAAGCAACTGAAGGCCAGAAGAATTAAGAGATTTGTCTAAAGTCACATAGATAGTAAATGGCACAGTCAATATTTGAACCCAGGTCCTCTGATTCCAAATCCAGAATTCTTTCCCTTGCACCATGCTGCCTCCATGTACTGACAGTATGAATTGGTAGGATGGAGCATTTGGGAAAGTGGAAGGGGGACAGGGAACAGCAGTGAACTAACTTCTGTTTTAGCTGCGACTCCTTTTGCCTTCTGGCTACATTTATTGCAAGAATACCAATACTGACATCATTAATTTCTTCCAGTAGTATATTGACTTGTTGGTCATTGGACAGGGATTTCATAATTAGAGTGCCAACAGTTAAATTCCTCTTTTCAGACATTCTGAAAACTTTGTCAACCATTTATATAGGTCCATGCAATAGCAGTTGGGAAACACTGGCCTACATCGTGGTGTCTTTTTTCCATCTGCACATCTGTAGATGTGCACAGGCCCAAGTGTGTATATCTTCTTTATGTCTTTAACCTTCTCTTCCCCCTGGCAGCAATGAACCATCGCTTTCCATTCCGGTAGTGTAATTAATCCAGCTGCCCCGTGGTGCCTCTGAGCTATATCCTGTTACCCATCACATATGTTCCTGCAAATCTCCAGCAAAAAGGACCAACCTCCCAGGAATTGCAGATACTTAGAGATCCCATGCTTATTCAGGATTACTTACTTTTTATGTCAACACACATTTTTCCTGTTCTCCCTGGGGTGTTTCTCTTTATGTGGGTTAAAAGGGTGACTTCATGTTTCTAAGCATTTGGGGGAGATTTTGAAAAGCAATCCTGTTGACAGGCCTCCTGCAGTGGATGAAAGATGACGACAGATATGAATTTTATGGATCAGATCAAGCATCTCTTTTATAACACCTTGTCCTTCCAGTTTCACAACCACTCATGAATACAACTAATAAAGGAAATTGTTGAGATCAGTTGCCGGTGGGACGGAGGCCCAGATTTCCGTTCCTTCACTATGAACTCCATTCACAAAAATAAAAGATGAGGTTTCTAAAGTGAACAAGAGAACAGAGGCTATCTAGAACACAAAACACAAGGTTGATGAGCAACGAGAGTCAATTGAATATGATCCAATGAGTGTGTATGAAGCACCTGCATTCAAAGCAGCATAGAGGCAGCATGGCAGGGTGAATGAAGAGTTGGCCTTGGAGTCAGGAAAACCAGACTTAAAGATCCATACCATCTTTGAGACCATAGACAAGTCACTCTAACCTCTCGGTACCTGTAGCAAGGGAGCTTCTTCAGCAGTAGTTTTCTACACCAATGAATCACAGAGCCATTTCCCTTCTGGCTCCCCTTCCCTCCCTGCAATTGTGCAGGGCATTATTCTGGGTGTAGGGCATACAAAGGCAAAAAGGAAGTAATCCTTTCCCTCAAAGAGCTTACATTCTACTAGGGGGTATATAGAAAAGAGTAGATAGGGTAAGATAAAGTAATTTCAAGAGGAGAGCACTGACACTGGATTTAGGAGGTTTCTGAGCTATTCTTGGAAGAAAGCTAGCATCACTTCTCTGTCCTGTCAATTTCAACATTTGTTGTTATAGTGTCTAGCTGAAGCAGGAAGGTACCCAAAGATAGAGACATGAGATAGCATGTGTCAGGTAAGTCAAATCAGTACCTAGACCACTATTTCCCCTCAGTCCCTGATGGACCAAGAGTCTAAGCCCAAGAGCCTTGGGAATAGCAATGCTTTAACCCCATGCCCTCAGCTATCATCCTGGAAAACAACTCCTGTGGAGATGTAGCCTGACAACTTCTCCTCCAAGTACATCAGCCCCAGCTAAAGAAGATCCAGAAAGAAGAGTTCTCAGCACCCATGTCCTTGTCCAAATACTTCAACATCAGAAATTAATATGATTTTATCAGTCATCCTAAATGACATTAAGGAAGAGCTTTGCTGCTATACCCTAAGGACCATGGGACCTTGCCATCTGACTTATATCCAAAACCCGTTGTTTCCTCCATTCAAATGTGAGTTCCTTGAGAGCAAAGACTATCTTGCTTTTCTATTTGTACTTTTTTTTTTGACTGTAGCGTTATGAACATTTTCTTTTTCTTTTTTTTTTTGGAGGGGGGAAGGAGGCAGGGCAATTGGGGTTAAGTGACTTGCCCAAGGTCACGCAGCTAGTAAGTGTGTCAAGTGTCTGAGGTCGGATTTGAACTCAGGTCCTCTTGACTCCAGGGCCGGTGCTCTACTCACTGCACCACCTAGCTGCCCTTTCTATTTGTATTACCACTGTTTTACATACTAAGTGCTTAGTAAATGCTTCATTCATTCATTCTACTGGTTTACTTGGAGTGAGTATGTGTGTGTGTGTGTGTGTGTGCGTGGTATATTTATTTTGGTATAAGCTCCCAGTCTGCATAAGGCTGCCAGGTAGAGCCACTGGCCTTTGCCTTGACTATTAGACTGTTGTTGATGAAAGGTGGTATATGAATTTTAATCAACATGCCTAGGATGATGGTGTCCAAAAGATACATCTGGAAGTAATTATAACATGCCCCAGGCTTGTCACTAGTGGGAAGCAGGCTTATGAGTTGAATACACACATACACATGCAAATACACATATATGCAAAAAGATGTATATATACACATGCTTATGTGAATGAAAAGACACAAGGGAAAAATGTTACATATTTTGTGGAAGTCCGTGGCAACCAACATCCTTGAGAAGAGTATAAAACTACTGAAAACATATAAATGATCATGGTTACAAAATGAAACAATTTAGTATACCTTTCATTTTAAAGCCAAGATTGGATGGAATATTGATTGTAGGTATTTCCCAGTAAGGAAAATTTCTCCAACAGTACAGAAAGTCAGCTTCAAGCTTTGAGCATTGAAACGTTCAACAACAGGTCACACGGCCAGCACGTTGAAGGGGCTGGACTAGAATCCAAGTCTTCTTGAGTCCAAGGTTACTATGCCATACTCTCAAGTTAAGACTATAAGTATACGTAATAGGTGAAATCTGAAATAACTGAGAAAACAAAGATTTGAGCTTCTGAGCTTATCAGTTTATTGGCAGAGCATGCAATTACACAACAAATCGGGACCAGGTCTCTTCAGCTAGGCACTGGACCCCAGAGGAAGATCGATTTTTATGCATTAAAAGAAAACAATTAACAGGCTAGAAATCAGGATATAAAATCAGATCATCTGATTTCTAATTGGAGAAAAGATTAAGGATTTTCCAAGTTGGGAGAAATCAAAAAAAGAGGTTCCACTCCTCTCCTTTGATTGTATTCTATTGAAAGAACAAGGAAACAGTAACTGATTGACAAGTATGGAGCCAGTTTTTAAATGAGACATATGGGTTGCTTGAAATGTATAGATACATAGATAGATAGAGATATAGATATATAGACATATACATTATAAGCACAGACACAGATGTAGATACCCAAAGATATACAGATGTAGATATAGATACCTATTCAGATACATATATGTATATGTATCCAGATACAGATGTAGATATATTTTCAGATACAGATATAGATGTAGATACATATACAGATATAGATATACATATACAGATATAGATGTAGATACATTGACAGATACAAATGTAAATATAGACATAATTACATTAGGAAGCAGGATAACTAATGAGACTAAAGGTTTCTTGGGACTGATTTATGATAGAATTTATGTCACAAAAATGCCAATTTCTACCTGCACAAAATCTCTTGAATCTGTTAACTCCTCCCTACTCTCACTAACACTAGCCTAGAGTAGGCCCACCTGCAATGGAGTCCTTAAAGGTCTTTGCCCTCTAATTTGTCCCCTTTCAAATCTGTCCTTCATACTATAGTTTTTGAAATTACTGCGCCAGATTCTGGGCATTCAAAAACAAGAATCTTTGCAAAATTTTCAATAGCTTTCTATGAAAAAAGTTCAAACTCCTTTACCTGACATTCAAGGTCCTCTGTACCCCAGTGGTAACTTACCATTCCAGCCTTACTATATATTACATCTCTTCACACTTTCTATGTTCTAGCTAAACTGAATAATTTATTATTCTCCAAACACATGACTCTCTGACATCTCTGCACCTTTAAAGATTCAAGCTATTCCTTTCACCTAGAATCCCCTTCCTTCTGCCTGACTTCTGGAACTAGGAATCTGAACTCTGACTCATTCTAGACATAGGACATTCTAGAGACAGGAAACAATATTAGCAAAAGTTCAAAAGACAGTACAAGGCACTGAAAATAGTTTGGTTAGAGCTTTGAGGAGAATATAAAAAATGGGAAACCTGGAGAGACATTAGGACACCAGATTGTGGGACGCTTAAGAGCCTGGCAAATTACCATGAACTTTATTCTATAGGGGAAAGGGAGTTATTAATGTGCTTTGAGCAGAGGAGTGCACGATCAGATTTCTGAAGGAAAAAGATTGCATTGCCACCATCCTGGCTCAGGTCCTCATCACCTCAAACTAGCTCAATGGCGAGCTGATTCATCTTCCTGCTTTAAATCTCTGCCCACTCCAGTCCTTCCTCTACTCACATGTCAAATTTATCTTAGAGCACAGATCTGATCATGCCACCCCCATACCCCCACAGCATTCAAGAAACAATAGTGGCTCCTTATCACATCCAGGATTAAATATAAAATCTTCTGTTTGGCATTCAAATCCCTTTACAACCTGGCCCCCTCATATGTTTCTAGTCTTCTTACCCTCTATTTCTTGCCCCGCTCCAATCCTATACTCTGCGATCCAGTGATACTGACCTCTTTGCTCTTCCTCAAATAAAGAATTCCATCTTCATAGGTCTGTTCCCCATGCCACAAATACCCTCCATTCTCATCCCTGTTTCCTGGCTTCCATCAAGTCTAGCTAAAATCTGACCTTCTATAGGAAGCTTTTCACAACGCCTCTTATGCTAGAGCCTTCCCTCTAGTGATTATCTCCATTTATCCTGTATATATTTTGTCTGTACATAATCATCTACACGTCGTCTTTTTGATTAGACTGAACTCCTGCAGATAAGGAGCCATGGCCTGGCTTTTTATTGTATGCCCAGTGCTTTGCCCAGTGTCTGTCACAAAGTCAGTACTTAATAAATGCTTATCAATGGATGGAATGACTGATAGCATTATTAAAGATAGGTTGGAGGGGGCAGAGAATGGAGGTAGGAAAATCCATGAGAAAACTAGCAGTCCAGAGGGACAGCTAAGTGGCAGCTAGGAAGACCCAAGTCAAAATCCTGTCTTAGACATTTACTAACTGTGTGACCTTGGGCAAGTCACTTAACCCAGATTGCTTTGAAAGGAAGGAAGGAAGGAAGAAAGGAAGAAAAGAAGAAAGAAAGGAAGGAAAAGAAAGAAAGGAAGGAAGGAAGAAAGGAAGGAAGGAAAGAAGAAAGGAAGGAAAAAAAGAAAAGAAAAAAGAAGGAAGGAAGGAAGGAAGGAAAGAAGGAAGGAAGGAAGGAAGGAAGGAAGAAGGAAGGAAAGAAAGGCAGGTTGTAATGAGGGTTTGTCTATTACACTGTGGGAAGTGTAGAAGTGGGAAGAGAGAGGAGGGGTTAAATGTATGAAATGTTACTGAGGTGCTATTGGTAGAATTTGTAATTGATTGATTATCAGAGGAGGGATCTCGTTCGGGTAGAATCAGGTATAACCCTAAGGCATCAACTACAGACAGAAATAATCAAGTCAGAAGAAGAAGCAGGTTTTGGTGAAAAGACGTAAGCATAATTTTTGATGTGTTGATCTTGAGGTGCTGTTGTAGTATTAAGGTAGAACTTTCTTGTAGGTATCTGGAGCTGCAGAACTAGAACCCTGATTAATTAGAGGTATCAGCATAGAAATGATAATTGAAGTGGTGGGAGGGAATGCTATTGTCAAGGGAGATAATATAAAGAGAGAAGAGGAGAAGCAATACAAGAACAGAACTTCAGGATCTTAAAGGGTCAGGAAGAAGACAAGGAAAGGGTTAAAAAGACAGAGCAAGAGCAGCCAAAGAAGTAAGAGGAGAACCATTGGTGCATCATATTTCTTTGTTTCGTTCCTTCCTTTTGTTCTTTCTTTCTGTTCAATTCAACTGACATTTCTTTTTTCATTATTTAATGGCATTTTCTTTTTGCCAATTACATGTAAAGACAATCTTCAACGTTCACTTTTTGAAATATTTTGAGTTCCAATTTTTCCCTCCCTCTTCCCTCCCCCCTCCCCAAGATGGCAAGCAATCTGATATAGATTATACATGGTACATCATATTTCTGAACAAGAGGGAGGAGAGGGTATCAAAAAGGAGGGTATGGCCAACAGCATCAATACTGCAGAGTGGTCAAGGAGGATGAGGACTGGAAAAAAAGTGATTGTATTGAGAAATCATTAATAACCTTTGACAACAGTTTCAAGAGTATGGAGGGGGAAGAAGGTTGTAGAGGTTGAGAGTGAGTAGGTGGTAAGGAAGTAGAAGCCATTAGTATAGATAAGGGCTTTTTTTGGGGGGGGGGTGTTGATCAGGGGAATTCCCTGATGATTTTGATAAGCTCTGCAATTAGCTTGATGAGGTAACTGGGTATGAGTGTCTGTATGGGTTTTGGAAAGCACTCCTCCATGGAGAGTGTGGAGATACCCACTGTCCCTTGTTGAGAGGACAAGAAAACTGTTGATTGGTTTTTTTTTAAATTTAAATTTTTAAATTTTATTTTTTTATTTTTAGTTTACAACACTCAGTTCCACAAGTGCTGATTGGTTTTCTGAAATTGGGGCTGCCCCAAGATGATTGCTGACTCTGTCACCAGAGGATAGATTCTATGTTGGCCTGTGAATGAGAGCAGCAGAGTATTCTCAGGCCTTTTGCCTTTCTCTCAGACTACAATGGGGTATGGTTTGGTGGGGAAGAGGATTTCCCTTTCCCCCTCATCATCTCCTGGGAGCAGTTAGTGCCACTGCATCTTGAGGCAGAAGGAAATGGTAGCAACAGACATGTGTTTACTGATAGGACCTGAGAGCATATTTTCTAAGCCCAAGAGATGGCAACAATTGAGGCAATGAAAGATAAGTATCTGCAGAAGGACACAGCAAAAGTAGAATTGTGGTAGGCCCAGGTGGTTTAAGAGGGAAGTTCATTGACAGTGTTCCTGTATAGAAGAAGGAGGAAGTTTTAGTTTCTGAGGTAGCATGTTCCCAGAAGCTAACCTAGCCAGAGAAGAAATTTCTTGAGCAGTACCAGCCTTGGATTTTGCCTTAAGGGGAACTATAAGTTTGAGAGTTTGGGGTTCTGGTCCAGAAAGCAGTACAACCCCTTCCCCATCTCAGCAGCAGCAGTGTCTCTGGGTACCATCCCTCTTGAAAAAGAAGAGGATTGCCCATGTGGCTCCTACAGCCAGAGGAGCAGTCAGGTCATATTATGGGCCAAAGCTGGGTGTGAGGGAAGACAGAGATCAAGACCCTGACACCCTAAACCAGTATAGTGAGTCATTGAAAGAACGCAGTTCTGATGGGGAAAAGGCTTGCTGGTGCAGTAGCTCCGGGGCAGACTGCCTTTGGGAGTAAGGGGAAGGTTTCCAAACTATAGGGTGACACTGTAAGTCCTACAGGAGATAGTAAAAGACTTTCTGAGAGATCTATGGATTCACTGGAATGGCAAATTTGAGTTTCCTTCCTTTGGAGGGAAGCTTTGGGGCCATTCGAATACTTTATGTATTTTTCGTGACTGATTATGAGCTCCTCTGAGACTTTTGCATCTTCTGCATTTAAGGACATTTCAGGCAGCTAGATAGCGCGGTATCTTAAAGTTTTCAAAGTTGTTATCCTTTATATTTTTGTAGTCACTATATAAATTCTACTTACTTCACTCTGCATCTGTTCATATGAATTTCAGTTTTCTCTGAGTCCATTCCTTTCCTCATTTCTTACAGCTCAATAATATTCCCTATTATATTCATATATCATAATTTGTTAAGCTGTTCCTCAGTTGAAAGGGACACAGTCAGTTTCCAAATCATTGATGCAACAAAAAGTGCTGCTATAAAATATTTTTGCACAACTGGATCCCTCAGACTCTTTGACTTAGATGCCTGGTAGAGCATTCATTTTGTTCATGCAAAAGATTTTGTAGGAATTATTTCATTCTTTGATTTAAAAGTACCTCAGCTATAGAAGTTGCTAAAAATGCATCTTTGCTTGATTGATTGTGGTAAATGAGGTAAGAAATTGGCCTAAACCTAATTCTTGACAAACTGCTTTTCAATTTTCCCAGTTCTTGTTGACTCAAGAAATTCTCACACCAGTAGTTTCATGAGTTTAATGAAACACTAGGCTACTCTGTTCAGTTGCTGCTAAATCTTGCCTACTTAGCCTATTCCACTGATCAACTCCTCTATTTTTTAATCAATACCAAATACTTTTGATAATATCCATTTCATGATACAGTTTGAGATCTGGTGAAGTTATGTCACCTTTGTTTGTACTTTTAAAATTATTTCCCTTGAGGCTCTTGAGTTTCTGTGTCTTAAGATGGTTTTTGTAATGATTTTGTGTAGTTCTAAAATACAGTTTGGTAGTTTGATTTCCTTTGCATCATTGTAGTCATTGTGTAAGTCATTCCGGTTCTGATCATTTTTTTTCCCTACATTAGTTCATACACGTCTAAGTGGTATAGTAGATAAAGCTTGGAGTAAGGAAGACCTGATTTCAAATCCTGCTTCAAACACTTACTAGCTGTGTGACCCTGCACAAGTCATTTAACCGATCTTAGCCTAAGTTTCCTCATCTATAAAATGGGGATAAGAACCACATACATATTCCCACAGCTAGGTGGCACAGTGTATAGAGGGCTAGCCCTAGAGTCAGGGAGACCTGAATTCAGATTCGACCTCATACTCTTACTAGTTGTGTGGACTTGGGCATGGCACTTAACCTCTGTCTACATCAGTTTCCTCATAGGTAATATGGGGATAATAACACTTACCTCCCAAAGTTGTTGTGACAATCAAATCAGTTATAGGTAAAGAACTTTGCAAACCTTGAAATGCTATGTATATGATCTCTATTACTATTATAACAGAGTTGGGCCAGAAAAAGAGTCTAGTTTCCTGATTCCTCAAAGATATGTATATTCTTCTGTATGACAATTTTAAGCATTAATTCTAGTACCACCTCTCCACCAGTCTTTGTTTTTGTCATCCTGTTCCCTTATGTCATTCTTTCTAACCATGAAGGCCTCGGTCAACAGGTTCTAGGCTTTGCCTTATTAGGAGCTAAGCAAGCTCCTCTGGAAAGCATGAGGGTTGCACAGGTCACAGACGTAAGGAGAGAAATGGCAATGCCTTTAAACCAGAAATAGATTTTGTAGTACCAAGGCCAAACCTAAATTCCTGGGTGCAGCCCAGCCTGGGCAGTGATGCTGTGTAAAAATATGTAGAAGAGACCATGTGGTCCTCCTGCCAAATTCCTGGATCAAAGCCACTTAGTGGCTGGCAACAGGAGCTGACATGCCTTAGGCTGAGTATGTGCCGACTCGGCTTGGCAGCTGGAGCTGGGCCAACATGCAGCAATGAGGAATACTCCCAGACAGCCATTTAGACAGGCTTCTCTTGGACCCAACTTAACAAAGTTGAGTTAGTCAAGTAAAATGAAAAAAAAAAGTTGGAGGGACTTCTGAGATCTGTTCCAGAGAAAGCCCCAGGAGGCCTGTCTCTAGTGAGCTTACACTGTAAAACTCCTCCAGGCTTGGCAAATAAGCACAGGGTAGAGGTTGGCAAGTCAATGACTCCAGTATCTCACATGGGGTTCATGGCTCTCTAAAAGCCTTTTTGGGGACTACAAGCATGTTATCACCTGTCAGATCATGTAGCTAAACAGCTAAAGTTTGAATCCGAAGAAAGGCAGCCTCTGAAAGTCTTTTTTAAATCTACAAACACTGGGGGAGCTGTATCTGTAGATTGGTCCAAGCTCAGAACTTATACAGAAGCATGTCTGCAAATCAGAGTACCTCTTTCTGACCCAAGGTTCTCCTTTTTACATCCTGGAATTATTTCTGGTCTTGCTTCAACTTTTAGGAGTACCAAGAGGAAGCAAAGATCAAAGTCAACTAAGGGTTGTACCTCACCTGTCCAATAACAATGCATTAAAGGTGTCTAGGGCTCTTGTCCAAACCTGTCCAAACCAGAGTAGTCATAGAATATAGGCAGTGCTGGACACTCATTCACTCATGCTTCTGCAGCTTGATATTAATCTGACAGGGTTCCTGTTCTGTCTTTTGGCCCTGCCAGAATTCAGCTCATATAGGCAGTACTGTTTTTCCCTAGGCAGAATTTACTGAGAAGGTTTACCAAGTACAACCCTCCAAAACAGAAACATAGTCTCCGCTATCACCTTGTCTCTGGGGAAAGTGGGCTCCACTTTAAAGTGGTTGCATTTGAAATATTCCACCAAGTTCACTTCTGGGTGTGGCATAGCTGATGGATCAGTTGCTCACTTGCTTGCATGATAAAAAATCACCTCCTGGGTAAATTCACTGCTGGGTCGGGTCAAGTAGGTCATTCCTCAGGGGCATATCCTTACTTGTCATAGCCTTCTGCTGCAGCTACCAGCTTTGGTGACTTTGGGCATCTTTGTTGCCTTCCCAAACTTTAAAAGCTCACAAGGTTGTAATCTGGTCCACTTTGACTTTGTTACTCTTTCATCTGATCAAGAAAGACAAAAAGACACAGAAGTATTTATGGTCACATGCCAGCCAGGTAGGGAAGTAAAGAGGCGAATGGCAGGTAGCAGGATGCTGTCACTTTTATCTCTGCTACCTCTCCTACAGCAGGAGTCTTACAGAATTTCTTGCCTTGTTTGCCACCCAGGAAGAATTAAGAGAGTTCCTCTGTTTGAGCCTTTTGTGTTCAATTCAGTTCTAGCTCAGCATCCAATTAAAAGGCTTTTTATCAATATGAAACAAGTCAACAAGAGATAATCTTAGAATTATCTATGGATTCTCAAGGGAAAAGAGGGAAAGGGCCCTTCCGTCACACTTTCCGTCACACTTTTCTGGAAGTAAGGTCACCAAACCTTTATGTGAACATTGTACATACTCTAAGAACTGAGCCCTTATTGGCCAGTCCTTCCCATAATACTACGTCTATATGTATATCTATTGATCTCTCAATCTATCTATCGTGATGTCTATACGTAGATATCTATCTATCTCCTCTCCCTTTAAACTCTACTTTTTGGTATAGTCTCCGAAGTTGAAGTTGGGTTTGCTTGTGACTTTTCTCCCTAACTCTACATTCTCTCTAGAGTATTACTATTCTATCTTATCTCTAAATTACTCTCTTCCTGGCCTTTCTTGTTTTTATATTTAACACATTAATCCACGTATTCTGTGAGTTTATCTCTATTTTGTCCAGTCAAATAAGAATGAGGCTCTTGAGATTCTTACTTGCCTCACCCCTCTTCTTTGTGTGTTTATGCTTCTTTTCACATACCTCAATTATGAGAAAGAATAAGCTCTTCCCCCTCATTCTCGTTTCACATGAACTCTTGTCTAGCCATGCCACCTCAATCCTGTACTTGTACAGTTAATTTTTTGAATCCAAATATAGGACTTTTTGTTTATCCCCATTACATTTATTCCTTTTAGATTTTGCCCATTGTTCTAGCTTAGAACTCTTTAACTCTTGTCCAACCTGTTAGCTACCCCTCTCAGCTTTGTGTCACTCATAAATTTGATAACTATATTATCTATAGCTTCATCCAAGTCACTGAAAAAAATGTTGAACAGAACAAGGCCAAGGACAGATCTTAAGGATACTTGAGTGTCCATGTTGCAATAATCCATCAATCACTATTCCTTGGTTCTGTTCATTTAATCAAGCCTACCCAATCCTATTTTTATCCAGGCCACTTCTCTCCATTTAATATACATAGATATGACTTTGTAAAAATGTCTTGCTAAAATCTGGGTATACTATGTTTATGGAATTCCCCTGTTCTACCAATCTAGTAACTGTCGAAAAGGAAATGAGGTTAGCCTAGCATGACCTATTCTTTAGGAACCCGTGATGATTCTTAGCAGTCACCACTTCCCTTTCTTAGTGCTTAAAGACCACACCTTTAAAAAGAAAGTCCTGAATTTTGCCCAGAAATGAAATTCAAGTTTATCAGCCTATATTTTGAAGAATGCAACTTTGTTCTCCTTTTAGAAATCAAGGAATTTGACCACCATCAGTTTGGCGCCATGTCTTTTCTTCACTATGATTTTAAAAAGATCACTAGTATGGCCTCAATATTTCTATCTCTATGTTATGTCAGTTCCCTGAATATAGTTCTTCTAGGCTCAATGATTTGAATCCATCCATTATGGGCAGTTGAGTGGTCCTGTCTTCCCTCTGACACTTGTTAATATCTTCCCATTTACTCTGAATAGCGCTCATATTCTTTCTTTGACCACCATCTTGCGCTGAATATAGCTAAAAAGCCATTCTCTTTACCATTTGCTAGGCTCAGAGAAAAGAAAGTAAAACTCTATATGAGAAGTTGGCCAAGGAAAATGAGACATTCTCAAGATGGAAATCCAGAAGACATAAAGAAAAACAATAATGTCGAGAAGGAAAAGGGGGAGTTGCCTAAAGAAATGAGTTGTATACAGAGGGAACTCATCAACCAATTTAAATTTTTATGCAGACATATAGAGAAAATAGGATAGGTATCAGGACAAGGGCAAAAGTAAAAAATAGCTAAATCACAAAATGAGCTGATGCTATCAAAGAAAACTAAGAACAACAAAGGATATTTAATTCTTTGGAGAGACTGGAGAACTCGTGAAGATCAAGAATGGATAGGTTGCAACTCTAGGAGGATTGGATGAAGATAAAGGATGATAGCAAGTAGGCAAATAAGCCTAACTTATTTGCTTCAGTTTTCTTTGTCAAGGAGAATATTCTTTACGCTGGGAAGAACAAGATTTAAAAATGGCTAATAATGAATTAATATGCAAGATAAATAAGGAGTTGTGAAGAGAGCAACTGTCAGGTCATTAGATCTCATTGAACTGCATTTAAGATTGCCAAAAAAAACAAAAAAACAAAAACCTGGCAGATGGAATTGCTGAGGCCTTTCCAGTGAATGGTCTTTTAAAAATCATGGAGAATGGAAAAAAAGTACAGTTGGATTAGAAAAGAGTAAATGTCATCTCAAGTTTTTGAAGGAAGAAGAGAAGAGATTCTACATACTCGAGGTCAGTGAGCTTGACACTGATGCTGGGCACAATTCTAGAAATGTTATCAAAAGGACAGTTAGTGAACATCTAAAAAAAGTCAACATGTCTTCATCAATAACAGGTCATGTCAGACTAATATTTCCTTTTTTGACAGTAACAGATGGGGAATGTCATATACCTTATCTAGAGAGTTGTCATTCAGTCAAGAACGACTCTTCATGACCCCATTTGTCAGCTTCTTGACAAAGATACTGGAGTTGTTCACCATTTCCTTCTCCTGCTCACTTTATAGATGAAGAAACTGAGGTAAACAGGGTTAAGTGACTTGCTCAGGGTCCCACAGGTAGTAAATGTCTGAGACTGGATTTGAACTCCTGTCTTCCCGACTCCGGGCCAAGTATGCTATCCACTGTGCCACCTAACTGCCTCCAGAAAAGTAAAGACATGTATTAAGCGTAGAAAGGTAGGTTAGAGTCAGATTCTGCAGGACAAAGAACTATTTATTTTGTCTCAGAGGCAATAGGGGGTCGCTGCAGCTTCTGGAGCAAGGGATTGACATGGTCACACATGGTTTTAGGAATGTCAGTTGGGCAGCTGTGTGGAGGATGGGTTGGAGAGGAGATGACCTAGATGAAAGGAGACCTATTTGAAGACTATTATAATAATCCAAGAGAAATTATTATGAAGAAAGTCTCCTCTAGGATAGAGGAAGGGGGGGGACAGACATTAAATATGTGAAGGTAGTATAGGCAAGACTTTACAATTAATTGGATATGGGGTGGGGAGGGAGGAACGTTGTAGAAACCAGTGTCAATTTTGTAAATGTAAAAACTGAGGCCCAGGGAAATTGAGTTGCCCAAAGTCACAGAAGTAGTAAATTTCAGTGGCAGGCCTGGAATCTAGATCCTCTGATTCCCAAGGCAGTTCCTGTACCATAATTCCTCTTGCATGGTATGACCCTTGAAAAGGGGGTTAGGAAGAAGGGAAAGTGTTAGGGAAAAGATAACAAGTCTTATTTTGAATATATTAAGTTTGAGATGTGTGTGGATAACCTAGTGGAAAATGGTCAATAGGCAGTTTAAAAAATTAGATAGTGTTTTATTTTTTCCCCAGTTAAATGTCAAGAAAATTTTTTGCATTCATTTTTCACAAGATTTTGAGTTCTGATTTTTTTCTCCCTCCTTCCCCTCCCTTCTTCTGAAAATGGTAGGCAGTTTGATATAGTTTATACATGTGCTATCATGTAAAAATATTTCCACATTAGTCACACTTGTGAAAAAAAGAAGCAGATCAAAAGGGAAAAAAAACCATGAGAAAAAATGAAGTAAGTGAAAAGATTATGTTTCGATCTGCATTCAGAGTCCATCAGTTCTTAATCCGGATATGGATAGCATTTTCCTTGGTGAGTCCTTCGTACTTGTCTTGGATCATTTGATCATCACACAACGTTGCTGATACTGTGTACAATGTTTTCCTGGTTCTGCTCATTTCGCTTTGCATCAGTTCATACAGGTCTTTCCAGGTTTTTCCGAAATTTGCCTGCTCATCATTTCTTATTGCACAATAGTATTCCATTATGTTCATATGCCACAGCTTATTCGGCCATGTCCTAATTGACAGGCATCCCCGCAATTGCCAATATTTTGCCACTACAAAAAGGGCTATTATAAATATTTTTGTAAATGTAGATAATAGGCAGTCGTTGTTGTTAGATTGTAACTCAGAAGAAAAATTAGGGTTGGAGACATAGATCTGGGAGTTATCTGCATAAAGATGATGGTTGAACCCGTGGAAGTTAATGACATCACTAAGAAAAGAGAAGTACTAGGACTGGGGCTTGGGGAATATTTACAATTAGGTGGAAGGGCATGATTGCTGATCCAACAAAGGAACCTAAAAAAGGAATTGTCAGACAGGTGAGGAGGAGAATCATGACAGAACAGGAAAGAATTTTTTCCTCCAGAGAGGACAATGATGTGTGTCAACTGTAACCATGAAGGCACGAGTTAACGGTCCTCCTCCACCCCCCCCCCCCACAGTACTAATTGGGACTGCTGTGAGCATGGGAGCAGTGGGGCAAATCTGGATCAGCAGGGTTAACTTTTCCCAGAAGTGGATTGATCTGGGACCTAGCTGTGGGCCCTGTGAGCAAAAACAATATAAAACTAGTTGTTAAGACTTTGGTGGGGGCAGCTCCTGTGACCCCAGGCAAAATCCTTGCCAATTGCTTTTAACTTAGTTGCAAGTGGTTTTTAACTGCTATAAAATAATAATTAATAAAAATTATTATTATAACACCAATACATGGCATTTATATAGGACTTTAAGATTCATAAAGCATTTTACAAAGGCTATCTTATTGGATCCTCACAACAACCCTGGGAGGTAGGTGCTATTATTTCCCCATTTTACAGATGAAGAAACTTAGGCAGACGGAAAGAGGGTAAGCGTCTTGCCCAGGGTCGCTCATGTCTTAGGCAGGATTTGAACTGAATCTAATTCTAAGGCTTTATGCGCTGTGCCACCTAAGCTGCCTTTAACTTCCTGACCCTCTTTTTAGTCACTTTAGGAACTGCTTTCACCACTATTATTATTAGGTGGATTTTTTGTTTGAATTTTTGGGTTCTGAGTGATCCACTGCCCCCAATACAGAATTTTGTTGTTGTTTAGCTCATCAGTTGTGTTTGACTCTTGCTGATGCCATATCATGCCAATACTGTCCGTAGGGTTTTCTTGGGCAAGGATATTAGAGTGCTTTTCTGTTTTCTTCTCCAGAGTCAGAGGTTAAGTGAGTGACTTGCCCAGGGTCATGCAGCTAGTAAGTGTCTGAGGTTGGATTTAAATTCAGGTCTTCCTGACTCCAGGCCCAGTGGTGTCTGTCCACTGCTGACTCTACCTGGGATAAAAGAGTGATCAAGAGGCTGCAGAGAGGTCAAAAAGTATAAGGACTAAGAAGAGGTCACCAGATTTATCAAGGAAGATATCACTGGTAACTTTGGAGAGAGCAGTTTCACCTGAGCAAGGAGATTAAACCAGATTACAAGTAGCTGAGAAAGGAGAAGAGAGGAAGGTAGTCATTAATGGTTTGATGTCAATTTGGAAGAAGACAGATCAAAGATCTTACCATAGATCATAGATTTAGAGCTGGAAGGGATCTCAGAGATCATCTAGCCCCAACTCTTCATTTTACAGAAAAGGAAAGTAAGACCAAGGAAGTTAAATGAATTACTTGAGGTCATACTGGTAAAAACTAGAAGAGATGGGATTTAATTCCAGACATTCTGAGTCAAGGCTAAAATTTTCTGCTCTACCCCACTAGAGGTTCCTTAGGTTCTCTACTTGGCCCTGTTCAACTATTTTTATCAATTATTTGTATAGAGGCAAGATGGCTTGGTCATACAATTTGCAGATGACACATCTTGCAGATGATACCCAAATCATGGGAAGACAGAAAATGGATCCAAAAAGATTCTGACAGGCCAGAATACTGTGGGTGAATATAATAGGATAAAAATGGAACAGAAATAAATGTAAAGTCTTATCATGAGTTTAAAAAAGCAACTTTATAATTATGAGCTGGCTAGAAATTATGAACTGGGATTTTTAAAGGGTACTCAGCTTAACACGAGTTAAGCTTCCATATATGCCAATAGATAGAGTGCTAGGTCTAGAGTCAGGAAGACTCATCCTCATGTGTTCTAATCTGACCTCAGTCACTTACTAGCTGTGTGACTCTGGAAAAATCACTTAATCCTGTTTACCTCAGTTATCTAATGTATAAAATAAGCTAGAGAAGAAAATGGTAAACCACTCCAGTATTTTTGCCAAGAAAACTCCAAATGGGGTCACAAAGAGTTGGACATGACTGAAAAAACAAATGAGCAACATCTAACTCAGTATAAGATTGATATTGAAGTCATTTTGAGTTAGATATAGCAGTCCCACAAGCTAAAGCTGAATTGAGAGAGGCATGGTGTATATGACTAGGGAGGTGACAGTTCCAGTGTCCTAAGTACTGTGTTCAGTTCTGGCTGCCACAATTTATAAAGGATGTTGACTTGAGTGTCAAGAGAATAAATATGATGGCGGAAGTCTGCAAGATGTCATTTGAGGACCAGATGAAGAAACTAGATATAATTAGCAGTGAAAAGAGAAGTCTTAGGAGAGGCACAATGTGCCTCTTCAAGTATTCGAGGGATTGTCATGTGGAAGAGGGATTAGACTTGTTGCAAAATAGCAAATTTAGTGTTGATGTAAGGAAGAACTTCCTAACACTACAATCCAAAAGTAGAATTGACTGCCACATGAGGTATTTCATTTCCACTTTCTAGAGGACTTCAAGCAAAAGGAATGTATGAATGGATAAATGGATTATTATAAATGGATATTCATTAAAAAAACTGCAGATGAGGAACTGAGGCAAACAGGCCTGGCACTCTATCCATCATGCCACCTAGCTGCCCAAACTATGCTTATTTTAACTTTTGTTTCTTCTTCCATTGAGCCTCACCCAAATACTCTCTGCCATGTCTTCTCCTTTCAGTTTGTGGATTCCACATTTTAGTGTATTATCTTGAAAAGCAATGTCATTTCTTTGTGCCTTTGCCTAATTTATTTCTTTGCAATGCAATAAACTCTTCTGTTTCTATATTCTAGCCATGGTTCACATTTAATCAAGTTTTAGTAATATCTATGAGGTAGAATTTATCTCTCACATTAAAGTCTCTTATTCATGTTGCTTAGTATATTTTTACAGAGTATGCTTTGTGCATAGCTATCAGAAGTCATGAACTTTATAGTTACCTATATTGTTTAAACATAATGTCTAGGACAGAGTAGGTATTTAATAAATGTTTGTGGACTGACTACCTCTCTTCTTGTGAACTGGACTTTTCCACTGAAATTTTTTTCTGCATCCTATCTGCGACTCTCTCTGTGGACCTGCTTGGTGGAGAGATGTGGGTCATTTTCCTTCTCCCTATCCATTTTCAGTCAAAGTTCTCCTTATTAGATCTACATATGTCCAAGAAAATAGCACAGTAGATCTTGTTGCATGCACTCCATCCCTAAAAGCTAAGAGCCTACTGTATCCTTCCTGTATTTTAAGCCTATCAATTGTCTCCCTTACCACCCCAACCCCCCACCTCAAGTGACTATTCTCTACCGAACCAAGGGCTTATTTTCTCTACTTGAGCATTTTGTGAGATTGTCTAAATCAACTTTGGCTGTTAGGTACCTACATTAGTCACTAATGCTATCCCAGATATGGGCTGTCTTTTTAACAATTCTTAAAAGTTGCCACACCCTTGGAGCATAATTCACCTAAAGTGTATGGGAAAGCTCTGACTTCTAATCCTTCCTTAGGCCTAAGCCGGGCAATATAGAATTTCAGAATTGAAAAGGAGTCTAACTCCCTAATTCTACAAATAAAGAAAATGAGGCCCAGGGAAGGGAAGTGAGTTGGTCATAGACCACAGTCAACCCAGGTCTCTTGACTCTTGAAACAATGCTCTTTCTACTATAGTAGTTCAGTCTTAGAAAAAAAAGATCTCTCTTTCCTAGGAAACGGTAAGGAGCCCATAAGTGCTCTTTAGAACTTGGGTGTTATGGCTGTTCTAGGGGGCAGAGTCAAGATGGCAGAGAGAAGCCAGGAAGTTGCTGGAGCTCTCCCCAATTTCCCTCAGAAACAACATGAAATCAAGCCTCTAAAAGAATTCTGGAGTGACAGAATAACCCCAAAGATGAAGCGAAACAATTTTCCAGCCCAAAATAACTTAGAAGGACTTCAGGAAATGTCTGTCTCATTTGGGTAAAAGGGGAGTGCAGCCTATGGTGATGTCTAGGTAAGCCAGCAGGAGGCTCTTAGCCACAGCACAAATTAGCAACCAAGGCCCTGAGGTCTTGGTTGAGCAGTCCAGTGGCACAGCAGGCTAGCTGTGATGACTCCAGTCCTATCACAGCAGGCAAACTGACAGCCCTGGAACCCAGGGCACAACGAGTGTGACTAGACTGAGCCACCCTAGCATAGTGGGCAAGCTGCTAGCTCCAGAGGTCCTGATACAGAAAGTCAGTAACCAGGCCTCTGATCCCTAGTGCAAGAAGCTTGGGACAGTGCTCCCTGTACCCCAACAGTGGAGCTCAACTTTTAAAAATGAGCAAAAAGCAAAAAAGAGCCCTGATCACAGAAAGCTACTATAATGACAGAAAAGATCAAAACACAAACTCAGAAGAGGACAAGAATGTCACAATGCCTACATGCAAAGCCTCAAAGGGGAATATGAATTGGTCTCAAACCCAAAAATTCCTCTTGGAAGAGCTCAAAAGGATTTTAAAGATCAGGTAAGAGAGGTAGAAGAAAAGTTGGGAAAAGAAATGAGAGTTATGCAAGAGAATTAAGAAAACAGGGTCAACAATTTGGAAAAGGAAGCACAAATATTGAGTGAAGAAAACAATTCCTTAAAAAATAGAATTGGACAAATGGAAAATGAGGTACAAAATCTAACCAAAGAAAACAATTCCTTAAAAATTAGAATTGGGCAAGTAAATGCTAATGACTCCATGAGACATCAAGAATGAGTCAAACAAAATCAAAACAATGAAAAAATAGAAGAAAATGTAAAATACCTCATTGGAAAAACAACTGACCTGGAAAATAGATTAAGGAGAGATAATTTAAGATATATTGGACTACTGAAAGCCACGATCAAAAAAAGAGCCTGGACAGATTCTTTCAAGAAATTATCAAGGAAAACTGCCTTGATATCCTAGAACCAGAGGGGAAAATGTCATTGAAAGAATCCACTGATTGCCTCCTGAAAGAGATCCCAAAATGAAAATCCAAGGAATACTGGTAGCCAAATTCCAGAATTATCATGTCAAGGAAAAAATACTACAAGCAGCCAGAAGGAAATAATTCAAGCATCAAAGAGCCACAGTCAGGATTACATAAGACTTAGCAGCTTCTACATTAAAGGATTGGAGGGCTAGGAATAAGATATTCTGGAAGGCAAAAGAGCTTGGATTAGAAAATTTGATCTTCAAATTCAAGAGAATCATAAAAAAGTAAACAGAAAAGTAAAAGAAAAAAAGCATGATATTCAATGTGGTTAAACTGTTTACATCCCTACATGGGAAAATGATGCTTGTAACTCTTAAGGATTGTATTTCTATTAGGGCAGTTAGAAGGACTGTATCTAGACAGAGGGTATGGGCATAAGTTGATTTTGATGTGATGATAGAAGAAAACTAATAAAGGTGTGAAAAAAGGATTGTGCTGGGAGAAGAGGAAAGGGGAGGGAGAATGGGGTAAGATATATCACATGAAGAAGTATGAAAGACCAGTAGGTAGAGGGAAACAACAGAAGAGGGAAAGAAGGGATGAAGTGTACATTATTTGATCCTTACTCTCATCGGATTTGGCTCAAAGAGGGAATAATGTACACACTCAGTTGGGTAGAGAAATCTATCTTAATCTATAGGGAAATAGAAGGGGGAAACGAAAAGAAAAGAGGGAGGCTAATGGAAAGAATTGCAAATTGGTGCCAGCAGTGGTCAGAAGTAAAAGACTGGTAAGGAGTGTCAGGTTGAAAGGAGAGAGAAAAATTTAAAAAAAGGGGGGGGAATAGGATAGAGGGAAATATACAGTTAGTAAGCATAACTGTGAAGGCGAATGGGATGAACTCTCTCATAAAATGAAATAGCAGAGTGTATTAAAAATCAGAATCCTACAATATGCTGTTTACAAGAAACACATTTGAAGCAGAGATACATACAGAGTAATAGTAAAAAGCTGGAACAGAATATATTACTATGCTTCAGCTCAAGTTAAAAAAGAAGCAGGGGTAGAAATCCTGATCTCAGACAAAGCAAAACCAAAAATTGATCTAATTTAAAGAGAGAAGGAAGGAAACTACATTTTGCTAAAAGGTACCATAGACAATGAAGTAATATCAATACTAAATATGTATGCACCAAGTGGTATAGCATCCAAATTCTTAGAGGAGAAGTTAATGAATTAAGGGAAGAAATAGACAGAAAAACTATACTAGTGGGGGACCTCAGCTTCCCCCTCTCAGAACTAGATAAATCTAAGCACAAAATAAACAAGAAAGAAGTTAAGGATGTGAATAAAATCTTAGAAAAGTTAGATATAATGGACCTCTGGAGAAAACTGGGGATAGAAAGGAATATACCTTTTTCCCAGTAGTACATGGCAGCGACACAAAAATTGACCAATGTGTATAAAATGCAGAAAGGCAGAAATATTAAATGCATCACTTTCAGGTCGTGATGCAATAAAAGTTGCATGTAATAAAGGGCCATAGATTTAAAATTAATTAAAAACTAATATAATCCTAAAGAAGGAGTAGATCAAACAACAAATCATAGGAACAGTCAGTTTCTTCAAAGAGCATGACAATAATGAGACAACATACCAAAAAATTTATGGGATGCAGCCAAAGCAGTACTTAGGGGAAATTTTATATTTCTAAATGCTTACATGAATAAAGTAGAGAAATAGCAGATCAATGAAATGGGCATGCAAATAAAAAAGCTAGAAAAAGAACAATTAAAAATTCCCAATTAAGTATCAAATTAGAAATTCTGAAAATCAAAGGAGAGATTAATAAATTTGAAAGTAAGAAAATTATTGAACTAATAAATAAAACAGAGTTTTGGTTTTATGAAAAACCCAATAAAATAGATAAACCCTTTGTTAATTTGATTTAAAAAAAGAAAACTAAATTACCAGTATCAAAAATGAAAAGGGTGAATTTACCACCAATGAAGAGGAAATTAAAGCAAAAATTGTAGCTATATTTGCCCATCCATTGCTAATAACTTTTACAATCTAAGTGAAATGGATGAATGTTTACAAAAATATAAATTTCCCAGATTAACAGAAGAGGAAATAAAATATTTAAATAGCTCCATTTTATTAAAAAGAAGTTGAACAAGCCATCAACAAACTCCCTAAGTAAAAAGCTCCAGGGCCAGATGGATTTCCAAATGAATTCTGCCAAACATTTAAAGAACCATTAATTCCAATACTATATAAACTATTTGGAAAAATAGGTGAAGTAGGAGTTCTACCAAATTCCTTTTATAACACAAATGTGGTGCTGATACCTAAACCAGGAGGGGCTGAAACAGAGGAAGAAAATTATAGACCAACTTCCCTAATGGATATTGATGCAAAAAATTTGAATAAAACATTAGCAAAGAGATTACAGCAATTTATTACAAGGATAATACACTATGACCAGGTGGCATTTATACCAGGAGTACAATGCTGGCTAATATTAGTAAAACTATTAGCATAATTGACCATATCAATAAAAAAGTACCAGAAATCATATGATTATATCAATAGATGCAGAAAAAAAAACTTGACAAAACACAGCACCCATTCCTATTAAAAACACAAGAATGTAAAGGAATAAATAGAGCTTTTCCTAAAATGATAAGCAGTATCCATCTAAAATCATGAGCAAGCATCATACATAATGGGGATAAGCTAGATGCCTTTCCAATAAGATGATGGGTGAAACAAAAATAACCATTATCAGCACTGTTACTCAACATTGTGCTAGAAATGTTAGCTTTAGCAATAAGAGAAGGTAAAGAAATTGAAGGAATTACACAAACTTGAACAAAGTTATCACTCTTGGCAGATAATATGATGGTATATTTAGAGAATCCTAGCAAATCAACTACTTGAAATAATTAGCAATTTTAGCAAAGTTTCAGGATATAAGATAAACACATATAAATCATTAGCATTTCTATATATTACCAACAAAGCTCAGCAAGAAGAGAATGAAAGAGAAATTCCATTTAAAACAACCAAAGACAATATAAAATATTTGGGAGTTTACTTGCCAAGACAAATCCACAATTACAAAATACTTTTCATATAAATAAAGCCAGATCAAAACAATTGGAAAAATATCATTGGTAGGCTAAGCTAACATAACAAAAATGACAATTCTGCCTAAATTAATTTACTTATTCATTGCCATACCAATCAAACTACCAAAACATTATTTTACAGAGCTAGAAAAATAATAAAATTCATCTGGAAGAAGAAAAGGTCAAGAATATCAAGGGAATTAGTGAAAAAAAGGCAAAGGAAGGTGATCTAGCTGTACCAGTTCTAAAACTATATTATAAAGAAGCAATCATCAAAACTATTTGGTACTGGCTAAGAAATAGAGTGGTGGATCGGTGGAATAGATTAGGTATATAAGACACAGTAGTAAATTATTATAGTAATCTGCTATTTGATAAACCCAAAGATTCTAGTTTCTGGGATAAGATCTTACTAATTGACAAAAACTGTTGGAATAATTGCAACGTAGTATGGCAGAAACTAAGCATAGACCAACATCTCACACTATATACCAAGATGAGGTCAAAATAAGCACATGATTTACACATAAAAGGTGATACCATAAACAAATACAGAGAGCAAGAGATAGTTTGCCTGTCAGATCCATAGAGAAGGGAGGAATTTATGAGCAAACAAGAGATAGAGAACATTATGAAATGCAAAATTGCTAATTTTGATTACATTAAGTTAAAATTTTTTTGCACAAACAAAACCAATGCAACAAAGATTAGAAGGAAAGCAGAAACATGGGAAACAATTTTTACAAGTGCTTCTGATAAAGGCCTCATTTGTCAAATATGGAGAGAAGTGAGTCAAATTTATAAGAATACAAGCCATCCCCCAATTGATAAGTGGTCAAAGGATAATAAGGCAGTTTTCAGATGAAGAAGTAAATGCTCTAAATCAGTATTGATTAGAGAAATGCAAGTTAAAACAACTCTGAGGTACCACTTCACATTGGCTAATATGACAGAAAAGGAAAATGATACATGTTGGAGATGTGGGAAAATTGAGACACTAATGCATTCTTGGTGGAGCTGCGAACTGATCCAACAATTCTGGAGAGCAATTTGGAACTATTACCAAATGACAATCAAACTGTGCATACCCAGACATATGTACTGTGCATATCCAGCAATACCTCTAGTAGGTCTGTATCCCAAAGATCATAAAAAAGGAGAAAAGGCCTACATGTATAAAAATATCTATAGCAGCTCTTTTTGTGGTGGCAAAGAATTGGAAACTGAATGGATATTCATCAATTGGGCAATGGCTGAACAAGTTGTGGTCTATGAACATAATGGATACTGTTTCATAAGAAATGATGAACAGGCTGATTTCAGAAAGACCTGGAAAGACTACTTAAACTGATGCTGAGCGAAGTGAACAGAGCCAGAAGAACATTGTACATAGTAACAGGAACATTGCGCGATGGTCAACTATGATTAATTTAGCTCTCGTCCGCAATACAATGATCCAAGACAATTCCAAAAGACTTATGATGGACAATGTCATACACATCCAGAGAAAGGATTAGGGAGTCTGAGTGCAGATTGAAGGATACAGCACCCATATTTTCACTTTTTTTTTTGTGGTTTTTCCCTTTTGTTCTGTTTCTTCCTTCAGAACATGACTAATGTATAAATATGTTTACATGATTACACATGTATAACCTATATCAGATGGCTTGCCATCTTAGGGAAGGGGGATGGAAGAGAGGGAGAGAGAAAAAATTTAATATTCAAAATCTTACAAAAATGGATGTTGAAAACTATCTTTACATGTAATTGGAAAAAATAAAGTGCTATTTACCAAAAAAAAAAAAAAGAACTTGGGTGTTACTCTGAGTCAGCTCAAATTCAGCAAGTTTCTGATACACATCACCATCTTTCTCCTTTGTCTTTAGCAACTCAGCAGGAAATTACTAACATAACACCTTCCCCTGAATGCGGCAGGATGGAGAGACTGGTTTACCACAGAAACTCTCCGGCAGATGAAATGACCTGAGCAGGAACTTAATCGTTTATTTTCCACTATGAAAAGTTCTCTATTCCTTAAGGAAGTACTATTATTCCAATGGTCAGGGAACAAGGGTCCTCCCTCATTTACTCTCAAACCTCAGGTCTTGGAGCAACAAAGTATTGTCTCCCACTGGTGAAGAGGAGGCAAGCAATACCACATTCTGCCCAGGTCAGATTTTATCTAATGTACTGTGTGCTCAGTTCAGGGCACCACATTTTAGAAAGTACGTTGGTATGCTATAAGATATCCAGAGGAGGGCAACAAGGATGAAGACGGGCCATAAGATAAAGTGATATGAGAAATGGTTGAAGGAACCCATAACATTACTGGCCTTAGTTTCCTCAAATATAATAAGGCTACTGAAGGCCTTTCTAACTCTACATTTATGATCCAATGAAGATGGTAGGAAAAAAGACTGCCTGGAGGGACATGTCAGTTGTCTTTAGCATTTGAAAGGCTGTCAATTGGAAGAAGGATTAAACTCGTTTTACTCATTCCCAGAAGGCAGAACCTAGAAGCAATGGGTAGAAGTGGAAAAGAAGCAAATTTAGGCTTAACACAAAAAACCTCCTAACCCTTGGGGCTCAAAAGTGAAATGAGCTGCACTCCTGGCTCCAATTTTGCTCTCTGGACTTATCCACACCTGGAAATCACTGCCCTGTGGACCACAGTTCGTAGTAAAGTCCTCTTCCCCAGTCAGCATTTCATGAGATGCCTAGGTCACATTCAGTTCCCTCTTTGGCTTCACTCCTAACTCTCTGAAGTTCTAAATATCTTAAATCAAGACAAGCAACAAAACAATATATCAAGTCCTGATTTGTACCATTTACTGCCTTCTGAGGTTTTAATGCTCATATAAGATATTTAAGAACCAACTTTCAAAGAGCTGGCTCCAGGAGACTCTTGCCTAAGACTATTATTTCAGAGTATTGGAGACCTAGGGCAGGAAAGGACTTTAGATACCGTCTAGTTCACTTCCTTCAATTTGCAGATGAAGAAAATGAGGCCCAGTGAGTTAAATCACTTGCTTAAAGTCACACAAGTAGTAAATGTCAGAGGCAGAATTTGAACCTAGGTTCTTGGATTATGGAGTATATGTGTATATGTATACACACATATACATAAATACATATATAATGTACATATGTATTCTATCCACTAGATACCCCACTGTTGTTTAAAAGTTAATGGATACTCATTTGGTCATGTCAGCCTGGAATACAAGGCTGCAAACTGACTTTGCATTCACAGGATGAGGATGGATTAAATTTGGCCCCACATGAATGAACAGGAATGATGATTGGATAGCAATATGCCAAGGAGAGTCACTTTAAGATGGTGGAGAGCTTGAAGAGAAATTCTTGGCTACAGTCTACCTTTTGTATCTTTCCCAGAAAAAATTTTTTTAGCAAAAGAACAATCCAAAAATATTTTTCTCTTCCTATTTTTCTTTCTTTTAGGATCTGTGAATCTGACTTCTGTAGCTAATAGAAGAAACATGGTGCATACATGCACACCTGAGAATTGGCCTAAGAGAAAGGAAAAGTCTGGGGCTGTGTATGGCAAAGGAGCCCGAGAAAAAGGCTTGGTTGCTCAGGAAGCCAAATTGCAACCAGGAGAGTTAAACAGTGCTGTAAGAAGTGGTAACTTGGAGGAAGCAGATGCAGCCAGAGGCTAATAGAATATTCAGGCTGGACCGAGTCCTACCCCGTCATTTTACAGAGAAGAAAACTGAGGTGCAGAGAAATTAAGTGATTTGCCCAGGTTCACGTGGCCAATAAATGGTCATAAGAAATGGTTGTAGTGTAACGCAATCTTAAGATTTAGAGTTGGAAGGGATGTTAGTGACCATCGGTACTCCCGTCTGCTCATTTTGTAGCTAAAGAAGCTGAAGCTCAGAGCAGTTAAATGACATGATAATTATAATAGTTAACATTTAAGTAACAATTACTATACGCCAGACACCATGCTAAGCAACTTACAATTATTGCAATTCTTAAGATCTTCTTAAGATCATAGATTTAGTGCTAGTCAGGACCTTAGAATCCAACTCTCGATTTTATAGATAAGAAAACCAAGGTAAGTAGAAGTTAAGTGACTTGCCCCAGTCACACATCTATTAAGTGTCTGAGGTAGGATTTGAACTCCCATCTTCCTGACTCCAAGTCAACTCTCAATTTTATAGATAAGAAAACCAAGGTAAGTAGAAGTTAAGTGACTTGCCCCAGTCACACATCTATTAAGTGTCTGAGGTAGGATTTGAACTCCCATCTTCCTGACTCCAAGTCCAATGCCTTGTCCATTATACCACATTGCCTCTTAGTCTCTTCTCCTCCTTGGAGAGGGGAGGAGATAAGGGAGAAAAATCTGTTTGGTTCCCTACCAGCCAAAATAGTTGGGATTACAAATGAACTAGTCTATTGGTTTCTGTTGCTGCTGCCTTCTGCCAAAGCTACTACTACAGAGGGTGGCTACTATCCTCATATTCAATAGTTCATACTCATAAAACTATAGTTTATGAACTAGTGAGCTTACCTTTAATAGTCAGCCAGTAAGCCGGTAGGCTCAATTAGCTCAAAGCAAAGGCATTTACTAAAATGATGTAGTCATTCAGTTAGCAAGCATTTATTAAGTGTCTATTATTTGTGAGGCACTGTGCTAAGTGTTGGAATACAAAGGAAGGCAAGATCATCCCTGCTGTCATGGATCTCACAGACTAATGGGGGGAATGAGATGGAAACAACTATATAAAATGACATATATAGGATCAATAAAGGCAGGCACTAGCATTAAGGCGGATCAGGAGCATTCTCAAATATCTTCTTTTCCATAAGCTTAGGGTGCATTCTCCCACAAATATACAGTGTCCATGGGAAGAGAGGATACAGAGTACAATGGTAATAAGGAACACAAATAATCAAGGTAGCTTTTGTGTCTAGCACTGCCAGACCCTCATAATCTTTCTCTTCTTGTGAAATGCTCATGATGCTCCCTACCACACTCAGCATCTCTTCTGGGCCATTATCTAGGCTCCATGCATCTATTCCTTGACTCTTGATTGCCAGAGATAGTTCTCTCTTGAATCCGTAGTCAGCTCTCTTCTCTGCTGCCAGAGGTCATGCTCCATGAGGCTGCTTCCTATCTTTAATGCTGACTTTCTGTCTCTATGTCTGTCTGAAGAGAGTAGGTACTCTGCTCTCTGCCTCAAATTACTTGACTCTCTGAACTGCTTGACTACTGCCAACTGCTGGCTGCAAGTGAATAGCTCTTGTATAATAACAGACTTCCATGATAAATGGGGTAGGGAAAAAGAAACCCTTCTTCTTTTCTCCCTCCCCACCCTAAGAAATAAAAAGCACTTTCTTCTAAGTGGCTGGATTCTTTCTCTTCTGCTGACTCCAGTCTGAATTAACTACAGAGCTAATAAAGAACCCAGCCCATTTCCAGCCAGCCAATGTCAGTTGTCCCTTCTAATTCAATCAAGAAGCTTTTTCACACTTTGAGAAGGGATATAGGGTATAGATATGTCTTTACTATTAGTTTAACACCTCATTACCTGCCCCTTACTTTCTGTGATTACATCTTGAGCTAGAGAAGATAAATTCTCCCTTCTTTATATTTAGAAATTTATTCCCATTAGTATTAAAGAAAACAGATGGCTACCTATACTGAATGATGTAGTAAATAAGATGGTATGAGACAGACTAGGAAAGAGAAGGTTTTTGTCTTTAAAGATGTAAGAGAGGGGTGGAGCAAAAACAGAGACTTGCTTGAGATCTCCCCCAAACACCTCCAAATACCTGTAAAAAATGACTCTAACCAAATTCTAGAGCAGCAGAACCCACAAAATGACAGAGTGAAACAAATTTCCAGCCCAAGGCAACCTGGAAGGTCGATAGGAAAGGTCTATTGCACCCGACTGGGAGAAGAGTGCAGTCCAGTGTGGGCCATACAAACTCAGATGGGGCCAGAGCAGACCTCAGGGGACTGAATCACTGGCAGCCATGGTTTCCAGACTTCTTAACCCCCAAATGCCAAAGACAACTTAGAAAGTCAGTAGGAAAGCTCTCTCAGACCTGGGTGAGAGAGGAGCATGGTCTGGCCCAGCCCTAGGGCAGCAGCCTCAGAAGCAATGACTGCTTCCAGAGCTCTCAGCCCACAGATGGTAGGGGGATCAAGGAGCTGATCAGAAGGGGATGGGAGGAGTCTCTTTGCAGGCACTGGGGCAGGATTCTCTTGCTTTGCCCTTGCTTGGATCTGGGTCGCAGTTCTGAGTGCCGGTCCTGGCACGAGAAGTGCTGGCATGGTGGGGCTTGTGGCAGTGATGGAGATGGAATCCTCCTCACAGGTCCAGGGCAGAAAAGAGTGCTTATGGTCACTCATAGACCAGAGCACAGGCCAGGAGAGGAGTAAACACCTCTCCTTTGATCATACCACCTTGGAAGAGCTGAAAATTTGCAGGGCCCTCAAAATATCGGTGAAAATAGCTGCACAAAACCCTTGATGCTTGGAACAGTGTGCCCTCCACCTTGGAAGCAGAGTCTTACCTTATATATCACTAATGTGATATTAACAGCACCTATGGCTGCTATGAATATGCTGGTGTAGTTCTGAATTGCAAAATATAACAGACTCTCTATATGGAAGACAGAACCAAAACATTTATTCAAACACCAGAAAGCCAAATCTATCACAGCAACAAAGAAATTCATACACAATAACAATGCAGGGGGCACTGCCATCCCAAAGCCTTCCCCCTGCTTGGACCTTCCCACAAACACTTACAGCTAGCTGCTTGCCTGCTTCCTTTCTCACCCTCAACTCTAACAGCTCTGACCAACTTCCTCTGTTCTGCTCCACCCTTCCTGTTCCACTTGTTCAGCAAGCTCCTCCCACCACAGGCTTCATGTGACTTAAGCCGGTCACATGGGTCTATTAATGGATGGGAAAAATTTTCCCATTAAGCAAAAATACATTAACAATACACCTTAACAAAGAGCTAAAAAGTTAAGTAACTGGCTGGGAAAATGAGCAAACAGTGGGAAAAAAAAATCAGACTGTAGAATATTGCTTTGGTGACAAAGAAGATCAAAACATACAACCAGAAGAAGACCACGAAGTCAAAGCTCCTACATCCAAATCCTCCAAGAAAAATATGAATTGGTCACAGGCCATGGAAGAGCTCAAAAAGGATTTTGAAAATCAAGTAAGAGAAGTAGAGGAAAAATTGGGAAGAGAAATAAGAGTAATGCAAGAAAATCATTAAAAACAAGTCAACAGCTTGCTAAAGGAGACCCAAAAAATGCTGAAGAACATAACACTTTAAAAAATATATAGGAGATGTTTACCTTTCAGCAAAAGCTGAAGTATGGAAGGGAGAAGGCCTAAAGCCTACTAGAGAAAATATACAAATTATCATCAACCCCTAAACCTAGTAAGAAAAATTACTGAGGCTACACATATTAGAGTAGCATCATTATTATACATGAAAACCTTAGAGTCAGCTAGTTGGTACAATGTATAGAATGCTGAGCCTAGATTCAGGAAGACCTGAGCTCAAATTTGGCCTTAGACACTTACTAGCTGTGTGATCTTGGGCAAATCCCTTAACCTCACTCTGCCTCAGTTTCCTTAATTGTAAAATGGGGATAATAATGGGACCTACCTCTCAGAGTTATTGTGAGGATCAAATGAGATAATATTTATAAAGCACATATGGCAGTGCCTGGTACATAGTAGGTGGTTTCCTTCTTTCCTTTTACATCTGTGGGAAAACTTTAGGTGGGACCCTTTTCAAAATCCTTTTATATATGAGATCTTATCTATATTTGCGAGCTTTCCTTACAGATGAGTGCTTCAATTTCCTCTGTATGCAAGAGTCCATTTATACATGTGGAACTCTATAGCTATGCTACAAACGGAGACTCATGTCTTACATTCCTTACATGCTCTGTCTGTATCAAGAGTTCTTAACCTTTGTCATGGACCCCTTTGGCAGTCCAGTGGAGTGATCGACCTCTTCTCAGAATAAAGTTTTAAATTATTGAAGGAAATGCTAAATGATTAGTGAAAATAATGACATTTCCTTTCCACCCCTCTTGCCTTATGCAGGTTCACAGACCTCTTGGAATCTTTTCACAAACATCTGAAGGGTCCATCGACCCTAGGTTAAGAACTTTTTTCTCGGAGGTGTGCTGATAAATATTTAACAATTGACTCTACAAAAGCCACAAGAAACTCTTTTAAGTTTAATCTGCATAATTTACATTTTCTGCATCACTTCCTCCATCACATCTAGACAATCAACAAAACAATAAATTGAACCCTAATTTTTAACATTTGCCAATTTCACATGGAAAATTTACAACACTTGCCAGTTTCACATGGAAAATTTAACAATCAGCTTTAACGTACCTGGGTCTGTATGAACTGGCTCCAGCATACCCCTGTGTACTCTGTATTTGTTTTACATGTAGAGAGTTCTGAATATACATGTTACACAAAGCATTTTCCTTGCAACAAGGATAGGCACAGTGCCTGGAGAAGTGATTTCATTGATGTAGGGTACTCTGCTTTGAGAAAAATTCCTCTGTTAATGTCCATAGCACATTCCCTACAACTTACAGTCGTTGAGAGCTGCCTAGAACAATGTGAGGTTATGAGACTTGCCAATAGTTTCACAAACAGTATGTGTCAGGGTCTATGTGACTTGCCAGAATCGCAAAGCCAGTATGAGTCCTAGGCAAAATTGTTTTTCTTTTTTTATTACTGAAACAAATATATAATAAGAAAAGAAAAAGAAGCATATTATGAACTTAAATATTGAAATGTAAATACGAAATAAGAAAAAAAGCTTATCTGTATAGCAGAATGTGAGAGAGGATTCAAAATATATAACAATAAATTTCCATTTCAAGAAAGCTTATATAATAAATACTATGCATTGTATTGAGAGCTGTCTACCTCTTCTTTGATTCCTTGTTAATATTTTTTTGTTCTCTGCTGTGCACTTTTTACTCTGTTCTTTTTCCTCCTTCCTCCCTCCACCCCTGAGAAGGCTACAATTAAGCACAGATATATTTATATATAGATACATGTATACATATACATACATACATATACATATAGACATATACTTTCCCTAATAAATTCTACTCCTGATTTTTGTTTTTATGCTTGTGCATAGCTCTTGTTTTCTGTCCCTCCTAACTCCTCTACTTTACTTCTACCTGCTACCTTGCCCTCCTATTACTTAACATACCCCCCCTCCAAGGATCCCTCCTTATCCTCCCATTCCTATAAATCTAAACACCCTTCTATAACCCCTTTGACCTATTCTCTCACCCTCCCCTCTAAAGATTCCCACCCTTATTTTCCCAAGGATCCCTTCCTTGTCCTCTCATTCCCATTAATCTAAATATCCTTCTGTATCCCCCCTTTAACCTATTCCCTCATTCTCCCCTTTAGAGATCCTTCCCTTATCTTCTCCCTCTTCCATATCTCTTTAGCATTTTGTTTCTTTCTGAATTTAGAAAACTTTTATACTCTTCTAGATACATATGCACTGTTTCCTCTTGGACATCTTTCCTGATGAAAGTAGGTTTCCAGAACTAACAGCCCTCCTTGCCCATCTAATTCCTTTGTGTCAGTTTTTCCTCTTGCACCTCATTTGTATAAAATAATTACTCTTTTTAGCTGTTCCTAAATGGTTTTACTTTTTAAAGTCATATCATACTCAAGTCTACCCCAATCTTTCTTATGAATCACTCAATTACTAATAACAATCTTAGACATATGTTTTACATTTTACATACATAAAAGGTAAACAGGCTGTCCTTATTGAGTCCCTTGTAATTAGTCTTTGGTATGTACCTTTTTATTGTCTTGGCTCTTGTATGTCAAATCTTCTACTAAGTTCAGGTTTATTTGTTTTTTAAACAAAGTCTTGAAAGTCTGACAGTTCATTAAATGTCCATTTTTTTTCATTCAGGATTATGCTTAACTTTTCTGGGTATGATATTTTCAGCCTGGACTCCAGTTCTTTTGCTCTTTGATACATAGTGTTCCGAGATCTGCAGTCTTTTAGTGTCACTGCTGCTAGGTCTTGTGTGATTCTAATTGTGGCACCACCATATTTAAATTGCTTTTTTCCTTATTGCTCATAATATTTTATCCTTGAGCTGGGGGTTTCATATTTGACTATAATATTTCTGTGGGTTTTCCTCATTGGATCTCTTTCAGGTGGTGATTGGTGGATTTTTTCTATTTCTACTTTCCCTTCTTGTTCTAATGCTTCAAGATAATTTTCTTTATTTTTTCTTGTATTATTGTATCAAGATTCTTTGTTTGATCATAGTTTTCAGGTAATCCATTTATTTTTATGTTTTCTCTTCTTGATCTGTTCTCCATATTAGTTGTTTTTCTTATGAGATGTTTCACCTTCTCTTCTATTTTTTCATTCTTTATATTTTTTTTTTATCATTTCTTGATCTCTTATAACTTCACTGGTTCCCCCTTGCCCAAATCTGATTTTCAAGGAGTCATTTTCTTCCTTAAGATTCTGGATCTCCTTTTCTAATTGATTGACTTTCTTTTCATAATCTTCTTGTTTTTCTTGGATTGTTTTTATTTTTATTTTTATTTTTTTTAGTTTTTCTTCAATCTTTCTCATCTGATTTTTAAAGTCTTTATTTTTGGAGGGAGGAGGTAAGGGAATTGGGGTTAAGTGATATGCCGATGGTCACACAGCTAGTAAGTGTCAAGTTTCTGAGGCTGAATTTGAACTCAGGTCCTCCTTATTCTAAGGCCAGTGCTCTATTCACTGTGCCATCTAGCTGCCCCTTAAAGTTTTTTTTAAGTTCTTTTATGAATTCTTTTTGAGTAGGTGATCGTTTGACATTACTCTCTGGGGTAGAAGAGAGTGTCTTTGCTTCAGTATCTTCCTCTGAAGATGAGTCCTGGTCTTCTCTATTCCCGTAGAAACTCTCTATCATTGGATTCTTTCTCCTCTCCTCATGCATTTTTTTTTATTTGTAGTGGCTTAGTTTTTATAATTACCTCTAGTCCTGGAGTATGGAGAATGGTGCCTCTGGCCTCAGATCCTCCTTCAGTTTTCCTCTTTGTCCTGGAACTGGAACCAAGACCTCCAGCCTCCTGCAAGTGCCCATAGGCAGCAATGTCCCTGCCCTACTGCTTCTGTACTCACTGGGTGTGTGTGCTAATTCTTTCTAGTTCCAGCTGAGTCTCTGCAGCACATCTGGGTCTGGCATTCCTTGTCAGCGGAGGTTCCCTCCATCTTCCCCGGCTCAGAAGCCCAACACCTCTCACTGTCTTGGGGGTAAAAGTTCCTGTGGGTGGGGGCAAAGTAGCTTCCCAACCCAGCTAACCCTAGGGCTTGCTGCTTGTTGTTTAAGTGGGCCCAGGACCTAGGCAGGAGGTGTTTACTCTTCCCAGGGACCTCATCCTGGGACTCTTCTTCAGATCTTCTCTGATTGTCCCAGGAGGACCCCTATTCTCTCCCTATTCTTATTTATTTTTACCACTCAATATTCATCTTGAGGTATTATTTCATCTCTTTTGTGGAGGGAAAATCTTAAGAGCTTGGAATTTTCTGACCTACTCCACCATCTTCCCAGAATCCTCTTCTTAGGTAGAATTTAAACCCAAGTCTTTCTCACTTTAAGACTAAATCTTTCTGTATATTAGGTGAGGGCTTCTCAGACTTTTCTACTTGCCACCCCTTTTTGCCCAAGAAATTTTTAGCAATCCCAGGTATATAGGTATATAAAATAGGCACACAAATCAAACATGTACTGATAATAAATCATAAAGAAATTTATTTTAAAACAATTCTTTGGTATACATATAACTTTACCATTTATTGATTATTAAAGATAAAAGAAAACTTGCATACTAATGAGATACATGTGCTCGTTTATTTTTACATAAAGAATTGGCAGAATATTTGACACTACAGGACATGGAGTATCTTCTATGTTTTTTATAGTTGAGCAATACTTTGATTTTATAATCATGGCAGAAGTATGTGTAAGGCCATTTCAAAAATTGTTGGAAATTCTGTCCTAATCTCAAGCCAAAATTCATTTAACAATTTTGTATGTACAATAAAAATACTGCAATCCATAACACATGGTAGTCTCGAATCTGAGCCGAGCTGTGTCCAGCAGCATTCATCAACGTGTGGTGTGACGGCATGCACAGGGCAAAGTGTGCATCTTGTGTGTTCAGAACCAAGGCTGCGGTGAAGTAGTTTGATGCAACACAGGCAAGCACTGCCAGAAACACCTTGGATTCGTTACACGTTTGATTTTGAATTAATTTTTGGTCATTGTGTGTTCAGAAACGTTTTACCATCGTCAAATTTTTTGCCACCCCGCCTCCCACATCCAGTTGTGCAATCCCAGTCCTGACCTACAGTTTAAGAAGCACTGCTTAGGTGATAACAGATTCTCTTTCCTTCCAACAACTTGGTGAAGTGGGGAGTACAATTTTTACTATCCTAATTAAACTGAGGTAGGGAATTGCCCAGGATCCTATAGCTAGAAGTCAGAACCTGAAACCAAGTTGCTTGATTCCCAGTTCAGTGCTCTCTGTCTATGATATGCTTTGATGGATTCTGGATCTCACAGATCTGTGTACTCCTTCTTACCCCACACTGGTGCAGATCTTAACATATCCATGCCCTCTTCTTCTTGAGAATTCTTGCCCATACCCTTTTCACGTGACAGAATAGAAAGGTCTCTGGATCTGCATTCCTAAGACCTGGGTTTCAATCTTGGCTTTGCTACCTGTGTGACTTTGGGCAAGTTAATTTTGTTGTGGTCTCAGTTTCCTCACATATAAAATCAGAAAAACAAGACTAGTTGACCCTCTAAGAACCTTCCAGTTCAGAAACCCATGACCTATAAATCTCTGTAAGAGGATTCCCTCTGTGGCTTTTAATATTTTGTGGTCACCAATGGAATGGATCCTTTTACTCTTTATTAATTGTTACTTTTCAACAACTGAGTGGAATGGAGATATACTTACACGCTTTCATTCTACCTAGAACAGGATTTTTTGTGGGAAGGAAATGGGACTTCATTGGGTTTAGACCTCTGATTTTATCGGTGTAGGGACCTAGGTGAGGAAACTTTCTACTTTCTAAACTTCCAACATAGTTGTTCTGCAATTAACCAGTATTGTTAGAGTGCTCTGTGATTTGACTAAGGTCCCAAGTCAATATATGTGTCTGAGGAAGGACTTGAACCTAGGCCTTCCTCAACCTGGGGTTCACTTTCTCAACTTTATCTTCTCAGAGTCTGCCATAATAAAGGGATTGTTGTTGTTGAGCTATTTCAGTCACGTCTGACTCTTTATGACTCCATTTGGTGTTTTCTTGGCAAAGATACTAGAGTGGTTTGCCATTTCCTTTTCCACCTCATTTTAGCGATGAGGAACTGAGCCAAACTGAGCCTATGAAAATGAGAGTGAAATGGGCAGAACCAAGACAACATTGTATACAGTAACAGTAGCACTGTTGAAGAGTAAATGTGAATAACTAAGCTATTCTGAGATATATGAATATTCAAGTGACTTGCCGAGGGTCACACAGCTAGCAAGGGTCTGAGGTCAGATTTGAACTGAGGTCTTTTTGACTCCAAGCCCAGTGCTCTACCAACTGTGCCACCTAGCTGAACCTAGTAAAAGGATAAGAGATATATTTATATGTTATACCTATTCCTAGGACAGATTTGTAATTATGATATGTAAATATCTTCTTCAAAGTTTTCAAAGTAGAATAAGTACCCCAACTTTTGTTTTTGGGGTTGAGATACCTTTAGTATGACTTAGTATGTGGTCTGGTACTATGTGCGAGCTATTTTTTCCTCCCAAATACTGTTAGATGCACATAGATAAAATTTGGAACTGACACGCCACATAGCTTAGATTTTCATCAGTAGCGTGGGTTTCTCTTGTGTGATCTCTTTCCTTCAAACTGTAAAAACCAGGGGAAATCTTGCTGCCTCTTTTCAAACCTACTGAATCAGCAGCTCTTGCCTACTGTTTTTGAATAGTTCCTATGCCATAAAATCTCATGAATTCAGACTGATTTGGGGGAAGGCCATTTTGAATGAGGGGAGAATGTGAACTAAGGAAAAACTTTAAAAGGAAAGTCAGTCACTCGGTCAGTAAAAAAGCATTAATTAAACACTTAGTATGTGCCAGGCACTGTGCTGGGTCCTGGGGATACAAAGAAAGTAGTTTCATCACTTCCAAGTTCGTATAATAACATGGTGAACATTAACAAAGTCTTACTAATACTTTATCCAAGGGAAAAAAGAGACTCCTTGGCCCTGCTTTAATGAACAGATGAGAATGATGTGTAATTAGGATGTCTGTCACATCGCAAGTGCTAAGTGAACAGAGCCAATGACATCAATTGTTTGATGTACACATGCACTTCTAAAATGTTTTAAAGATACTTTGTTCAAAAGTGATTTAAAGGTAAGCCCTATTCTTGAATATAACCTATACTTTGTAGATGGGTTCATAATAACAACTTACAGTCCTATAGTTCTTTAAAGCTGAAAAGCAATTTCATCTCAATAACCCTATTAGATAGTACGCTACATTTTCCTCTTTCACAGATGAAGAAAATGAGGTTTAGAGACATTATATGATTTGTTCATAGTTACATTCCTAATAAGTGACAGACGGGGGAATCAAACCCCTGTCACATGGATACTCTAAGTCTAGTTCATGCAACACGCTGCCTCATAAGGTTTGCACGTGTGCTTTCTTCCCAACAACTCTACGAAGTTATCAATATCATGAATCCTAATTTAATCGAGTCCGAGATTTCACACTAGTAAATCAACGTAAGAAGATTTTCTTAAGGATAGGCATGTTTCTTTCCTCTGAGAGGCTCTCATTTCTCCGAATGGGACAGACATAAAAATATGCCTTTTAAAAAATTGTAAAGAACTGGAAATTTAGGGGATGCCCATCATTTGGGGAATAGCTGAATAAGTTGTGATAAGTGATTGTGAAGGAATACTACTATTCTCTAAGAAATGATGAGTGGGTTGATTTTATGAAAACATGGAAAGACTTGCATGAAATAATGAAGAGTGAAATGGGCAGAACCAAGACAACATTGTATACAGTAACAGCAGCAATGTTTGAAGAGTAAATGTGAATAACTAAGCTATGCTGAGATATATGAATATTCAAATCAGCTACAAAGGACCTTTGAAGGAAGATGCTATATACCTCCAGAGAAAGAACTGATACATGGAAGTGTGTATTATATAGTTTTTCATATATAACCATGTCATATATTGGCCTTTTCTAGGTTGGGAGGGAAGGAGAGAAACAGCTTAGGATTCATATGTTAACAAAATTTTTAAAAAATAAAAACAATATATAAAAAAGACAATCCTGGCATAGCGCCCCCCCCCCCCGCCAAAAAACATTGCAGTAGGGGCCAGCCCATGAATCATGCTCAGTTTCCAATACTATTTCAGTTGACCACGTGGGAGCTTTGGGGCCTGCAATGGAAGGACTTGTTAGTATTATATAAAGTGAAAAGTCCTGCCCTATACCACATCATAGTGGCAGGGAAGTATTATGCTGCATCAATTAAAAGAAGAGACAGCTTCTGGGTCAGGCACTTTAACTTGCCTGGGTGGCAGGTAGTGTGCCTACCTAGATTCTCCAGGAAAAAGTGTGGGAGAAATATGTGGCGCTCTCACTCTCATCTTTTTTTTTTTTTATTCCTGCATGGTACGTGGATTCAAATAAGTGAGCTGGCTGCCTTTTCTGTTTTGTGTTCCCTTCCTTGAATTAAGTGTTCATACATTGCGGTGGATATGTGTAGGCTTGGAGGTAATTTGCTAAGCTCTAGAGGTCCAGAAGCTCTGTGTTCCAGAAAATTGGAGTTGGCTGGCTGTATGGGATGCTTCTGCATTGGAGAGGATATTACCAACAAGAGCATTGGACCAAACCTAGACCTTTTACCAATGGATACATACTAACAGTTGTTTGGACAATGCCAAGGCAATGTAAAATGTATAATGCCTAACTAGTAGTCCTGCATATAAGATAATTGCTTTATGTTCTGATGATGCTTAAACAACTGTCTCCCAGCAGACTATAATAGTTATAAGTTGTTACTGAATTCTGTTTTAAGTTATTCTGTTAATACATTCTTTCATTAGAGGCCAGGTTCCCCAGGAGTAGTCCAGATAACATTCCTGGGTACAAAACAGGGAGTGGCTGTAATAATCCAATACCAGTAGGCCAGCAGAAATTTCTGGACATTAGAGAAAGGAAATACTTTTCTCAATAAGAAATTTGGCTTCTGGGTCATTTGACTAACAAGATGGAGGAATAGATACTTTTTCTGATCCTCAGGCCTTTTCAAACCTCTAAAAATAGGATTTATGCACAATGGTATATCATTAAGCAAAATTCATGACCTTGAAGAGGACCATGAGGATGCCTGAATGGTTTGGAGTCACAGAGTATAATGAATTCTCTAGGTAGAAGGCAGAGGAAGTATAACATTTATTTAGACTCCAAAGGATCAGACCCAAGGACCAATGCCCCCAATTCACTATCATGGCAACAATATTCCAAAACCAATAAGCCCACCTCACTATAGTAACAAGGCAGTTACAACAAAATATTATAGCAGCAAGCCAGACCATACTTGTGCTTCCCCTCAATGATAGAACCCTCTTATAAGAAGATCACTCACAAATCCTAAGTCCCTGCTCAGCTCTCTTTCTCCTGCAGCTCCACTGACTCCAAGGTCCAAAACTCTCTCTTGTGTTCAGTACTCTCTGCTCTGCATGCTCTAGAAGCTGGCCCTCGGCTCCTGAATCCTGCTGCTCTCTGTTTCTCAGTTTCTGTAGCTTCTCCCATTTCCAAGCTCTGTTCTCTCTTTTTATATAGTCCTTAGACATCATCTAATTGACTAGAATGTCATCTGATTGATTAGAATTCAGGCACATACCATTGGCTCTGGTCTTAGCAACTCCTCCTAGGGCCCTGAGGGCTTCCTGCCTCCCTAAAACTAGTTTGCTAACCAGCCTGGGGCCTCGAACCTAATTAGTGAAAGGGTAGGGCCTCTCTCTAATCAGACCTCTCTTAGTTGCCCCCCTGAAGCCTATTCAATGGTCAAGAAAGATCTTTTCACTTACTGATTGGCTTTATAAATGGACAAAGAAATTTCAGTTGTCTCCACAATCTAAAACACCAAAAACCTTAAAGATGAAACAATCCAATGAAATAACCTCAGAAAAAGCTAATTCCCTTATTGCTAATGGCTCACTCAGCTCCCTCTTCCACTGGCCACCATATTCTGGCAGGGCTACCCAAGCCTACCCAGGAGCTTGTGACAGAATTCTTCTCCCACCATCCCAATGCACCATGGAAAGCCAAAAGGCTTACTCTGCCAGGAATAGCAAATACTTTGTGCTTCAACAGTACTCACTCAGAGAATTGAGGGACAAAGAGAACTAGGGAATGGTACTAGTGTGTGTGGCATTCCATTGGGCCAAGAGGAAAAGGGACTGGCATCCAGATGTTGCCAGTTCTATCCTCCTAGAAGCTACTTTAGGCAGAGACTGAGGCTGGTGAAACATAAATTCTCCAACATAAGAGGAGGCTGAAACAGTCTTGAGGTCTATCCTCCCAGGGAAACTACTATCAGAAGGGAAAGAGCCAGAAAGTGAGCTATAGGAAAACATAAAGAAGAAAGATTAAATTACCAAAAAATCTCAGGAGGAATAAAACTAGGTTAAAGTCATCGATCATTAGTATACAAAAATGAAAAGGGGAGATATTAATAACAAAAGGGAATATGGCCTTTAGGGTTAGAAATAAATTTAGAATTTGGAATTAGAAATGAATTTTGGGTTAGAAACAAATGAATGGACATTAAATACAAAAGAGATACTTAAAGCATTCCTAAAAGGAAATTAGATCTGAGCAGATTATTTGCTTTGCAAACACCTCATATGACAGAAATACAATAAAAGTAAACAGTAACAGCTACTTAGAAAGGCATACTTCATGAAATAAACTTTAGAAAAAAAGGGAAAAAGAGAAAGAGAAAGACATTTATGGGGTTAGCAACAACAATAACAAAATAGTAATAGAGAAACCCTGAATATAATTTTTTTTCCTAAAAGGAGACAAGGGTGAAAGCAGAAATCAAATAGAAGAAACAGGAAAAGAGAAAAAAAATCAGCAAAACTGATCAGTGCCAAAAAGAAAATCTGAAAATATATACAGTGTAACATATCTGTGGACCTCCCACCTCTGCAAAAAGGTAGGCAAGGGATGTCTTCTCATATCTCTTTTTGGAGTAGCTCTTGTTCTTTATAATCTTGCAACATTCACTTCTGATGAGATGGCTGGGAAGTGGTAAAAATGTGGAAGAAAATTTTTAGTGATGTTAAAAAATAAAGACATGATTAAAATTTATTTTTACAAAAGAAAATCTATTCTCTTAAGTTCTTCTCACAGCATCATTAGGAAATGATAGAAGAATCTGAGCACTGAGTTGTCTTTTCTTCCCCCTTCTGAAGGTGCTGTTATCGTACAATGAATGAGGCAAATAACCTAGTAATAGCAGATCCATTAGGGTGGGAATCTGGTTCAAGACCTGGCTCTGACACTAATTTACTTTTTACACAACAGTGCCACTGACCTGATGTCAGCAAGAGATGATCCTTGAACTGCTATTCCTATGGTGATGATGGATTGTGAGCCAAATTTTCTCATCTTTGTTGTGCCATTGACCAACAGCATTTATTTCCAAGAAGTCTTCAGAGTTTAGTGCTATCATCTGTGACTGGAAAAAAGAGAGTTTTTCTTTGACTAAGCTAAGAAGCCCTTAGTAGTCAGGGAAGTCATCCTCGTTAGCACCGTAGTAAAACTATTGTAACAATAAAAGCTTTGTTCTGTTTAAATGCAATATATATTTTTTCTTCTAAAAGAAGCATTGGCCCTTGTAAGAAGTGATTTTTTTCTAACTCCAACCTATTTCAAAAGCATCTGTGTCAGAAATGATGGTTGCTAGGGGAACAGTTGAATCGACAACTTAATTTACCCAAGATTCATCTAAATGATCAATTAAACATGTTGAGGAGGGGAATAAGCTTGTACTGAATTAAGCAATAAATGGAAGTTAGATGGAGGGAAGCCTTCTCTTGATTGGAAAAGGGAGTCATGGGGCAGGTAGAAACCTCTGTTTCTTCTACCTCCTTGAAAAGGAAGCAATGGAGGGAATTGGCCTTTCCCTTGTCCTATTTACATGTTATCTAGTCCATTAGAATATAAGCTTCTTAAAAGACAGGAACTTTTTTTCTTTTTCTGCTAGGGATTTGAGAGTAAGAAGTGAGCAGACAGCATCCTTGTCATCAAAGACAGTTGGTGCAGAAGCACAGGTGGGAGATGAAATGTCCTAGGGTTTGGGAGTGGGGTGGAAACGGCAAATAGGCCAGTTAAACAACTACTTTAAACCTTTGCTGCAAAAATGGTTTCCTGTTAGGTTTTGAAGCCCTGGAATGGATCAAATCCTGAGGCCTCAGAAGTAAAAGTTTGCAGGTAATAACGTGGCAAACGTAAGTTTATTACCATAACCTCACCATTTTAAGAGAGGATTTCCCTTACACTGGGCAGATCTGTGATTACAAAGAAGACAGCCCCTATGGCCAGAGTTTGAACTTTAAATAAACACACATTATTCCAATATTCTTGCTACTCTTTCTTGCAACATCCCTCTCATTGTACCCCTTTCCCATTCTATTTTCTTGACATCTCCCTTTAGTCTCTGTTAAGAAAACATTCTAAATACAGAATTAATTAATCTCCTCATTTTACAGATGAGGAAATTGAAGCCTGTGTAGATTACATTACTTGCTCAAGGTCACACAGTTAGTATGTCCAAGAGCCATTGATAGAATAGGGATGACACAGCTTAATAATTAAAGGCATTGAACCAAGACCTTTCTTAATAAAAGCATTCTTTTGAAATACAGGATGATGTTGTAAGGTGAGCTATATTTTTGATGGAAAATTATGTCAAGTGGAAAATTTATGGCTGTTATGAAGTGACATAGAATGAAGAAATTAGAATAAAAAGACCGATATAGATGCTGATTATATAGATGTGAGTAGTAATGATACTAGCAAAATCTGGAAAATATATAGAAAATGAGGGATAAAAGGTGGGCATGAAAACAAATAGAGGATTTGATATTATTTTGTTAAATTAAATTACATTTTTTTTAGATTGTAAAAGAAGTTTATGATTTCTGTACAAAGCTTGCTTATGTTTATCTGCTTCAAGGTTTGTGTTTCTAGAAGGTTGTTAAATTATTTTAACATTTGTTAATTATTTTAATTTTTATTAGCATGAAAATGCATGATTTTGTGCTGAATCTAAGATTAGCATGATTAGTAACAATCATTAATTGTTTAAAAATTTTTATTGATATATTTCGTTTTTGCATCACCTTAATTTCTCATTATATCCTTCACCTCTCAAACTGCAAGAACCACCCTTAAAAATAAAGAATAAAAAATTAGAAAGAAAAAAAAAGCAGTTTGGCAACACTGTCACCTCAAGCAAGCTCTTGGTCATGAAATAACAGCAATTAATATTGCAACCAGTTTTGTTGCTGGTCCAGACTTGTGATTTCATCAGCATAGAGAGCTCTAAGGTAAACTCATCTGTAATTTAGGCTTAGAGAGCTGTCTGGGGCACTGAGATGTTAAGTGAATTACTCAGGGTCCCTGAGCTGAGACAGGACTTAAGCCCACATATTCTTGACTCAAAGGGCAACTCTGCCATAAGGGTCCCCCAGAACCCTGGCCTGGGCCTTCTTCTCTTCTCTCTCTATACTATTTCACTTGGTGATCTCATCAACTCCTAAGGTTTACAATTATCATCTCTGTGCAGATGACTTTCAAATCTACTTGACCAGTCCAAACCTTTCTCCTAACCTCCAGTCTTGTATCTCCAACTGCCTATTAGACAACTTCAACTGGATGTCCCATCCTTACCATAAACTCAACATCTCAAAAACTGAACTCATTATATTTTCCCCTAAACCGTCTCCCTCTTCCTAACTTCCCTATTACTTTCAAGGGTATCACCATCCTTACAGTCACCCAGGCTTGCAATCTATGTATCATCCCCAAGTCCTCAATTTCTCTCACTCTCAATATCCAAATAGTGCTTATCTTGCCATGTCTACCTTTGTTACATCTCTTACATATGCTTCCTTCTTTCTTCTGAAACTGCCACCACCCTGGTACAGGCCCATATCACTTCAAGCCTGGATTATTGCAATAGCTTACTGGTTGGTCTCCCTGCCTCAAATCTCTCCCCACTCCAAAATATCCTCCACTCAACCGACAAATTAATGTTTCTAAAGTGTAGGTCTGATCATATTGCTCCCCTCTCCTCATACAATAAACTCCAGTGGCTCCCTATTACCTGCAGTGTCAGAAAAAACATTTGGTTTTTAAAGGTCACAATCCTGCCTCTTCTTGCTTTCCTAGTGTTCTTACACCTTATTCCTTTGCATATTCTCTGTGATCCAGTAATATCTACCTTCCTGCTTCTCCTCACACAAGATACCACATCTCCTGACTCTGAGAGGTTTCACTGGCTGTTCTTCCTTTTCATTCCCCTTGCCTGGACCTCTCTCCCTCCTCATCTCCATCACCTGGCTTCCCTAGCTTCCTTTACATGTCAGCTCATCCCACCTTTTTAGAAAAGCCTTTCCCAGGCCTCCTTAATCTTAGTGCCTTCATTCTGACATTCCTCTTGTTTATACATAGTTTGTTTGTTGTTTCCCCCATTAGATTGTCAGCTCCCTGAGGGCAAGGACTATTTTTTTGCTTTTCTCTGTATCTCCAAACCTTGGAAGAGTTCTGGGCACCAAGACAGAGCTTAATAGATGTTAGTTGACTGACACATGGTGCCTCTTATACTAATGATTTAAAGATTATATTTCTATCTACCAACCATTCAGCAAGCATTTATTGAGCGCCTACTGTGTGTCAGTTACTGTACTAGGCACTAGAGATATAAAGACAAAACATGCAACAATCTCTGCCCTCAAGAACCTTAAGGTTTACAATGTTTTTTCCTTGCCATAACTCTGTGAGAAAATTCCTTGACATTAAGTCCCCAAACTATACAATAATATATTATAAATAATATTAAATATGTAAGTTAATAAAAATCTATAAACTACTTGGCTAACACAGGAATAGCTTGCCTCTAATTGTAGGCCAGATCTCCAAGGAGAAATGAAACCTTTTCAATGCCAAGCTAAACCTAAGTAATCATTTTCAGACAAGTGTGACTTTTTTTTATTTGTTTTTGGAGGGAGGGAGTATCACTTTTAGAACTAAGCCTTTGATTTTATCTCCAAATGGTTCAAAATCATAGGTAATAGATAGTAACACAGGCCTGAACTGATTCTGTTTCTGGGTTCCGAGGCTAGTTAGTAAGTAGCTAACTCCAGAACGGATAGAAGCATCAGCTGGACCATGTTTTGCTTATGTTTTAGTTTGTTTTACTTATGGCTGACTGACCTGTATTACTTAAATTATTCCTTGTACTCTCTCAGACTATCATCTCTAAATAATACTTTATGCATGAACTTGCGGGAACTATTCCTGATGAAAAAAAGAAACTAAAACAGTCATGATCAGTGTAAGCTTGCAGTAGTGCAGGATGAAGGGAATATGGGAGAACAAAGGGGTCATAATCATTTCTCTAGTGCCTTACAAAGATTATATTCATGAGGCACCAAGCATAGCTTTATCCTTCTTTTTAGTTCAGTTGAAATTGGCAAAAAAAAAAAAAAACCAAAAACAAAACAACCCTAACCCCACAACAAATTAAAAGATGAAAGGACTTTAAAGTGGGAGTGGAGCAGACAGATGAGAACACAAATACCAAGATATAGGCTTAGTTCTGCCTCTACTATTAATTGGTGGCTATGCCTTGGTCAAGTCACATCACCTTGATGGGTCTCAGTTTCATGATTGGGAAAATGAAGAGATTGAACTAGATGACCTTTAAATTCCATTGAGGTGTAAAATTCTAGGAAAATTTTATTTTTCTAAGTCTTCTTATAGGAAATTTATCTGAAACTGGAATCCTAACATTTATACTTTAAATCAGCTTGATGTACATTAGAACACACACACAAACACACACACACACACACACACACACACACATACACACACACCTCACCCAGACTTCCACTTGTTGAGTAAACATTTTTTAATGTTCTGTGGGTGGCATTCCATACAGCCAACATACAGAGTTGTGTCTCTCTCCAATTTCCAAAGATATATACAATAGGACCATACGTTAAGACAGGGTCTAGATCCTTACCTACATTCTCCATGGATCTCTTCTTCCAGAATGGATTCGCAGGGGCAATCTGAGGAAGAATGACTTCACTGGAGTCCAGAAAAGCAAGCTCTTATGGGGTAACTGGAAAATAATGAATGAACGTTACAAATTGGAAAAATAAGCAACTTTTGTGACCAAGGAATTAATAAAGTGGAATGATTTGAGAATGGAAAAAATGAATCTGTTATTATTTGACTCATTAAGTGCACATGGAATAATAAATTCAATATGCTGCAGTAAAATTGTACATTGATTGAAACTGTTCAAGAAAGGGTATGTTCCTCAAAAGCAAGAGCTGCAAGTAAGAGACCCTGGCCTGCATCAGACCTTGAATGAAAGGAACTAGCAGCTCCTTCAAATGGCCAAAAGCTGGGTTGTGCAATAGCTTGTACACAATTAAAAAGAATTCATTAACATTGAATTAATTAGTTCTTGTAATAACTCTGGTCACCACATTGTATAGAAATTAGAAGTAGATAAATGGGCCAACTGAAATGGTGCCAATTGGCTTAGCCATAACAGCATTTTACTGCAAAGAAGCATCAGATATAGGGGCTCTGTTCTTTGCCCTCAACCAGATGGCACCTGGGTCCTTGGAGTTGGAAGGGAGCTTAATAAACTTAGCATAATGAAACTACTCAAAGTAAAAGTAATCTCCAAATCAGGAAATCATCTCCATTTTTCTGTAAGAAGTGAGCATAAACAATCTAGAACTCAAGATAGCTTGACTTCATTCTTAATTTTAAAGATTAGTTTAGATACTGACTTTGAACAGGACTTTGGTCAGCGCTGGACCTTTGGGACTACCTAGTCCAACTTTCATATTCCATAGAGGAAGAGTGCTTTACTCAGTCTCAAATTAAGTTTCCAGCAGAGCTGAGACTAGAAATCCAGTCCTCTTGACTTCTAATCCTCAGGTCTCTTCACTATACCATGATGCTTAGATGAGCTCAAGACAAGGGAATAAATGAAAAAAAATTTATTAAATGGTCACTAAATGCTAGGCATTGGGTTAAACACTGGAGATATAGAAGATTAAGAAAAGAGACCACACCCTGCCCTCAAGGAGTTTAGAGAAAGACTATACAGGTAAAGGAGAGGTGTGTTAAGCTCACTCGATCACCAATCAACTGTGTCAAGCCCCAAGGCAGGAGCTCCAGGTTTAGGGGATACATTTCTAGGGACTGCGGCATAAAAGCAGGAAGACCTTGGTGTGAAGATCCACGTCTCCGGTTTGGGTGTGCAAAGTTCTGGTTCAGGTGGAGAGGGGCAGGTCAGAAGATGGTGAGATGGCCTGGGTGGATGGTTGGTTAACTGGATGGGATAAGCTGAGGTTGAGAATTATAACAAAAAGGCTGAATTTTGAAAAGAGTGTCCAAGCTGTTTCTAAAAATAAAAAAGCAGTAGCATATGTGGGTCATTTGACAGTGTCTAAGAGTCTTCTTGGCACCATTTCTTTTCACAGTTTCCTTTTTCTGTCCTCTCTTTTAATTTATTTTCTCCCAATTAGCTTTGCTGTCCTGCAGGCATGCCCTGTATCCTTCAAAGAAACTTTCCAGTTTCTTGGGGGTGTGCTGGCTGGCAGCTCTGTTGGCATGTGCGTCTAACAAAGCTCGTCGTTTCCAGTTAAGCGTTAGCCTGCATCTATATTAGTACATCCCTTTGGGGCTGCCTGGTTTTATAGTTGATTTTAGTCAGCTGTGCTGAGAAATCATTTCCAGCATGACAATTCGAACTTTTCCCAAGTTGCTCTTTTTAGAATAGAAACCAAGCTGAAAGCTAGATGAGGTCCCTACAATGATTCTCCTGATCTACTCCAGAGCACTGGAAATCAGATCATGGTCTGGGTCCCAACCCATTCCTTAATAGAATTGGAGCCTGGTCAAGTGGTTTTCCTTGTGTCTCAGTTTCCCCGTATGTAAAATGTTCATAATAATATTTGCAAGAACTACCTTGCCGGGGTTTTCTGAGGATCATAATTCAATAAAAATTAATTAAACACTTGCTACATGCCAGGCACTAGGACACAATGACAGAAGTGAGACATTTTCTGCCATATCTCAAGGAGCTTACATTCTGCTGTGATCAAATGAGAGAATCTAAGGAAAAGTGCTTGGTAATTGAAAACTACTATGTCAATAAGTTATTAATATTGTGTATCATTGTCATCAACATTATTTTTTCCAAGGCAAATTGGTCACTAACAGATCATTTTGCAGTGTGGAGTCTACAGTACATCACAAAGACTGACTACTAAAGGTTACAAACTCCATCAATGGAGGGAATATTCACTCTGATGGAATAATGGATTTTTTGAAGTAGTATTCTTATCATCACTGCCACATACCTCTTAATTTAACATGTTTTTTCCTTCCTTCCTTCCTTCCTTCCTTCCTTGCTTCCTCTTTCTTTCACTTTCTTTCTCTTTTCTGACCCATTTCACTCTGAAGCTCACAGATTGGACCACAATAGGTCTCTGCCCAAGCTCCACTAATGGATGTATTTTGGGCCCTCCTGGCTTAGAGTGAATGTCAATGGGAACTGTTTCTCTTTGGAAAAGCAACCCTAAGGGTCTTCCCCTCCCAGTTTGATTTTTTTTTTCTTTGACTCACTTCTTAAAGAGGCCTATTCACTGAATGGGTGTTACCTCACTCTAAGTGAGTACATGAAAAGGCCTTTGCCTAAAAGGGCCAGGTTCTCCCATTGCATCCTGAGCCATCACCAGTCATCCTGATGAATATCAGGCCACTGGACCTAGATGGCTCTGGAGGAGAAAGTGAGGCTGGTGACCTTGCACAGAGCCCCCTCAACCAAATCGAAGTCAACTGTAAGTCACATCATCATTTCCCCGATATCATGGTCCTCTTTGAGAACAAAGGACAAACACCACCACATATTCACTTTAAGTATCCCCTAAAATGCTATCTCCTCTCTGAGGCTGTTCCTAACCTCTCCATTCCCAGTTTCTAGTGCCTTTCTCTAAAATTACTTTGTATTTTCTTAATTCATGAACATGCTGTTTTCCCTCAGTAGAACGTAAACCCTTTGAGAGCAGAAATGGTTTTGTTTTGTTTTCCTTAAGATCCCCATTGCCTAGGATAGTGCTGGGCACACAGTAGGCATTTGGTAAATTCTTGTACTTAATTGATTTCAAAACAGAGTTTGGGGTGTGTGTGTGTGTGTGTGTGTGTGTGTGTGTGTGTGTGTTTTGCAGAGGGCTAGATATGCTGTGTGGAGTAGTATGGGAAAGAGAAACTAATTCATGCTTGAAACTAATTTGCTAAAATATTGTCAAGCAGCTTAGAACACTCAGGTAGACAGTAAAACCACAACAGCAGTGGCAGGAAAAGAGCCCACCACAAAAACCCACTGCTCCATCTGAAACTAAATTATTCTTTTAATCACAAATTGCTCAACAGTTCAAAAGTCCTGATTCATTTCCACTGCATGTATGGAGAACTCAAGCAACAAGGATATCTTTATAGGGAATCCCTCAGATCAAAATGCAACATCCAGGATCTTTCTGAAGTAGTAGTAATAGGAGCAAGGTTATCACTTCTTCTGATAGGATGGAAAGAATTAAATGGCCACATGTCTTCACAATCACCATCAGCATTTCTTAGGTGTTCATTCTGGTGCGATGTCTGACTGTTTCCAACGTAGGCTGCTGTGGTGTAGTGGAAAGAGCGGTGGGTCTGATGTGATGTCACATGGCCTCAGTTCAGGGGTGTGTGGGTAAATGTTTAACAACCAACTCTATGGGAGAAAAAACCAACAGCCTGTACCCATGACCCACTTCTAAGCTTAATATGAATTATTAATATTTTCTCCACCATTTTCTTAACTCTAAACAATCAGCAAAACAACACCTTTTCTGCCCTTCTCTCACTATCCATAGTAGCTCTACTAAACCTTCTGTCTCCCTGAGGTCTTTGATACTCATCCCCCATGATTCCATGCCACTCCCCCTCATCTCAGGACCTTGACCCTTACTGGACTGAGAAAATTGAGACTGCCTGCCGCTTAAGTGAGAGATGATGCATTCAAGATGCAAAATGAGACATAAATTTTTGGTCATGGCCAATTCTGGAATTTGCTTTTGATTTACTATGCATATTTGTTATAAGAGTTGTTTCTTTTTTGATCAAGATGTGTGGAGGTGAAGGAGGTAGATAGGAGAGAAAATAAATGCTTGTTAACTGAAAAAAAGGAAAAAAAAAAGAAAATTAAGACCATTTGACCTGAACTCTTTCTTCCCTTTTTTTCCTCTCCAAAACCCTTTGAAATTTACCTCAACTCTCTTCCTTTTTCTGAATCTCTGATAATAAAGAGGCCCCTTTTTGCCAAGGTCAAATCTTCTCGGGCTGCTTGTTCCCCCCTGTCTACAAAAGCAAATTGTAACATTAAGCATTCTCCATCTTTCTTTAATCTTCAATCTTTCTATTTATTGGTTACTTATCTACTTCTTTCAAATATGTCCAAGTCTCCTTCATACTTAAAATACTTTCACTAGACTCATCATCCCCTCAAGATAGCTTCCTGTAGGGGGGCAGAGCCAAGATGGCAGCTGGAAAGCAGGGACTAGCGTGAGCTCCCCATCAAGTCCCTCCAAAAACCTATAAGAAATGGCTCTGAACCAATTCTAGAACTGCAGAACCCACAAAATAGCATAGGGAAGAAGGGCTCTAGCCCAGGACAGCCTGGATGGTCTCTGGGTAAGGTCTATCTTGCACGGAGCTGGGAGCGGAGCTAAGCGGAGCAGAGCTCAGTGTGGGCAG
>CM053627.1:153248434-153272124 GCA_028646595.1 Phalanger gymnotis | reverse complement strand
AAAAAAGATAGCTTCCTGTACCTCTACTCCCTTACTTAGCTAAATTCCAAGAAAAATCTATCAGGATTCACTGCCTCCACATACTCTATTCTTACTCCTCAACCCTTTGTAATGTGATTTCCAACCTCCACCTCAATCTCTCTCTAAAGTTACCAATAATCTCTTAATAACCAGATTTGATTATCTTTTCTCATTTCTCATCCTCAGCATCTGCTTCATTTAACACTATTGACCGCCTCCTCCTCTTGAATATTCTCTCTGGATTTTCATGACATTAGTTTCTCCTGGTTCTCATTCTACATGGCTAACTGCTCCTCAGTCTCTTCATGAGTCATCATAGATCATGTTTCCTAATTGTGACTGTTTTCAAAGCTCTATCTCAGGCTCCCTACTTCCCTCTTTCTACATTCTTTCTTGATGACCTTGTCAGATAATTTGGATTCTTTTATAATCTCTAAGCCACATCTTTAGTCACAGGTCCAGCCCCTGTCTCTGACCTGAAGTTCAGTCCTCCATCATCAATTGCCTATTAGGCATTTCAAACTGGATATCCAGGAGATGTCTCAAATTCGATAAGTCTAAAACTGAACTCATTACTTCTCCTCTGCACTGCCAAAGTATCCTCTTCCAAAATTTCCTATTTCTGTCAAGGGTACCACCATATTGCCAGGCTCCCAGTTTCAAACATTCCATAGTATCCTCTAGTCATCTTTCTCCTTTTCCTCCCATAGTCAATGAGTTGCCATTTCGACTTCCAAAAATGTCCTTGCATCCCTCCTTTCTATTCACACAGCTACCACCTTAGCTCAAACCCTTATCATCTCTCACCTTGATTGTTGTAACAACCGTCTTCTTCTTCCTCCCTTTTCTTCTTCAGCAATCAGGGTTAAGGGACTTGCTAGGGGCATGCAGCTAGAGTCTGAGGCTGGATTTAACTCCAGGTCCTCCTAACTCTAAGGCCAGTGCTATTATCCATTGCTTTACTCAGCAGTCCTGTAATAGTCTTCCTACCTCAAGTCTCTCAACTCTCTAACCTACTTTACAGATTATTGCCAGAGTGATTTTTCCTAAGTTCAGTTCTGACCATGCTGCTCCCCTTATTCAATAAGTTCCAGGGGCTCCCTATTTCCTTTAGGATAAAGCTAGCTTTCTCTCAGTTCCTAACACATGACACTCCATTTCCTGTCTCCATGCCTCTGCACTGGCCATTCTCCATACCTGGAATACATTTCCCCCTCACTTCTGCCTCATAGAATCCTTTCCTTTCTTCAAGATGCAGCTTGAGGACTATTTTCAAACCTTTTATTTGAAGCCTTTCCTGACACCATCTCCCAACTTCTAAAGTCCTCTTATCAAACTACCTTATATTTAGCTACTTTGTATTTATTCATTTTATATTTACTCTGTAAATACTGATACATATATTTACATATGCTATATATATTTATATATACATATATGTAACATAGAAGTATATATTATGTATTCACATCATCTATATGTTTACATGTTATACTTAGAGATATATACAGTACTTATGTACTTTTATATATTGTATACTTGCATACACTGTATGTACTACATATTTGTACTAGTCATCTTGGTTAGAATGTAAGAGAGTACATTCTTTATAATTGTATCACTAGTGCATTCCAGTGCCTGACATAATGGTAGGTACTTAATAAATTTTTGACGTTGATTGATAGTTCTAGTTCTGCTGTTTATTAGCTCTGAGACCTTGGGCAAGTCATTCAACTCCTTTGAGATACATTTTTCTCATATGTTAAAAAGAGAAAAACAATAGCTGATGTCATGATAAGTCTAGCTTTTCTGCATCACCTCAAAACAATGACAGATGTAACAAATCATACAGAAAAGGAGAAAATAAGATGTGAGGGAAAGAAATGAATGCTAAAAGGAAATCTTGAAAAAAACCCTAATAGAAACTTTAAGGAATGAAGAAGTATAAGGAGATCAGAATAAAATGATTAAGTACTATGAGGTAAAAGAAAATATATATATATATATGTAGTGAGAGAAATATACAGAAAGAATAAGACTGCAACAACAATAACCAGACTTCCAGAAGAGAGAATAGGCAAATTACAAAACTAATCAACAAACACTTAAAGAAATCTTAGTAAGAGTTATGAAAAAGATTTGACATCTATAAGAATTGAAATAATGTTATTGCAGGAGTGATGTAAGAAGAAAGACATGAAAATCAACATCATAGAAAAGATAAGGATTAATTATTAATAATTTGTGGGAAAAAGAATAGCTCAGACAGTAAAAAACACAAGTTTGGAATAACAATAAGAATAATTTGACACAAACAGAAGAAAACTATTCACTGCAAACAATTGAGACAACATGAAAATTACTGATCTCTCAGAAAACAAACAAGGAGATATAGGGACTCTTAATATTTCTTTTCAGAAAACCATATAAGAAATTTGTCCTGAAATAATGAAAACAGAAGACAGTAAAAATCGAGATAGCTCCAAAGGACAAAAACAGATATAAACACCAAGTTTAATTTAACCAGAAATAAAGTTGCCAAAGTCTAACTTCAATATCCAAAGCTTCAATATCTAAAGACCATAATGACTCACAATACTTCAGGATATTTTTTAGAAAAAAAAAAACTACTTTCCAATCATGCCTTCAATCACATGCTAAGACATAAAGAATGTACCAACAAATGCAAAAATGTAGAAATCTCAAAGATCTTTTACATTGTTACTATTGCAAATGGTCAGGAAAAAGTAATTAACATATGAAAATGCACCAAATCAAGTCCTGCAAGATTACTTACTGATGAAAAGAAATAAGGGGAGATGCTGGCATTTAGCACACTTGGAAATCAGCTTGTACCCCCAGAATAGCCTGTTCTGCAAATCTGAGCATTCTCCATCATGAGAAAGGATAGGTCTCCAGTTTAATCTAAAAATTTATTTTTTTTCCTATACTTCATACATAGTAGATGCTTAATAAAACTCAATAATTTTCTACTAAAATGATTAAAATTGGGCAAAGCCTCTGCATGCAAATTGATTAAACATCAGAAACTTAGGAAAGTAAATAATTCTGAAAGCAAAAAATGAGTAAATAATGAATCACTGTGAGCTCTAAGAAAGTAATAAGAATAAAGCTTTGAAGTCATACTTTGCATGAGGGTCAATGAAAATACAAAGTCTAAGAATTTGAGGGCAAAGTCCCTTAGGAAAGGAACAATCATCAATAGATCATCTTGATGACTGAAGGGAGTAAAAGTTGGAAGAGAAGCAATTTTTTTTTTTTTGCTTGAAATTGAGCTCTGTAAGTAAAAGGTCAGTTAAACAAAGAGATGGAGAGTGAGGGTAAATTGAATGATTCCTAAACCATGTTCTTTTCTGGGTAAAGTGGGGAAGTGTGTAAAAAAAATAAGATTTCAGTAAAATTAGGATATTGAGATGTGTAAAGACACATCTTTGCTTTAGTTTAAAGTTGAGGGTGAAAGTGAGGAAGAACCTAAAGAAACACTCCTGAGTTCAAGGATTAAAAGCAATTATTATAAGCAAGGCAGACTAAGTGGCAACCTGTTCTGATAACCTTAAGTAATAGAACAGAACATGGCATAGAGAAAAAAATTAAACTGAAGAATTAATTGTAACACTGCATGCTAATAGTTTAAATTTATCAATGACAATGGAAGCAAGTTGCAGAATAGATAAGAAATCAAAGCCTGACAGTCAGTTTGCTTTTGAAGAATGCACCTAAAGCAGAGACTCAGACATATTCAAGGTGAATGACTAGAATAATACTTATTATGCTTCAGTAAAATTAAGAAAAAACCAGATATTGTAATAATGATCTTGGATAGAGTTGTAGCAAATATAGACAGTATTAAAATATGCAGACAGGAAAACTATATTATTTTCAAAGGCAAATAGAGATAACAAAACAATATTAATATTAAACATATAGGTACTGAATGCACAAAATTATCAAAGGAAAGGCAAACTGAAAAAAGACCTAAATAATAAGGTCCTAATTGCAGCTGAATTTGATGTTTTTTGTCAGAGCTTGAAAAATCCAATAGAAAGGTAAATAAGATCAAATTTGAATGATCAGAGTATTAGAAAAATTGTATTTGATTGGCCTATGAAGACTTCTTGAATGAGAGTTCCCTTCTCCATGGGACTTATACAAATATTCCAGGGCATAAGAAATGAATCAACAAATACAAAGATCTCAAACATCTTTTATAAATCATAATGCAATAAAAAGTGTAAATAATAAAGGGAATTTGAACAAAAGGTGAATGCTGAAATGGAGTCTAACATGATACATTAAATATATAATTAAAATGATATGTTAATAAAATGATATACTAAATAATGACTATGTTAAAGACAAACTTGTAGAAATAATCAAAAGTTATATTAGAGTTATTGATAATATGACAACATACCAAGCTTTATAGCATGCCACTAAAGCAATCCTTAGAAAATTTTTTGAGTGATCATTTATACTAATAAAAAAGAAAAAGAGAAGACTAATCAACTGTGTATTAAATTTCTTAACAACTAGAAAGTCAATAAATTTTCAATCCTAATGCAAGAATGAAAAAGACTTTGAAAATTTAAGATAATAATAAACAAATTCAACATTTAAAAAAATGAACAAATAAAAATCTATTTCTGAAAAGACTGAAAATTGACAAAATTAACTAATTTTATGTGATATCTGTACGCTTAAAACTAAATTATCAAAATAAAAAATAAGGGTAATTTATAATACATGGAGTGGAAATGAAATCATCAGAACCTTTCAAATGGATTCATATGGCAAAAGCACTAAAAATTTGAATGAAATTGTTCTGTAAAAATATAAAATATCAAAATTAACAAGATGGGCAATAGGTACCCTAAATAACCCAAGCTCAAAAACTGAACAATCCATAAATAAACTACCACTGGAAAAAAGCTTCAAAGCAAGATAGATTTACAAGTGAATTCTATCAAACATTTAAAGAATAAATAATCCATCTGCTACATGAACACTATTTTTAAAATAGAGGAAAAAAGGCACTTTACTATTATCTTTGTATGAGACAAACAGGTCCAGATTTCCAACCTAGGGAAGCATAAATCAGAGAATGAAAATTATAGACCAATATAATTAATGGATATTAAATAAAACAATGGCAAAGAAATTACAGCAACATATCCGTAAATAATTTGTAATAACCAAGTGGAATTTATAATGGCTCAACATTAAGAAAACATACTTATTCGGTAATTCATGTTTATATATTAAATCATTTAAATTGCATTTAAACAAACTAAATTTAGTAAGCATTCTAAACACATAAATCTACATGATTATATCAATAGATGCATGAATTCTTCTATAAAATACTATAATGATATATGTTAAAAAGTATAGGAATGAAAGGACCTGTCCTTAATATAATCAAAAGCATTTTCTAAAACCAAGAACTAACATTATTTATAATGGAGAAACATCAGAAGCTTTCTCATTGAGATCTGGAGAAAAGTGAAGATGTCTACTACCAATCATTATTATAATAATGAAATAAGAAAAAGAAATAAAGGACATATACATTAGTAGAAGAAGCAAAATTATTTCTAATTGAGAAGTTGATTGTTTTCTTAGAAAACCCTAGAATATCAACAAAAATTACAGCAAAGGAGCAAAATTCAGAATAAGTCCACAGAAATCATCAACATTTTTGTAAATTGCTAACAAAACCAGGAAGAGGTGGAAAAATAACATTTAAAATAACAACAAAATATACTAAATTCTTGGGAGCTAGTCAAAACACAGAGAATTTATAATATTACAAAACAATGGTCTCAGAAATAAAGACCTAAATAATCGTAGTAATATTGTGTTTGTAGCTGGGCTATACCAATATAAGAATTGTAGTTCCCAAATTAACCTACATATTTAACTCTATACCAATAAATTTATCATGAGAATAATTTAGAGCATTAGATAAAACAATGACAGAATTGATATGGAGGGACAAAAGGTCTACTAATAAGGGAAATTTTAAAAAAACAAGAAAAGTGGGTTCATATCACTAGATTTCAGACTGTATTATAAAGTCATTATAAACTGACTTTGATAAAGTCATTATCAAAAATACCTGCTCTTAGTTTTAAAAATGAACAGAAATGTTGATCAGTAGAGCAAGCCTTAGAAAAAAGTGAGTACAATAAAACAGTCCATCAAACCTAAGAACACAAAAACTGGGTAAAGAAGAATTTTTAATTCAACAAGATGGGGGAAATAGTAGTTTTATGGAAAAAATGATTCATATCTTGCACTTATATCACAAAAAAATCCAGTTGGCTAAATGGCCCAAAAATAAAATATCACATATTAAGAAAAATTAGAAGAGAACATAAAGTTACAGCTTTCACAACTGTTGGGATGAATTTGTAACTGGTCATAATATGGATCAGACTATAAAAGACAAAATAGATGAGTACATATGGAAAGAAAAGGCTTTTATATGAGTAAAAGCAATGAAGCTAGAAGAAGAAAAGATGTGGACCAAGGAAAATATTTGCATTACGGATCCCTGGTAAAACTCTAATACTTAAAATTTATAAGGAGTTGACATAAATTCATATAATTGTGTCATTTCCCCAGAGATAAGTTGTTAAGAGGATATTATATTAAAAAAGAAATGATTATGAACAAATAATTTTCAAAAGAAGAAATACAAACCAATAGCCATATGAAAAGTGCTCAAAATTGGTAATGGACAAGGAACTACACATTAAAACATTTTGAGTTATTATCTCACAGCCTTGAAATTGGCAGAGATTGTAAAAGAGAAAATAAATCAAAGTTGATAGGGCTATCAGAAAACAGGTGAATTTAAAATTTGGCCCATCTGATCTAAAACAATGTAAAGTTATGCAAGAAAAGTTAAAAAAATGTTCATATCCTTGACCAAGTGATCCTTTTGTTGGACTTATACAGCAAGGAGATATCTGATAGAGGTATAGTATGAGATGGGTAGTATGAACATGGTGGTGGGTGGATGTCCAGGATGGAATGGAATGTGTGTCTGGTGAGCCAAAGCTAGCTACATATAGTTGAGGTTATACTCATCAATCAAGACAGTTTTGCTCAGGACAGGAATTCTAAAGCTGATTGCATTAATTCCCCCAGGGGTTGGAGGCATTTTTCTGGCAGTTTGTTTTAGAGATGCTAGTGGCAAGAAGGCCAGAGTGGACAGCTGGATGAGATGTGAAGCATGCAGGCATAAAGACTTGTATGAAGTGATGCAGAATGAGGAAAGCAGAACTAAAAGAACACTACAGCAAATCATTACAACTCTACAAATGAAGATTACTTTAAATGGCAACAAAACTGTCAGTCAAATATTTACTAGTTATTTGTTAAATTGAGATAAAATACTATAAACTAGAATGAAAATATATTAATTGCCTGAATATAGTGGTGTTAAATACTTTTTTTTGCCACACAACACTGGGCACATAGTAGTTAATAAATATTTGCTGATTAGTTTTTTTAAACATCATGATTAAAGGTAAAGTATGCATTCCTTCCTTTGTGTTAACAAATGGTAAACTACTAAAGTATGAGGTTGCATGTTCCATTAGTCACAATCACTTTTATGCTTTTTGCTTAATTGTTTGGGGCGAATAGAAATTGTTGTTTGGCCCTGAATTAGAAGTTTTCTGGGATTCCTATGATTTGCTGACCCACAATTTATCCATTACAAAAAAAGAAGTCCAGCATAGTTCCCACTACACCAAAACCTGGAGGCAGCACTAAGATGCTGATGCTTCTTTCGGTGGATCCCTATTTGACTCTGTTTTGGGGACAAAGTCTGTAAAAGAGGGAATGCCAATCATGGCAGCATCACATACAATTGTGGTATAGAGGAATAGCACCTTTGACTGGAAGTCAGAAAACCAGGGTTCTAACCCTAGACCTACCACCAGTCATTTGTGTGACCTTGGTCAAATCACTCAACTTCCCTGGATTTTTTCTGGGACTCAGCTCAATACAGTAGAAAGAGTGTCATTGAGAGCCAAAGGACCCGGATCTGAATCCTTCCTTTGCCGTTTAATACTTGTATGATTTTGCTAATTCACTTAATTTTTCTGGGCCTCTATTTCCTCATCTGTAAAATGAGGAGGTTGAACTAGATGGCCTTTAAGGTTCCTTCCAGATATAAATCAATGACCCTCTGATCCTGTATCATATCTAAATCTTTTAGGGGTATTGTTTTTCTCCTCTAAATCTGGAATGTGCTGTATTGATCCAGCACCAGCAGAGAACCAAGGGTCGGGGTGGGTAATAGGAATGGCCCGATATTCCCTGATACAGGCAGACAGTGTGCCAGGCTTTCCAGGCTTAGTTGTGAGGTTCATACGGAGAGGAAGCTAATACAAAAGAGGGGCTCATAGAAAAGAGCAACCATATGGAGACATAAATAAAATAACTTAAAACCCTAAGATCCACAAAGGCATTGTCTTTGCAGTATCTAAGTTTCCCAGCCAAAACAAAAGCACGAACCTTCTGTCAGTTTCCTTTTACCACAATGTGAAAGGGCAATCTGTGAAGATCACCACAAATGGTATTTTAGAACACTCTCACAAAAACATACCAACAATGTGGAAGACAAACACACATGCCCTAAACCATTGTTTTTCTTTCTTCAGAATTCAAAAAAGAAGTCACGAGTTTGGTGGTGATAAGTAAAGCTATGTGAAAATCCACTTTTTGCTTTGTAGGGCACTTGAGCAAACCTGTTTTTGTTTTGATTCCTGTGAGTTCACACCCTCTTGAGTTTCGATTTGAGTTTAGGGGTTAAATGAGTTTCAAAATGAAACTCATCAAATTGTCAATTTTCCCCTGATCTTTAGCAAAACTATTTCTCGTTCATGGTTTTGATTCTTAGTCATCTTCTTAAATCTCTCTCATTTCCCTGGAGTGATTCTAATAGAATGTAAGCTCATTGAGGCCAGGAATTGTTTCATTTTTGGTTTTTGTCTTTGATGGCAGGCATAGTAGGTCCTTAACAAATATTTATTGAGTTGAAGCTAATCCTTTTCCCAATTCCCAACAAAATGCTTTAGTCACTTTTTCTTCCCTTGAGGATTAATTATTATGCCTTAGGGGATGCTTGCTCACCTACTTTAGTCATCCACAATGAGAAATAAACAGAGGCATTACAATCTATAGATAAAACCTAAATTTTTCCATCATTCTTCTTAAAATTAACTATGTCAAAAGTCTGGTCTCATGAATTGGTTTGAAACATTGCTACATTCTGTGGTTTGGGAAAAAATCATGTATTATCTCTGTGCCTTAGTTGCTCGAGTGGAAAAATGAGACATAAATAGAACTTGCCTTTTATTTCTTAGGAAAACAATATTATAAATGATTAGAATTTGATTTCAGTTTTCAAAAAATTCAATTACAGATAGTTTTCATATTAGAGCAGCAGTGGGATTTATAAGTCTACCATCATCATTGCAAAAAATATTTACATATTTACAAAACTATTAGGCAGTTGAATATGCCTAGTTGTTCTTGGTTTGTAGGGATAATTCTAAGAGTTGGAAAGGTGATCCAGTTCTCCAGATCACTGCTCACTATTTAGCAGCAAATGCTTAAAGTGAAATAAAATTAAAATGAATAGCTGTGTGGTAAGCATTGTCTACAAACCACTAAAAGTGAAAGCACAATTGAATGAACATATTTCAATAGTGTTTATTGAAAGATTTGAATTACAGTGAACTCAACAGTTCGTTCCTTGAAAAGGTAAACAGGGAGTGTGAATGCTACCAAAGCTTCCTTTGTGAGTGTTTCCATATATGGATGTGCTTCTCTAGCTTTAAGTTTCTGTTGCTCCTCCAATTTTCTCCATTTCTACATAAACAGCAGTGCTTTGTTTGAAGAAGAGTCTTCAGTTAGTAAAATATATTGATTTGGGCTGAATAAGTTCTATTTCTGATATCAGTCCTCTTAAGTAAGGACTTTTCCTCTTCAGGTTTTTTTGAAGATTTATGAGCATTAATTAGCAAGGGCATAAGAAGCCTAGCTCATAGACAGTCTTTTCCACATTCATAATTGATAGCATGGCCTTGGCACATATTCAAGATCTTCAACAGTCTTAGAGATAGGTGCCTTTGTCTGGAAGAAAACCTAGAATAGGCTGGTTCTCATAATTAATCTAAAGATGATACATAGTTGGTGACATTGGGAGGTAGCAGTTTTCTTAGCATGGCCAGTCAGCTCGTGTTGGATATTCATAAATATTCTGAAAATCACCTTGACAGAAGCTACTTTTTTTTTTTTAAAAAGTAAGGATTCTTAACCTTTCTTTTTTTTAGTGTCATGGATCCCTACGGCAGTCTAGTGAAGTCTATGAACCCCTTTTTAGAATAATGTTTTAAAGCGCATAAAAATTATGTATGAAGAAGTTCATGGACCTCAGATTAAAAACCCCTGTCTTAGAGTTTGTGTGTGTGTGTGTGGTGGTTTGGCTGAGTGGGAAAGGTATTTTGCAGAAGTTACAAGAAAAGGAAAAAAAAACCCTTTTGAACTTTCTAGCAGACTATTGAGGCTACTGCCAATTATGCTGTAAAGAAAACTATTAACTGTTAACATTCAAGCAGAAAAGAATTACAGTACACCATGCTTAATGCAAAACCAAATGGAAATGGTACCCGCAGTTTCCTTAGATATGCTGTAAATGAGATAAATCATCGGAGATATAAATCATCGTCATCATAATAGCTAGCATTTATTTAGTGCTTTAAGGTTTTTAAAATGTGCTTTGATCTCATTTGCTCTTCACAACTCTGTGAGGTAGATGCTCTTATGTTCCGCATTTTACAGATGAGAAACCAAGGCTGAGAGAGCTCGAGTAACTTGCCCAGGGTCACACTGTTAGTAAGTGTCTGAGGCTGGATTTGAACTCAGGTCTTCCTGACTCCATGTCCGGCACTCTATTCAGTGTCACCTCGATGCCAGTAAGACAATAAGTAATGATAATATTAATAACAACAACAATGGTTTGATCCATCACAGCTTTATTTTTACAGATAGAAATTATCCTATCAGTTGTACCCTAAACCATGGAGTACATCACAGAAGTAAAAATAAGACACTAGCAAATGAAAAAGATACCAGGATACTGGCATTGGGTAGCATCATGACAGGTGTTGTAGTCCTTAATAGAGTTTACACACAATTCCTGCTCCCTAGCAGCTTACGCTACAATACACGAAAGGACACACATCTATAGGACCAACAGTGGAATAAAAGCATTAGCCAAATTGTAGATAGATAGGTAAATCAACTAATTCAAGAAGTACTAGATTATGCCTTTTGTTGATATTTCTGTACTTAATTTAATAGTTTGTTTTTAACTGGTGACTACCATCTTTAAAAATTACCTTTGGCTTACACTGGGAAGTACCAGTTAGGTGGTACAATAGATAGAGTGCTTGACCTGGAGCCATGAAGACCTGAGTTTAAATCTTGCCTCAGATACTTGCTGGTAGTATCACCCTGGACAAGTCACTTCTCTCAGCCTCAGTTTCCTCATCTGTAAAATGGGATTAATAATAATAGCACCTACCTCCTAAGGTTATTTGGAGGATCAAATGATGATAGTAATAATAGCTATCACCTACAAAGCACCTACTATGTGCCAGGCACTGTGCTAAGCACTTAACAATTATTGTCTCATTTGATCCTCACAACAACCCTGAAAGATAGATGTTATTATCACTGCTCACTCCCCCATTTTACAGAAGAGGAAACTGAGGCAAGCAGCAATTAAATGACTTGCCCAAGGTCACACAGTTAGTATCTGAGATAAGAATTGAACTCAGGTGTTTTTGACTCCAGGCCTAGCACTCTATCCACTGCTCTATCTGCTGCCTGAGATAATACTTATAGGTCTCACAGGTAATTTTCCCCAGGTTTCTCCACTTTGCTTATTCTTTTTTCCCCATGGTGCATGCAACAGGGAGAGAAAATATTCATATTCTTTTTTTTTTAAATAGAGAGGTGGAGGAAGGGAATCACTGAATTATTATTTTATTTGTTTTATTTTGTTATAAGAGACCATTCACAAAGTGTTGAAGATCTTATAATGCTTATAATACAACAAAACTTTAAAACATCTGTGCATGATATGACCTTTTCTATCTAGGTCACATATTGATTTGGAGCTTATCTTGTTATCTTGTTTTAAGGTGTGAGGCATTGGTCTAAATCTAATTTGTTTTATGCTTCTGTCACATTTTCTTAGCAATTTTTGTTAAATAGTGAGTCTTTACCCCAATGGCTGGGGTCTTTGTGTTTATAGAAAACTCAATTACTAAATACATTGCCTTTTGTATGTTGTATAGCTAATTTGTTCCATCATTCAATCTCTCTGTTTTTTAAATGAGTATTAAATTGTTTTGAGAGTTACTGCTTTGTAGTGTAGTTTGAGATCTGATCTCTCTTCTTTTCATTATTTCCCTTAAGATTCTTGATCTTTTTTGCCTCTATATGAACTTTGTTATTATTTTTTCTACTTCTATAAAGTGATTATTGGTAATTTGATTGGTATGTCATTGAATAAGCAAATTAATTTAGATGGCATTGTAATTTTTATAATATTGATTTATTCTACCAATGAACAATTAATATTTTTCCAACTATTTAGGGCTATTTTTAGTCTTGTCAACAGTGGTTTGTAATTGTATTTATATAGTTCTCGTATCTTGGAAGTTAAGACTCCCAAGTATTTGATGCATTCTATAATCGTTTTAAACCAAATTTCTCTTTCTTTCACTTCCTATTGGGTTTTATTGGTGTTATACAGAAATGTTGATTCATGTGCATTTATTTTATAATTTACAAGTTTGCTGAAGTTATAGTTTCGATTAATTTTTAGTTGACTCTTTAAGATTCTTTAAGTATACCATCGTATCCAGCAAAAACTGATAATCTTATTTCATATTTACTTATGTATATTTGTAATTGGGAAGCAAAGTGGAACTTTTTGCTGTTTTTGATTTTGTAGTGCTTCTCAGCACTAAGGCAATCAAGTACCTTTGATTGAGTCTTGCCTTTGTTTGAATCAAGAGTCTTTGACTGAATTGAGTCCTTGAGTGGGATATATATACTCTAGGGTTAGCATTTTGCTTTGGGGCTCACTCATTGGAAGAGTGTTTGTGTGATTTGGCCAGACAAGATTCTGGGTAGCCTTTAAGGAGCACCCCACCCCCCGGCTTTTAAAAGCTAGATATTGGTGCTTCTCTCTCTCTCTGTTAACTATGTATGTATTGCTATGGACAGACAGAAGCCCTGTCTGATTTGTGTTATTCGCTCTGTTTATATTTTCTCTGTTTGTAATTTGTTTGTGTTTTCTCTGAAGTTCAAGGTGCTGACTTTTTCCCCTGAACTAAGTGAATGAGATTGTAAATCCCTTAAAGTTGCTTTCCTTAGAAACACAGATCAATGAACTTGTCCTAGCAGACCTCCTCTGTGCTTGTGTTATTGGCCTTACACCTCCACAGCAGCTGCAAGCAGCATTGTTGTTAAAATATTAGTTTCTTCTTGTCTCATTGCTATTGCCATTATTTTGAGTACTATGTCAAATAAAAGTGGTGACAGTGAATAATGCTGTTTCCTAGTCTGAAATCATAACTATTATTTTGGCTTTTTTTGTGCTCAGGTAAGGCATAATAGATTTTGCTCCAACTCCTTATTTAATTCTGTGTGAATCTTTATGTTTCTAGTATGTTTCTTGTAAATACCACATAGTTGGATTTAGTTTTCTAGTTTGTCCTATTGATCTCTTCCATTTTATGGGTGAGGCAATTCCATTCACAGTTATGTAATTAATTGTTTATTTCCCTCTATCCTATTCTCTTATAAATTTTCTTCTTGATATCCCTTCTTTCTTGTTTATTTCAAGTTATTACCATTTTTTATTTTTCACCTTTTATTTACTATCTCCTCTACAATGTTCTACTTATCATGAATTCCTCCCAGAATCTACTCCTCTATTCTCTTCCTGTTTCTATGTATATATGTGTTGAGTTGAATGTATTTTTACCTTAAACTCTGTGTGTGTGGGTTCTGCCCTTTTTTGACTAGTTTAGGCAAAAATGAAGTTCAAGTAAGAGCTGTTTCTCCTCCCCTTTTTATGTTTGTATATGGTTTTATGTGCACAACCCGATTATGTATATTAACAACTTCTTCAACCTTTCTTCTCATTTTTCTCCACTGTATTCTTCTCCACTTTTCTTTCTTCTTAAAGCATCTTCAAAACTATCCATAGGTCTCTATCTCAATTAACTACCTCTCTGACATCTTCTGACAGGATTCTGAAAGAACCCTTTTAACATTTCTCTCCTCCATTAGAATGTAAACACTTCATCCTTATGAAGACTCTTCTGACTACAGAGGGGACTTTTAATTTTCTCTTGATTAATGTATCTGTATTTCGAAGTTTCTTTTCAGCTCTGGTCTTTTCCATCAGGAATATCTGAGTCTTCCATTTCATTGAAGTTTCATTTTTTCCCCCATAAGATTTTACTCAATTTGCTAGCTAAGCTTTTTTTGGTTGTAGACGTTTTTCTTTTGGAATATACCTAATTTCATGTTCTCCACTTCTTTATGGCCATAACTGCTAAATCTTGCAATTCTGATTGCTCAGTATCTGAATTATCAGGAATAACACAGTGCCCGAACTACCTCTTAGAGTAAATTATAATAAAATATACATTTTAAAAAGAGTTTATATTTGCAATATGTAGGCACCTGAAAAAGAAATTTACTGAAACACTGGGTGAAAGTATTGAAAGACTAATCAGCATAGCCCCCTACCCCCAAAAGAGGAAGAAAAATATTAGACAAAAGTATAAAAATTATGCAAAATAAAATTATCTTAAATACTAATAATGCCTTATGTTGCTTTGAGTCATTGCAGAGTTTACCATTCAGCAATTTAAGAGTCTTAGAGAATTGCCTGGAGCACTGAGAGATTAGATTACCCAGGGTCATCCAATCAGCACCTGTCAGAGGTGGGACTTGAAAGCAGGTCTTCCACATTTTAATACCTACTTTCTATCCACTCTACTACACTGCCTCTCAAGCTTCATTTAAACCACATGACATTTTTATAACTAACTGATATTGTAGCTAAATTGAACAAATGAATTTTACTCTCTGGAGATTTATATGTTTATAGGCATTGAATTCCCCATTCTAAAATGAGTCATTTTCTACAAGTCCTCATTTGTAAGCTGGTTGCTTGGAGCTTGGAATACATTTCCCACAGAAATCCTATTCTAAATCATGTTTAGCTATCCAGGGTAGCTGATAATAGCCTGTTTAATATCAAATGAAGCTGAATAGCAATCTTATGAACTCTAAACCTAAACTCCTATTAATGGAGTCACCAGCTTGCACTCCTTAGAGTGGACCTCTCCTCTTCCCATGCCCTCATCATCGGGAAACTCATCCTCTTGTGAGACTACATCTATTTTGGTTCTTGCACCTCACCAGTACCCTCAATCCCTCTGATTAGAGAGCTGGAACACTTTCCCAACCCCTTTTAATTCCAGTTCCTTCCTTGTAAGTTATTTCCTATTTATTCTGATAAAGCTTGCTTTATAGTTGTTTGCAAGTTGTCTCCCATTAGATTTCAAGCTCCTTGAGGACAAGAACTATCTTTTGCCTCATTTTATATCCCCAGGGCTTACCACAGTGCTTGGCAGATAGTGAGTACTTAATAAATGTTTATTGGCTGATTGAAGGACAAAGTAAAGAACTCCTCCTGCTTCCATTTAAAGGGGGCTCCCAGGCTGTCCATCTCTTCATTTCCCACCAGCTTGCACCCCTTTGGATTCGACTCCATCATGCTACCATGCTGGTACGCTTCCTCTCCCTCTTCATCCCACCCCTGCTTTTCACTTTTCTTTCCTGTGGACTTCCCCCACTAGATCGTAAGTTGCTCAAAAGATGTTTTTCCTCTTTTATGTTTGTAACCCCAGCACTTAGCACAATGCATGGCACATAAACGTTATTAATAAATGTTTATTGACTGACTGACTAGGGAAGGAGAGAAGAGAGGGACCTGGCAGGGACTCTGGCAGTTTAGCAAAACACCAAGCTATATCAGGAAATAATTTAACAGTTGAGAGTATGAATTCTGCACAGTATGGGAGAAGTTAGTGAGGGCCTCAGTTTTGGGCAAGGATGGAACAGGACAGGTTGAGCTAGTTGTCCAGTTTCTGTAGCATGGAGATTTGAGAGAAAGGGAAGAGAGGGCTCTGGAAGCAATGGGAAAGGCACCGCAGCTGGTGGGATATATGGGGCATTCATAAGTTGAAGCCTCCCTATACCTACAAATATGAATTCTCACAAAGAGCGAACAAAACCTTATAGAAAAAAAAAAACAACTAACAACCATAGATGTAGACATGGAAGATGTAGACATGGAAGGACATTAAATCCAACCTCTTCATTTTATAGATGAGAAAACTGAGGTTGAGAGAGCTTAAATGACTTTCCTAGAGTCATATGGCTCATGGCTTGAGATAGGATTTGAATATGTCTTCCTAACTCTGAGGTTAGCATTTCATTCCCTATGCCACTTAGATGGGCAGTTTGCCCCAAAGATTCAAGTCATGTTTCCCTTTTTCCACTGTGTGAGTTAGACCGCTCTCATAATAGATTCAAATTATTTCTAACATGCTTATCTACATTTACTGGTATTCAAGTTGGTAACACTTCTTAACACTCCTTAGCATGAAGAGACATCTCTGGGATGGTGCCCTTCCAGTAGTGCATGTTGGAAAGAGTACAGAGAATGAAAGAATGGACACCTGCTTTCAATTCTGGCCACATGGTTATGGAGCTTGAGGCTTGCTAATCCCAAGTTCTTTCCTCACCATTTGGAAAACCCGAATTTCTTCATGCTAACATATCTCCACTTGTCATCACCTAATTGAATACATATACTCACACAAAAGGGGAGAAATCTCCTTGGTGCCATCAGCTTGCTGGAGGGCTCCAGTGAGCAAAGGAAATCCTAGTTCCACTAGATGGCAGTGTAGGAAATGTATCCTGTCTTCTTGTCAACTGAATTGTAGGAGAATCACTTCAGGTTTCAACAAAAAATATTCAGAAGATGCTTTAAGAAGTGAACTAAGAATTCTTCAGGTGTTTTCTTGGATGGAATCAAGACTCCTTGGCCATGGAGTACCAAGACATCAAATTAATTCAACATCTTTTATTTCAACCTATGGCAGAAACAGTGATGCTTATCATCTCTGACAAAAAGATGTATGAACACCATAGTGGGCGGTGGTTTCTGTGTCTGCACAGCTCTGATGACGTCAGTTGCATGAAGATCATGTACCAAGCCCCGGAACAATCTCTTCAGTGTAATTTTTCCTGCATTCTCAGAGTCCACAGCTCCTGTCTCTGCACACATTGTTCCACCCTGAAGAAGAACTCAATAGGCTTTTCTCCTCTCTGTATGGTATTAGAGACAAAATTAGTATAAAGATCTTCTAATCTGCCCACCTCAAACATCTGAGCTAGAGTCTGTATACCTTCTCCCCAGGTAACATCTGGCCTTGCCTTTGCAGCTATCACCCTTAGGCTATTTGACAGTCTTAACACTTTGCTTCTGGGCTCTTCCAGTATCCCAAGGGCACTCTTGCCAGTCCTGGGAGACATGGTTCACTTCTAGGCGAAAAAGTCAATTTAGTGCCTACATTTGTAAAACACAGGGAGTATACCCAAAGATGAAATAAAGTTCTTGGGTATAATTATAATATTTAGTCACTATAGGAATGTCACCTCTGATTAGAAGGATTCCTACTTCTTTAAGCAGTTCATCATCTTCGGAAGATGGACAAGTCTGAAATTTCCAAGAATAACTTCCTACTGTTAATTCCTCAGCTGACCTTTGACTTCCATGGTCAAAATTCTCAGGCAGGATTAGAAAAGCTTCCTAAATTACTTCACTTGCCATAACATCAGTAGCCTTAAATGTACACTTCCAGTCCTTTCACTTTTCTGCCTAATGTCCTTAAAATACTCCCATTCTTAAAGTCTTAGTATATTCATGATATTAAGAGACTTCTATGCCTTTCAGCTGCAAAAAACAAAAAAATACTCTTCAAATATCTTAGCTGTCATCTTTTTTAGAGATTGCTTTATGTGTACCCACATTAATACATAAATATTAATACAATTAACAAATGAACAGTATTATAGAAATAATGGTCTTTTAGATGAATGTATTATGCTTAACAATATAATATTACAGCAAAAGAAATGAATTCGAATCATGAAACAATATCGTTGACTTTTTCACGTATCAACATGTAACAAGTAATTATATATTCAATAGCATTTAGACCTTCAAGACATAGACCATATCAACAAGTGCAGCTATTGCATAAAAGTAGGTTGAAGCCAAGCCAGGATAGGCTTGTTACATCTGTGAATAATCATTGAAAAAAATGCCAGGATAAAACCAGAAAGAAGCAAAACAGGGGTTCTAAAAACATTCTACTTCTTATGAAGAGAAAAAGAAAAGAAAAAAACGCAAACAAAAATGTTTTCCAGAATGGGAAGACAAAATTTTATGTCTGAAATAAACCTGGCCACAGGTAAATGTCAAAAACTTTCTTTCTAAATCAAGAAGTTTCCCAGGCCACAATTTGCTTGTCTTAGGCAACTTCTTCTCAATGACTAAAAGCTAGGTAAGAACTGAGACAAAAGGGGATTTGGGATTCGCCATCACAGAAATATTAGGGAGGGGAAAATCCTCCAAGTTTCACATGACAGTTTGTTATTGGTGGAAAACAATTCCTATTTATACCCATTCAAATCCATCAAAACCTAAGTGATTAGGCAAGAGGCTTGGGCTGAGGACTTTTATTGGCCTTCATCAAAAGCCTGAGATCATTTGGGCTTAAAAATATAAGCCAGGAGCCCCATATGAAACACAGTGGGCTGGTTCAGAGAAAATATACAGAAGTATAGAACAGATAATTGTCCTGGCTTTTAGAGATTAAAAAAACCCGAAAAACAAACAAAAAACCCCCACCCCCCAAACCAACAATATCTTAGAAAAAATTAGCAACCAAAAGTTATATTCCTATAGGCAGAGTACCCATCTGTAAGGATAGAGAGAAGTCCTCACATGTGTAGAGTAGCCTACCTGTATCAAGGGAGCTGTTGTTATATGGCTTGAAGGGAAGCAGAAAGGACATCTCTAACCTCTTCTCCCTCCACCCTTCTGTAAAATTAATGGGATGATAAGATCTCTACCCATTAATAGGCCTCACGTGGACCCCTTAAGGGAAGCTTGCTTAGGGGAGTCTTGCTTGTAGAAAGGCTTTCACACCCTTTGGTACTAAGCTAATTAGGCCCTGAGGAGGGTTGTGATGCATATATATATATATAAATATATATATATATATATATATGTGTATGTATATATATATGTATGTATGTATTCTGAGGTGTATATATATATATATATATATATTCTGAGGTTGGCGTTTTGCTTTGGGGGTTTGCTTTTGAGAAGGATCTTTTGATTCCCTAGTCAAGACTCTGAGTAGTGTATGCTCAGATGTAAAGGCTCTCTCAATCCAGCGGTGTATGTAAAGTATATAGCAATATTGCTTTGATTCAGGCAGTCAGAGCCCTGTCTGTTGGTCTCTATGCTAATTTCTCTGCTTGTATTTTCTCTGATGTTCTCTGGTGTTGACTCTTCCCCTGAACCAGTAACTGTAATTAGTAATAGGATTGTTAACTCCTTTTTGAGCAGTCTTTCCTAGACAAGCAGATTAAAAAACCTATGCTAGCCGGCCATCCTGCACATGCTGGGGTAATTGCTGCTACACTTTCTCCAGTGGAAGCTTTCATTTCTTCCAGGAAAGGAAGTAGGAAGTTTGGGGCTGAGGCAACCTCTCCGATCTCCTCAGACAGAGGAGTTACCAGTTTAGAAGCCTCTCTATCTGCTCCCTTAAATATTATTAGTCTAGGGGACAAGTTTAAGCTATCTTTTTATAGCTTTGTCATTTGGGGGGCAAAGGGAGCCCAAATTCTATATCCAAGGTTTGACCCCTTGTCCAACTAATATCGATTCCACAATGAACACACACAGAGAATAACAAAGAAACCCATTTATTCAAATTGTAGCAAAACAAATCAGAGAATGTATACTTAGGAAAATGTGTGCCAGACAATACAGAGTGAAGGAGCTCTCCCATTGGAAGTGATAATAGCTCAACCAAGAAAGTGTTCTAGATTTCTCTAAAGGAGAAACTCCCCGAAGTCTCTAGAGTAGCAAGCTGAGAATAGGGACATAATGAAGACTACCTACCCTTCTCATGTCTTCTCAGTAGTCTCCTTTAGAAAACTGAAGTAGGGTTGGTCTCATATCTTCTCTTTCCAAGCTGGAAGATGACTCTCTTCTGTCAGATTAGAAGACTAGACTTCTCACTTGGAGTGTTCCAGAGTAGTGGATAAAGGACTGGCCTTGGAGGAGGGCAGACCTGGGTTCAGTTGTGTCTCTCAGAGGTGGAAGCAAACTGAGCCTTTACTTTTTCAGATACGTATTATAAAATAAGATTAGGACAAGTTAGCCTGAAGTTCTGGTCCCACCTGAATACGAAAACTTATCAATCTTTCTTTAGCTATCGATTCCAAAACAAAGCCATGGACTAAATTCTTTCTCTGTCTTGCCAAAGGCCTAACCAATTTCTGAGAGGAAACTGGGTCAAAGTTTAAGGAAAAATCTAGGCTTACAGGAAAAAAAAAGGTGATAACCAGACTTAGATTGGTGAATACCTTAAACTAATTAAGGTCGTTACCTATCTCCACCCTTGACCAGATTGAAACAATTCTTCCCATGGTGCACCAATATTTCAAGTGACTATTGTTTTTTTTGATAAATCAAAAACTGTTAACTGAATTTTCACCTGAGCTTTTTAACAATATTCAATCTTACTGTGAATTTTTGTCTTTGAGAAATTAAAACATGAAAATGGCTTTTTTCAAAGAGTTTTACCATGACATGGATTCTTTTTGAATTTCACTCTTCCTCTAAGCAGAAATGCTTAGAATTAGAATAACTTAATTAATAGATCTGTATTTAGCAGATTTGTGTTGAAAATATAATACATAATTTTTCTTTCACCAACATATACTTAGCTATGTGACCATAAGTGCAAGTCACATAACTTCTCAATGCCCCAGTTAACTCTCTAAGATTATAATAAGTTGACATGTTTATAAATGGAGGAAGTTTCTACACTGGAAAATTGCAGCTCAAGACTGAAAACAAGAATGTCAATATTGTCTATATTCTTTGGGACAAGTCATTAAATCATTAGTAATAATACTTTTTATGTCATTCTTTTGCTTTATTTTTGGTCTGAAAAAGATACGTACTTATGGTATCCCTGAAAGATTCAAATAACACATGCCTGATTATGTCTAATCTAAAATACAGAATGATTTAAAATAGAGGTAAATTCACATCAAGAACCAGAAAAGTTCTAGTTAGATATGGAGGGAACCATTCTAGATTATCATAGGATTTTGAGTGGGAAAGGACGTTAGTGATCTAGTCTAATTGCCTACTTTCACCAGTGAAAAAAAGTAGGCCCTGAAGAGGTGAGGTTACTTGTTTAAGGTTACAAGGCAGTGAACAGCAGACCCAATGATTCAAACCTTTGCCCTCTGCATCCAAATGTTGCTGATAGTGTCTTCAGACCAAGAAAAATGGATTTTAAATAGTAATGGAAGGATGTAGGACAGAAAGAACTGTCAAAGGTTGTTATAAAGTGGAGTTAGCTGTTGCAAATATAACAAATGTGATGTGATATAACAAATGATAGAAGTGCTCCTTTCTAGAGCAGCCATTGAACTATGTAATCTGGTGAGATCACCACTAGTTCTTTGAATCTAGAATGCTACAAACTCTAATTCTTCAAAGCCCCTCTACCATTTTTGCTGTATGTATCCTTTTATAAGAACTTTTAATAGAGCTTATCTTAAGCTTGATGTAATGGAAAGATCACTGGATTTGGCAAAAGATGTGGGTTCAAATCTCGGCTCTGCTACTTACCAACTTCACATCTTGCCTCATTTTTCTTATATGTAAAATTAAGGATTCCTAAAATGATGCCCAGTTCCAAGTCCTATGTTCCTATGTTTGGAATGAATTTGACCTAATATTATAGGTCTGAGATATACCCATGAAGAATCACAGATCTTAAAGCTGTGAAAGACCTTAAGATTTACTCCAGTTCATTCTCCTACCTTTAGGCAATTATGGTATTTTGTCATTCTAATTTTCCCATACAAAGGAGGCAATCAATTTCTAAAACTATTAAATGACCTGTTTAAGGTTATATATCTAGGGAGTAGGGAAAGGAGAATGGATTCAAATACTAGTATCTCATCTCCTAGAGTAGTGTTTTTCTACTACACTATGTCTAGCATTAAAAGTGACTTTTTTTTTAAATGCTCTTAAAAGAAAAGAAATTGCATCCTCTTCCTCCTCCTCCTCCTTATCATCACTAACATCCTAAGAGGTGGGACATTTATCCTATGGAGTTGGCCAGAAACAAATTCCCAGTTGGGAAAACCCTGTTCCTGGTGTACTAGTCAGTAAACATGCAAAATCTCCCACTTATTCACATGAGTAGAAATTGACAGTAGCCAAAGGGAGGTGGAAACAGAGAGAGGAATCAATCACTTGTATCAGACTTCAGGTGAGAGCATTCAGATTTGCTTCATTCAGAGAAAACAACTGCATTTTCACTCTCCCAAAGTGAAATGGGATGCCTTTGAAGGTAGTGGGTCTCTCCTCACTGGAGGTCATCAAGTAAAGACCAGATGTCTACTTGCCAGGGCTATACAGAAGATTCTTGTACAGGTGTTGGTTGAGCTAGATGGCCTCTGAAGTCCCTTCCAACTCTGACATTCTGTGATTCACTTACCATATTCATTTCAGGAAAAGGTCATGAGGTGGGTGCCAACCCCCAGATAAACCACATATCTATGGTTAGCCTGTAATGCACAAAGAACCCTCCAATTCACCCAGCACACTGAAACTGATACCATGGCACTGGAAGTTCCAAATGACTCATCTTGGCATGGCAAGGAAACCGCTGGAATGGAACAATGCTTTTAGTTTGTCTATCTTTCCAGAGAAGACTGTACTTACATTGCCATCTAGTGGTGCAGATCGCTGGCTGGCCTCAATGCACGGATAAGGGAGACACAAACAGTTGAAACAATCTCAGTATTCTAAGTTTTCCTTTTGAAAAACATATGATAGCAAAGATTTATTTGAACTGATGTGGAATGAAGTGAGCAGAACTAGGATAACAATTTATCCTAACACATCAACATTGTAAAAATGAACAATTTTGAAAGACTTAAGAGCTCTGATCAAGGAAATAATCAACCATGATTTCAGAGAGCTGATGATAAAGAATGCTACTCACCTCCTAACAGAGAGGTGATGGACTAATAGGCAAAATGAGACACATTTTTTTTTTTGTTTTGGAATTTCGTTTTGCTTGATTGTGCTTGTTTGTTAGAATGGCTTTGGTTTTTCTTTCTTTTTT
>CM053627.1:153213249-153247934 GCA_028646595.1 Phalanger gymnotis | reverse complement strand
TGAATAAATTTTTTGATGCCTTCTGCTTGGAGAATTCTGTACACCCAATGATTTCGAACTATTCAGATATTTATATGATCCTTTTTGAGATCATAAATTCGGCCTTCCTACTACACATGTAGAAAACATTTTATTAAATAAGAAAGGATTTATGTATAACATGTGATTTGAATGACAAAGTATATCATACATATTATTAGCATTAAGTATATAGTAATTTCTTTTTTTTATTTTAAAATAGATTTTATCGAACCCTGTATACCATCTCCTTCCCCAGACAGAATATAATGTTTCATAAGAAATAATTTTATAAGCTATTATTTCAATATTCCAGAATTCTTCATACTCTAGACCTCTAGAATATTTGCACTCCAAATAAATCTAAGCTAATTCTGGAAACTCAGGAGCAGAAAAATGAACTTTAGTTAAGTAAAAGCCCATTGAAGAGATGTGTATCAATGGTTTAATCCTCTCTGAAAACAATGACTCCCGTTCAAACCTTAGATTAGTTCCTAAAACCTTGGAAAACCCTTACTTAGCCATTAAGTGTGAGTAGAGAAGCCAGGTGGGATTCTTTGGAGGACCTCTAAATGCTTCCCTATCCAGATATAGTTTTCATCGTAGTGCAACTAAATGAATACTAGACTTAGAATAAAAATGTTTGGTCTCTAGCTCTCAGTTCTACCACTTACTAGGTCACATGGTGTTGGGGAAGTTACTCAAACTCTCTGAGACTCAGGCCTTTTGTTCATAAAGTGGAGATATTATTGCCAGGCCTATTTACATCACAGGATGGTTTTGAAGATCAAATGAGATGATGCACGTGAAGGGGTTTTATTGTACCTATAAATATTAGATATCTAGCTCTACAATCCTAAAATTATATTATCTTTAGTAATAACAGCTCATTAGGGGAAAATGTGTTTTATCAAGTTAGCAAAAAGTCAAGTAGGGCAAATGGAATATGGGACAGTTTTGAAGTGGGGGATGGAAAGGAACTTTGGAACATAAGATTGTGAAAGCCAGGAGATAATATTGGATAGGCAGGAGGCTATAGTGAAAGAGCATTGGATTTACAGTTAAAGGACTTGGTTTCAAATCCCAGCTTTGCTACTTTTGTATGACCTTGGTCAAGTTTCTTTACTTCCCTGGGCCTCTACAAAATGAAGGCATTGCACTACATAATCCCTAAGTCTCCTCCCTATTCTAAACTTATGATTTTCTAACACTGGACGCCTGTAGGGGGAAGGGAATTAATGAAAGGAGAGGTGGGTGGTGTCCCAATGACGAGCTTTGTCTAGGGTTGGCCCCAAGCATTCTTTCTGAAAACAACACCTTTATTCACACCTCCTACTCATATTTGAGGAACATTAATGTGAAAAACAGCCTTCTTTCAGTGACTGAATTTCATGGCAATATATTTTAAGAATAGGAGAAGATCACTGAATTTCAGGATGTGGGATTTGAGGTCTCCAACAAATGCTGGGAAAATATCAGAGTGGGAGTGACTTTGTCTTCTGTAGATACTAATTTCCAGTGCCAACTTTCAAAACCCTTTGCTGGCATGCACATGGTACATACAAGTAGGGAATTGTATGTAAAGTCTGGGATCCCTGCTCCCCTCCTAATGAGGTTCACTTAGTAGGTAAGTCCTAAGGATCTGACTGAGAATCTGAGATTTCATTAAAGAATCTGTAATATAACCTGGTGTGACACAGAGTCACAGACCTACAGATGGAAGAAACCTTTCTAGCATAATACCCTCATTTTACGGACGAAGAAATTTTCCCACCCAAGATCACAGAGGTAGCAAGTGGAAGAACTTGGATTTGAACTCAGGCCCAATGACTCCAAGTTCATCATTCTTCCCACTTTCAACCTATTTCCTCCCCATCATGGCTGCTGGGATAATGAATGCCTCCATAACAGGTTTCACTCAGAATACTTCAATACTACCAAGCTCATGACTCTACCTATAACTGACAAATTTAGCATTTCCTAAAACTCAGCCAGGTTAGATGTCTTGTGTTTAACACATAGCAGATCAGTGGCAGGGGTGGAGAGGTAAAATTTGAAGTAAGATCTTGTTGCCTATACACCTAGTATTCTATCTAAAAGCTGTGCTGTTTCAAAGATAATAACTAAGTAACTCTGGTTCCTTTCTGGGGAGATAGGAACTTGTATTTGTGGTTATTTATGCTCTATATTTAGCAGATGCGAATATACTAGTTCACAGGGGAACATTTACAAACAAAAGACTATTTTGGCAATTATATTCCTGCAGCAGTGGTTAACTGCCTTAATCAGACAACACAGAGTAGTCCTTTCTTACTTAGAGAGAATTCCTCAGTATCCTAATTTCCCACTTACCCCCCACTCCCTAGCCTGCAAAGGTAGTTGGAGGCAACTATTTTAGAAGCAATGCTGAACTAAGCTAATATTACCTTCCAAGAAATTCTAAAGCTGTCCAAAAGAATGCTACTTCATAGCAGTTGAAGGCCATAGAAAGGGCACTGGAAGAAAATAGCCGTAGCTCTGATCTCTAATAAGACCAACATGCTACATGTTATTGAGTCCTTTTACACTGGTGAATAAAGTGCTGAGCTGAGAGTCAGGAAAAAAAATCCCTCCCTTAAGAATTTCCCTATTTCTTTTGAGGGTACCATCATCCTTCCAGTGAATTGGGCTTACGATGTTGGTGTTATTCTTGATTCTTCACCTTCCTTTACTCCACATATCCAATCAGTTGCCAAATCTTGTCTTTTTTATCTCTACAATATCTTTAGTTTAGGCCCTTATCATTGCTTACCTAGATTATTGCAACAGCCTCCTAATTGGTCTCCCTGCCTCAAGTTTCTTATTTCTCCAGTCTATCCTTGATACAACTGATGAATTTATTTCATTAAAGTGTACGTTTGACCATATCACTCCCCCATTCAACAAACTCCTATAGATCCCTACTATTTTGAGGATTAATTATAAGCTTCTCTGTATAGGTTTTAGAGCCCTTCACAATCTATTAACAACTTTATTTTACATTACTCCCCTTCTTGCATTCTATAGTCCAGACAAACTGGCCTCCTTGCTGTTCCTGACATACAGTCTATCTCCCTTCTCAGCTCCATGGCACTGCTATCTATGCCAGGATGAAAGAGTCACATCCCCTAAGGGAAGAATTATAAAAATATCCCACAATATCCCCACAATATCCACAAAATCCCAGGAGAAGAAAATGACTATTTTTTTTTTCCTTTTGCATTTGTTTTCTATCTAAACCTCCTAACCTTGCCAGAAAGTACCACCTACTGGTTGCAATATAAAAGAATAATACCAGTAACTTGTCCTAAGACCATTTCTCTGTCAACTTCATCCAAAAAAAGATGAGAAGTCACATGGCTTCCCTGGCTTCCTTCAATACTCTGCTTTAATCCCTCCTTCTGCAAAAGGTTTTCCCAGTCTCTCATCCCCTGGTGCCTTCCCTCTGAGGTTATCTCCCATTTACATTGTATACATCATGTATTTCATTGCACATTCTTTTCTCCTTAGAATGTGAGCTCCTACAAGACAGAGATTGTGCTTTTGCCTTTCTTTGTATTCTCAGAGCTTAGCACAGTACTTGGCCCATAACAGGCACTCAGTAGATGCTTGTTTGACTGACTGAAGAATGAGACTAATAACAATTATAATAACAACTCATATTTACATCAGGGTTTAACAAAACATTTTAGCCACAGTATCTCATTTCATCTTCACACCATGAGGTAGGTGCTATTATTATCTTGATTGTATAGAAGAGAAAACCAAGCCTGTGACATGTTAAATGATTTGCTGAGGGTCACTGATCTAGTAAGTATCTGGGGCAAAATTTGAATATATGTACAACAATAAGAAAACATGACCTCAGTACCCAGTAAATACTGTGGGTTTTTTTTGAGGGGACACTAATAACTGGGGAAATCAATAACTACGAGGCTAAATCTTGGGCGGCAACTACTACTAGCTCTAGTTCACCACACAGATGATTCTTTTCTTCCTATCCTGAGACCTATCGAGTTTAAACAATTGACGGATATACTTAATATCCTCATTTGAAGATGATGTAGTCACTGCCTCCTTGGCTTTGTGAGCCAGAGAAGAGCAGTTTAATGGTTCAATTAACTCCTTGAGGAGATACATGGTGCTTGAGATATGCCAAATAAGCAGCAGGAAACCTCTGTGGGGGAAGAAAAAGGGGAGTCCTACCTTGTGAAGCCATCGCTTATCGCGGTGCCAGATGTAGCTGGTGTTTTACTATTGCTTTCTTCCAATAGCAGTGCTCAGGGGGGATAAACTTTACTTAACCTAATTAATTTTAATCACAGCTTTCAAATCTCATACTGTGAAAAGAATTACAAATTGGAATACATTAATAGAAGCCATAGTTTATGCTGCAAGCTAATCATGAAATGTGCATTTACATTTTCTGCATGAGTTTGCAATTACTATTGAAATAAAATTCGGTTATGTCCTTTTAAATTACTAAAATGTGAAGAGCAGATTGAGCTGGGCCCATTTGGGTGCTAAATGGGTAGAAGAAAGTCTACATTTCAAAGAATTAGTCTTGGCATACTCTGTCTGGGTTGTCGGGGTGGGAAATGATTTCCAATTGTCTGCTTCTAGGCAATTTCTGTTACTTAAGTAATACTCTTCTCAACTGATTGTGTGCTTAACAATTGAGTCCAAAGGATAACTATGATTGGGAGAAGAATTACATATAATTTTTTGTTTGTATGTAATTATATGTATGTTTGTGTGTGACTTCATCGACCCTCCAATGAAAGAGGCTACAGCACCGCGATGGGCATAACTCTAGGTTGAAAAGCTGTAAGCTTTCTGAACTGCCTTCTCCCAGCCCAGATGTAGTGTAGAACACAGATATTCAAGGTTGTTCCAAATGGTTATCTCCTGATTTGTCTTGAGTTTATCTTCTATTTGGCCATCTAGGTGGATCTCTCTATCTTATTTAGGCCTGGACAGAGTCTATGAGGTATAGAATGTATTTAACCTTCTCCCATGTATGTCTAGAATCCCATATATCTTGGTCAATCCCTTATCAACTAATACACAGTTTACAAGGGGTAAGGTAACTCTATATCTTTAAAGCAGTCAGTTAATCAATAAGCATTTATTAAATGCCTACTATGTGCCAGTCACTGTACTAACACTGGGGATACAAAGGAAGGTAAAAGATAGTTGCTATTCTCATAGAACTCATAGTCTAATGGAGAAGACAACATGCAAACAACTATGTACAGATAAAATATAAACAGATCAATTGGAAATAATCAATAGAAGGAAAGCACTAAAATTAAAGGGGATATGGAAAGGCTTCCTGTCAAAGGTGGAATTGTAGCTGAGATTTGAAGCCAGAGAAGCCAAGAGGTAGAGATGAGGAGGGAGAGAATGGTAAACATGAAGGTATGCTTCACCTCAGCCATATACATGCACATGTATTTATATACACATATATGTATATATACATATATGCACATATGCATACACATGTGTATACACATTCATGATTATACAAGTATATGTGTATTCTATATCAAGAATTCCTTTTTAAATTTTAAAATATTTTATTTTTTAATTACATATAAAAATAATTTTTATATTAAAATTTTTTTTGAGTTCCAAATTCTCTCCCTCCCTCTCTCCCCTCCCTCCTCATTGTGAAGACAAGTAATTTGACATAGGTTATACATGTGCAGTCTTTCACAACTCTACCAACAATGTATTATTGTCCCAATTTTCCCACATCCTCTCCAACATTTGTCATTTTCTGTCTTATTGATCAATCTGATAGGAGTGAGGTTGTACCTCAGAAGTGTTTTAGTTTGCATTTCTCTAATCAATAGTGATCGAAAGCACCTTTTCATATGATTACAGATAGCTTTGATTTCTTCATCTAAAATCTGCCTGTCCTTTGACCATATATCAATTGGGGAATGACTTTTATTCTTATAAATTTGACTCAGTTCTCTATATTTTTGAGAAATGAGGACTTTATCAGAGAAAATGGCTATAAAATTCCCCCCTACTCCACAGTTTTATGCTTTTCTTTTAATCTGGACTGCAAAGGGGTTTTTTTGTGTGCAAAAACTTTTAAATTTAATATAATTTGGTTGCTATATCATTTGGTGCATATTTGTTTAGTACTGATATTACTTCATTGTCTATGGCATCTTTTAGCAAAATGTAGTTTCCATGTTTATCTCTTTTAATTAGATCTATTTTTGCTTTTGCTTTGTCTGAGATCATTATTGTTACCCCTACTTTTTTTACTTCAGTCAAAACACAACATATTCTGCTCCAGTCCCTTATCTTTACTCTGTGTGTGTCTCTGCTTCAGATGTATTCCTTGTAAACAACATATTATTTGGTTCTAGTTTTTAATCCACTCTGCTATTCACTTGTTTTCTGGGTGAGTTCGCCCCATCCACATTCACAATTATGATTATTGTGTATTTCTTTCCATCCTACTTTCCCCTTATTTATCCTTCTCTCTCCTTTCATCCTGTCCCTCCTCCAAAGTGTTTTGCTTCTGACCACCACCTCTCTCACCACTCTGTCCTTCCTTCTATTAGCTGCCCCTTCTCTTATCTCCCATTCCTCCTACTTCCCTACAGGGTAAGATAGATTTCTATACCAAATTGAGTGTGTGTGTTATTCCCTCTTTGAATCAATTGTAGTTGTCTGCCACCACCACTATCGCACCTCTGCCATCTCCCATTCCACTGTAAAAGCTCTTTTGTGTCTTTTTATGTGAGATAATTTACCCCATTCTACCTGTCCTTTCCCCCTTCTCCCAGTGCATTCCTCTTTCTTAATCCTTAATTTCATTTTTAGATATCTTATAATTGCCAACTCAAACTCAAGCCCTCTATATATGTATAATGCTTCTAACTGCCCAAATAATAATAAAGTTCTTAAGAGTTACAAATATCCTCTTCCCATATAGTAATGTAAACAGTTTAACTTTATTAAATTCCTTATGATTTTTCTTCCTGTTTACCTTTTTATGCTTCTCTTGAGTCTTGTATCTGAAAGTCAAATTTTCTGGTCTTTTCACCAGGAATGCTTGAAAATCCTCCATTTGATTAAAAATCCATTTCCTCCTTGAAGTATTATACTCAGTTTTGCTGAGTAAATGATTCTTGGTTGTAATATAAGCTCTTTTGCCTTCTGTGTTATCATATTTCATGTCCTCTAATTCTTTAATGTAGAAACTGGTAAATCTTGTGTTATTCTGACTGTGGCTCTACCATACTTATATTAGTTCTTTCTGTCTGCTTGCAGTATTTTCTCCTTGACCTAGGAGCTCTGGAATTTGGCTATAATATTCCTGGGAGTTTTTATGTTGGGATTTCTTTCAGGAGGTTATTGGTGGATTCTTTCAATTTCTATTTTACTCTCTGGTTCTAGGATAAGTTTAGGCTCTTTTTTTTATTATGGCTTTCAGGTAGCACAAGAGTTCTTAAATTATTTCTCTCTTGATCTATTTTCCAAGTCAGTTATTTTTCAATGAGATATTTCACATTTTCTTCTATTTTTTCACTTTTGATTTTGTTTTATTGTTTCTTGATGTCTCGTGGAGTCATTAGCTTCCAGTTGCCCAATTCTATTTTTTAAGGAATTATCTTCTTTAGGGAATTTTTGCACATCTTTTTTCATATACCCAATTCTGCTTTTTAATGAGTTCTCTTCAGTGGATTTTTGTGCTTCTTTTGCCATTTAGCTTATCCTGTTTTTTGTGTTATTTTCTTCAGTACTTTTTGTGCCTCCTGTACCAAGCTGTTGACTCTTTTTTCATGTTTCTTTTGCATCTCTCTCATTTCTTTTCCTGATTTTTCCTTTACCTCTCTTGTATGAGTTTCGAAATCCTTTTTGATCTCTTCCAGGAATTCTTTTTAGAAGATTAATTTAAAATTTTTCTTTGAGGCTTTGGATGTAGCTGTTTTTGACGTTGTTGTCTTCTTCTGAGTTTGTGCTTTAATATTCCCTGTTGCCATAGTAATTTTCTATGGTCAGTTCTTTGTTTTTGTTGTTTGCTCATTTTTCCATCCTATTTCTTGATTTTTAACTTTATGTTAAAGTTGGGCTTGGCTCCCAGGGCACTGTTCCAAGCTTCAGGTTTTTCACACTGCTGTTTTCAGAGCTAGTTCTGGGACTCTTTAAGTTTTCAGTTCTTCCAAAGTGGTATATTCTAAAGAGAGGTGTGGTCACTGCTCTCCTGGCCTGTGAGTGACCATAAGCATGCTTTTCTGCCCTGTAACTGTGACCAGAGTCCCTCCTCCTACTTGTCCTAAGGCTGTAACTTGGAACCGTGTGTGTGTGCGCGTGCGCGCGCGTGTGTGTGTATTGGCAATCAAAATGGGCTCTTAGCACTTAGTTCAACCAAGTGCCCTTGAAAAGTTGGCCTTTATTTTCTTGATTGAATTAGGAGTCCTTGATGACCTCCTTGCCTCAAGGGAAGGCCTAGTTTACATGGGTTTCAGTGACATATTTGTGACACCAGAGGCTTTTAGACCACATGGGTTTAAGTTGCCTCTTTGTGACGATTGTAGGTCACGTGGGTGAGTCGCATGTGTGACTCATCCTTGACTCTGAAAAAGATATAAAACCAGGGGTTGGCTTTCTCTTTTTCAGAGCTCTGACCCACAGCCATGGTGGTGCATGTGACTCTGGGCCAGCCCTTGTTATGAGCTCCTGGGCTGAACTTAGATGTTGGTAACTATGAATTGTATTTGGCCTGTCAATATTTGTAATTTGTTTGTATTTGCTCTGAAGTTCAGGGTGCTGGCTTTTTCCCCTGAACTAAGTGAATGGTATTTGTATGCTAGATTAAAGTGAGATTGTCAACCCCTTAACATTGCTTTCCTTAGAAAAGCAGATCAAAAGAACCTGGCCTTTTGCAGTGCTCTGTGAGCTGGTTGTTGTTGATTTTACACCCCCCACAGCAGCTGCTAGCTGGATTGTTGAAACAGAGCAATACAATAGAGTCCTGCTCCCAGTGCTAGTAAAGGGTCCCCTGTAATCTCCGTCTGACTAGCTGTCCAACCCCGTCATTGTCTATGGGCTGAGAGCTCTGTAAACTGCTGCAGCCACTGCTTCAGTCACCCCCAAAGCCTGTTGCTATCTTGCCAGTGTGTGGCCTTCTCAAGAGCACTTTGCACTGACCCCAGTGAGACAGATCTTATCTGCCAACCTTCTAAGTTTTCGATGGGCTTCGCAAGACTGCCAAAAGAAGTCAGTGCTACAAAAAAGGTTAAGAATTCCTCTTCTCTGTAGTATACTAGTCATTTATTCTCTCAGAATATTGATTTTCACATTAGAAAAAACATTTCCTTTTACCTCTTAAATCCTCCAAATCTATGATTCTATGAAACACACATAAAGTACATATACATGTACATGTAGCTGTAGTTATAGATATATACAATACAACTTGTATGGAATAATTCTGCAAATTATCTAGTCTCATTTTACAGATGAGGAAACTGTGGCCCAGAAAAGTGAAGTGACATGTAGGACTTCACACCTTTTAAGTGGTGGCACAGAAGACAGTGACTTGGGGTCAGGAAGTGTGAGTTCAAATCCTGCCTCAGACACTAGCTGTGTGACCCTGGACAGATAATAGACCTTTCTCAGTCTCAGTTTCTTCATCTATAAAATGAAAGAGAAAGGGCCTCTAAGATTCCTTCTAACTCAAATTCAATGATCCTAAGTGTCTGAGGTAGCATTCAAATCCAAATCTTCCTGAGTTTGGTGCTCGATACACACTACACTGCATTGTTTCTGTGCTGGAGAACCTGGGTTTGAATCCTGGCTCTGCTTCTAGCTTTGTGACTTTGGACAAGTCACTATCCCTCTACAGGCTCTAATGTTCTATAAAATGATGGGTTATCCTATTCTACATGATATCTAAGAGTCCTTCTTGTTCTAAATCCTATGACTTCATGATGTTTCTGAAAAGGGGCACATGTAAACATGCTCCTTCTAGTAATATAGGCATATTATACATACATATAAATTATATGCTCCTTATACATATGTATGTAAGCACAATTCATATGTAAGGTGTTCACGTGGGCATGCTCCCCTCTAATACACAAATACATATATATTTGTATATATGTATGTATATATTTGCACATATATGTATATATATACACACATGTATGGCTATTTGTTTTATTGGAGATTTTATTTCCTGGTCTTGATATTATCTTAGGGCCCAAGCAAAAGGAAAGAGATGGGGATATGTAGCACTACATGCCCCTACCCTATTACATCTTGCATGGTAGTGGAAGCAGCAGTAGGCTGACATTTGAGAAGGGGGAGACAATATGCAAACCAATCTATACAAACAAGCTACATAGAGGACAAATAAGAAATGATTAATAGAGAGAAGGAAGACACTAGAATTAAGAGGGGTTAAGAAAGGCTCCCTGTAAATGGGATTTTGGTTGAGACTTAAAGGAAGCCAGGGAAGTCAGCAGACAGAGTTGAAGGGAGAAGAGCATTCTAGGCATGGGAAAACACCTAAGAAAATGCCCAGAAATGAGAGATGGTGTGTTTTGTTTGTGGGAGAGCCAGGAGGCCAGTGTCACTGGATAAAAGAGTATATGGTGTGGAGTAAGGTGTAAAAAAACTGGGAAGTCAGGAGGGAGAGAGGTCCTAAGGACTTTAAATGCCAAAGAGAGCATTTTGTAGTTGATCTTGGAGGTGATAGGGAGCTATTGGAGTTTACTGAGTAGGGAGGGTGGCACAATCAGATCTGCACTTCAGGGAAAATCACTTTAATAGTTGAATGGGGAATGAATTAGAGAGGGCGGAGATGTGAGGCAGGCAGACCCACTAGCAGGTCATTGCAATAGTTCAGGCATGAGGTGATGAGGGTCTCAACTAGAATGGTGGCAATGTGAGAGGAGAGCAGGGCCATTTTTGAGAGATGTTGCAGAGGCGAAATAAACACACATTGGCAATAGATTGGATATGGGGGTGAGGAGGGACAGAGAGTGAGAAACTGAGGATGACTCCTGGGTTTCGAGCCTGAGGGAGTAGAGGGATGGTGCTGTCCCCTATAATATGGAAGGTAGGAAGGGGAAAAACTTAGGGGGAAAGATAATAAGCCAGTATACCTGAAAGTATTAGAAGACGGCAATCATCCCCTCACCCTCTGAAGCTTACTACTTGTGGGATCTTGAAATTAACTTTTCTGAGCCTCAGTTTCCTTAATCTATAAAATGAATGGGCTGGACCAGACGGCCTTTGGGTTCTTCTCAAGTTCTAGATGTGTCATTCTGTGATTGTCCACACTAAGTTTTCCAAACTAATCATTCCCAGATCCCGTCACCGTTCTTCAGATGATAGGGTTTTTAGGCTCCTAATCACGCCAGATGACCAACCCTGGTCATATTCTAGTTTGAGCATTTTGTAACTAGGTGGCACAGTAGATACATCATTGACCCTGGAGTCAGGAAGACCTGAGATCAAATCTGACCCTCAAACATTTATTAGCTAGCCCTGTCTGCCTCAGTTTCCTTATCCATAAAATAAGCTTCTTAAAATTGGACACAATAGGAGCAGCTAGGTGGTGCAGTGAATACAGCACCTCCTGACCTAGAATCAGGAGGACCTGAGTTCAAATCCAGCCTCAGACACTTGACACTTACTGGCTGTATGACCTGGAGCAAGTCACTTAACTCCTGATTGCCTTGTTGTGCCCCCTCCAAAAAAAATGGACACAATACTGTAGATGATTTTTGACCAGAAGAAGTGACAGTAGAAGACCCCAAACACAAGGCATAGTGGAAAGATCACTGGATTTGCAGTTAGAAGATTTAGGTTCAAATCCTAACCCTGCTTCATAATACCAAGGTGACCCAGGAAGTCACTAGGGAGTGCTCTCTAGACCTCAACTTCTTCATCTGTAGAACGAGTGGGAAGAACTAGATCGCCTCCAGCGTTCTTTTAAGCTCTGAATGTATGATCCTTTGCCCTTCCTTGACCTAGAGTATTTTTTCCATAGACAGCTATGTCATAGTATTGGCTCGTATTATTGAGCTCCTGGCCCTCATAACCAGCCTCTCCACTGCCAATCTCTGACCGCTCCACTCTAACCTATATGCTGCTGCCAGATTAATCTTCTTAATGCACAGTTTTAATTATGTCATTTCCTTACTCAAAAGGTTTCAATTATTCTTTCTTGCTTAAAACCCAAACTCCTTGGCCTGACCTAGACTATGAAAGCTGAAAGAGGCCTTAAAAGTTCATCTCTCTGTAGATGTAGATGAGGAAACTGAGGCCTATGGAGGCTAAGTAATTAACCTCAGGCCATATAGCAAGGTAAGGATGGAGTAAGGATCAGATAAAATCCCAGTCAGGGATTCTTGATTCTACATAATTTTTGTTGTGGTGGTTGTTCAGTTGTTTCAGTTATTTCTGACTCTTTCTGACTCCATTTGGGGTTTTCTTGGCTAAGACACTGGAATGGTTTGCCATTTCCTTCTCCTGCTTATTTTACAGATAAGGAAACTGAGGCAGACAGGTTTAGCTAATAAATGGTTGAGGGCCAGATTTGGACTCAGGTCTTGCTGACCCCAGGGTCAGTGCTCTATCTACCGTGCCACCTAGTTACAAAATACTAGTTCACAATCAAGACCCTCCTCAGCCTAGATACTACTAAACTTTTAGCTAGTCCCTTGAACACAAGGGTGTACTGGAGCCAGCTGTGACTTGTAAGAGTCAATTGCTAAATTTTCAGGTGTGAGCATTTACACCTCAGATGGCAGTAATCATAACAAATCATGGCTTTATCTACTGTTTTCTTGATTGTCTAGACTTAAGAAAGTGTTAATAATACAGATTAAACTTAAAGGTATGTGTGCATACATTTTTCCCCCAAGAGCCCAGTTGTCAAACATCTACCAGCACACCCTTACCAGAACACACAGCTTACTTTTCTTGTCTTCAGACCCTAAGGAGTAAGAGCTCATGACATGTAGGTGCCCCCAGATCCAGCTGTACTCTAAGCCATCGTCCTGCCATATCCCTTTCTCACTGCTCCCCTTGCTCTGGGAACAATAACTAAAATGACATGTCAGCCAGTTGCTCTATGGCTCCAATCACCTAAGCTCCTTGGAGGAGGGATAATTTCACACTTTGTACCTAGAATAAGGTCTAGCCACTAAATAAATACTCGATTGAATGATAACAATAGCTAGCATTTATGTAGTGCTTTAAGGTTTGCAGAGTGCTTTACAAATATTATCTCATTTTTTCCTCACAACAACCATAGAAAGTAGGTGCTATTATTATCCTAACACAGATGAGGAAACCAAGGCAGAAGGAGATTAAAATATTTACCCAGGATCGCATAACTACTAAGTATCTGAGGCAGAGTTTGAACTCAAGTCTTCCTGCCTACATGTGCCTAGCTGCTAAATGATTGATTCCTGTTACTTTCCAGGTCAATGCTACCACTCCCCCATATGTGCAATTTTCTCCAATTAGAATGTAAACTCCTTGAGGCCTAGGACTGTTTGTTTCCCTAGGCTTTAGTCTAGTGCCTGGCATATAAAAGAGCCCCAACAAATATTGACTAAATGAATGATAAGCCAAAAGATGCAAAGTATTTTTTTTTCTTTCTTCACACTGGTGGTTGTCAAGCCATCTCTTCTCAAGGAAGTTGCAAAATTTTATAGAAGTATAACAGGTGGGTGCTTTGACTCTTGCCAGTGCATTACCTTTTAGTCACAGCTTCATTTAGGGCAGCTGGGTGGTGCAGTGGATAGAATGTCAGACCTAGAATCAGGAAGACTCATCTTCCTGTGTTAAATCTAGCCTTAGACACTTACTAGCTGTGTAAACCTGAGCAAGTCATTTACTCCTGTTTGCCTTTCAGTTTCCTCATCTGTAAAATGGGCTGGAGAAGGAGTGGCGAACCTCTCCAGTACCTCTGCCAAGAAGACCCCAAATGGAGTCACAAAATTGGGAACAACTGAATAACAACAATATACCTTCATTGTTTTGATCTGATCATAGATCATAAATGTTAGAACTAGAAGGCACCTTAGAAGTATTCTGATAGTCCAGTCCTCCTTATCTTATAAATCAGTAAATTGAGGTCCATTCTTGGTAAGTGACTTGCCCAGGGGCTCATGCAGCTAATCAGGGGCAGGATTTGTACCTAGGTCTTCTTGACTCCAATACCATCACTAGCCATTATACAACACTGCCTCCTAAAGGGAGGCTGGCTTATTGAAGGAGTGGTGATCTAGGATATAGGATGGCACTGAGTTTGAGAGCAAAGGGCACCTTGCTAGTGGAGCCTGTGTGTTCTCTCTTGACCCCTGACTGAGAGGAATGGATACCCTGGCAGCTAATGCCTTGCAGAAGGAATCTCCCTCCTTCTTTCCCCTTCTCCTTACTCTTATTCCTTATGAAAAGAACAGGCATAATTAAAGGCACACACCTCAAACCCCTATCAGGAAGCAGAGATTCATTTATTTGAAAATGAAACCATGCCTGGCATCTCAGTACTTAACCTCAGCAGAGATCAGCAGAAAGCTCTGAGTTCCCATAGTACATCAATGGAAACCCAGATCAGATTTGTTGTGAGTAAAAAGCCCTGGGTGGACCCCTCATCAATTTCCCACTGGGAGTGACTGAAGTGGAGGAGTAGGCAGGGAACTACATTTCTGGGCTTTTTGCCTGCCAGCCACTGAGAGGCTGATTGCAGGGATTAATGAGGTATGTGGAATAGGGAAGTGAGGTCCATTGATGTTAGCTTGCTCATATTAATCTATAATAATTATATACAAGCATGCCTTAGTAAAACCCTTGATGAAAATGCAGAGGAAGGGCTATGAATGAATGATCTGACTAGATAATTCTCACCCAACCTTTGACTAATGAGAGAAGAGCAGCACCACCTACAAGGGGGTAGAGCCAAGGGATAAGAGGCAGTCAGTTTTCTGAGCGCTACAGAGAGACCCAGGAAGGTTAGTGGTTAATACCATGCATCTTTTTACATTAGGTGGTAGGAATGCCAGGTAGGGCTGAACATTTAATTGACTTAACATGCTCTGATCCCAGTTGTTGATTGGGGCCAGGTACTGATGTAACAGAAGCATGCCCTCAGGTTGGAGGAACACTAGAAACAGGGATAACTAAATTTCCTGAAAAACCTAACAGCCAAAAGCATTTGTACAATATTAAAATTGTTTACATTCCAGGATTTCTTTAATTAAACCCATGTCCCCTGTGACACAGGACACTAAATGTGCCCAAAGCAGAATCTTCTAGTATCAGTCAGTGTACCTGAACCAGGATTGTTGTTCTTCCTGCTGCGGACCCCAGCTAATCTCTAATCGTTGTTTTTCTTTTACTAATGGGAGAATGGTTTGTTGGGATATTTATGTCTGAGGCAGAATTGTGGAGACTCGCATCAAACTTATTTACATCTTCAACAAAGAGAAAGTGTTGTACAGTGGATTGGGTCCTAACCCAGAGACCAGAGGCTTGGATTTGAATCCTACCTCAACCCTTCGTTAGTTGGCTGATGCTGGCTAACTCACTTAATCTTAGCTTCCTAATTTATAAAGCGACACTAATAATCATTGTATAATGTTAGAGCTGGGAGGAACCTAGAGATGTGTCTAAACCCATAATTTTGCAGATCTAGAGGGTCATAGATCAAAGGAGATCATAGACTTAGAGTTAGAAGCGTTCTTATCCAACTCCTCCATTTTACACTGAGGAAACTGAGACTTAGAGAGATGAAGTAATGACCAAGGTCACATAGGCAGTAAGGGAGTCAGGCAGCATTTGAACTCGCATCCACTGGATCCAAACCCAGTGTTCTTGCCATTTTGGAAAAGACCTCAGAAACCATCTAGTTCTAATTTTTACAGATCAGGAAGCTGGGGATCATAGAGGTCAAGTTAACTTGCACAAGGTCACAGAGGAGCCAAGTGGCAAAACTGGGACTCAGTCCCAGCGCTCTTCCCATGACAACAGGCTTCTGTTACCTCCTCATGCTTTCTTATAATAAATATAAACCATTCTTCTTCCTGAGGGCCACATACACCATACATAAGAGCCAACCGTTGGTGTGATTTATGAAATGTAAAAGCCCTTGGTTGGTCTAGCGGTGCCTTTTTTTTTGTCCTTTGAAGCCTAATCAAAATGGAACCAAATTCCTACACGCTCCAAATGTTTGGGGAAGATTCCTTAACACCTTGTAATACATGTGGAAAAGACTGATCAAAGGAAAATTAGATGGCAATTTGTTAAAGAAATCTGTGGCGGCATTTTAATTATAAAATATTCCTCTGACTGAAATGAAGAACTTCCCAGGAAATGCTTTATACGTTAGAGACGCTCTCTTCATATTTTATCACAAGTTATTAAAGCCCTACGCAGAGCAGCCTTCATGTCAGGAAGCATCCGAGATGCTGCATAATATAGTTGACACATATCCGCAGCACTTTCTACTTCCCAGATCTAGAAGGATTAAGGAGTTCGTCTTCCTTCTAGGTTACAGGAAGTGGAATGGGGAGAGATGGAGAAAGGGGTTTGGGATGGCGAGAGATGTAGAGGGATGGGGAGGGGTCTGTCTTCTACAGAAGAGGAAAGAGGCCTTAGGGCAAAGGGGTCTTGCCGGGGACATATAACAGGACAGTATGAAAGCAGTTTTGAAGCATTAGAACCTATCCTCTAGTCCAGGGGTGGGGAATGTGTGGTCTCAAAGCCACATGTGGCCCTCTAGGTCCTTAAGTGTGGCCCTTTGCCCAGAGGGTAGCACTTGTGGACCTAGAAGGCCACATGTGGCCTTGAGGCTGAAGGTTCCCCACCCCTGCTCTAGTCAATTTGTTTCACCATTCACCCCTATATCCCTTTAAGAAACATTAGACACTCATCTCTGAAATCATTTCATAGGGAAGCAGGCTCAGCTTCCATTAATTAAAAATATACTGGACTAAGTTGCCAGAAACCCTGGGTTTGAAAAATTCCAGCGTTACAACTAACATTATCTGACCTTGGTGAGTTAATCAACCGATTGATAAAAGAGCAATTATTAAGTACCTGTTGGTGCAAGACATTGTGCTAGGTGTTAGAGATACAAAGACAAAAAAAAAAAGAGTCCCTGTCTTGCATTCTGCCTAATCTAACCTCTAGGCTTCCTTATTTGTTGGATGAGACTGGGGAGGGATGAATTAAATTAACTCTGAAGCTCGAACAATCTGTTAAGCTATGAATCAATCTCCTAAGTGTCAAGCTATTCACATCTGTGTAGTAGTGTCTGACTTGCTGAATTCTTGCCTGGAAATAAATGAGGGGTAGTGAGCTCATACGCTCATTTCACTATGTTTTTCTGTTAGCAAGTTCTCTTCTTTGTAGAGAAGATGTTTGACAAAGAGAAAGAGAACAGTGTGATGGTGAACTGTAATGGTGAAATTAAAGCTGGGTGGACGTGGGATAAATTCTGCTTCGGATACTTAGTAGTTGTGTAGTTAGACAAGTCACTTCACCTTCTGAGACTTATCTACTAAGTTACACATAGGTTATTGACCTAAGGAGTCAGGTAGGGTTAAGATGAAACTAGAGTTTCAAGGTGAGATCTTTTATGCTCCCGGAGTAGAATCATTCAATGGCAGAGATGGGAGGGACTTAGAAATCATCCAGCCCATTCCCTTCACTTACAGATGAAGATGCCGAAGACCAGAGAATTGAAAGGGTTTGCTCATCTTCGTTTCAAAGTTGGGACTATTACCCAAGTCTCCTTCCTCTCAGAATTTTTCCCTTTCCATTAGGCAGCACTGCCTCCTTTGGAACTCTTAGTTTTGACGTACATTCGTATTATTCTTTGGCCCAAGCAGAGAACAGGAGTTTAGGAAATATGTTGGTTTTTGCTGGATTCTTACAAATGATCAAATTCAGAATTCTTAATAGCAGAGCCAAATAAAGCGACTTGGAGCCAGATCTCCAAGAACATTTAATTGGTAAAATTTAAAACATGGAGAGAAAACTTTCCATCGTTTTTCTTTTTCCTATTTCCAAATCCACATCAGGGGCTTAGAATGGAAGAGTTGGTCTTCCTTTCAGTGGAGCACTGGTTTCCATGGCAACTTGGCTTCTTCCTCTTCAGAGTTACAAGCTGGGAAATTCTCTTAAATGCTTAGGTAGGATGGCTGCCTTTGAAATTGTGCTGGGGACCAGTCGTGTGGTTTGTGCTGTGTGTCCTAGACAATCACTTCTGGAGATCTGTGACTTGGTTGGTATAAAATGTATAAACGTGCATCGAGCCTGGGTCTGCTGGGTGTCAGATCACCTCACCTGTGTACACCTCTGATCAAGTGTATATCCTGAAACGAACAACAGTCCTTCTTAGACAGTTTTATTGTGCCCAAATTCTGATTCTGGAACCATGCTTCTTTTTGCCAGTCATCTTCAGCCGCACCCACTCGTTTCTCCTTCATGCTCTGGGAACAAGAGTCAGATGATCACTACCTGGCTTCTGGAAAAGCTAGTCAATCAACTAGCCGTGTTGTTCCATTCGCCATTCCTGTGACTTCCCAGAACAAAACACCCATCCTTGGCCACCACTCTCCTAAATGTGATTTCTCCCCCAATTAAATTTAAGCTTCTTGAGCAAAAGGACCATCTCTCTTTTGTATTTGTACCCCCAACACCTTGCACAGTGCCTGCCACATAGTAAGCACTCAACAAATGCTTTTTCATTCATTCATTCCTATATAATGTTCTGATAAGATATTTTCAAGAAAGATTCCACATATTTTTATGATCGAACAGGTGATGCCTGATATTCAAGGAAGCAACTGAACATTTTTTGAAAAGGTGAATGACATGATTTAATTACCATCTCTATGCCAATGATTCTTAAATCTACCTTTCCTGCCCCAATCTCTCTACTGACCTCCAGTCTCCCATTTCCAAATGCCTTTCATATAATTATCCACTTTGCAGATTGGAATTCTGATTATCCAGGCCTTTTTGCTTTTCTTCTTGCAATGAGTGGCTACTTTTGGCAGTTTTAATATTCGGGTGACCCTTGAGCACAGCATCACACGTAAGTTCCTTGTTGGTTTGTCTGGAAGATGCAAAGTTTCAATGGACAAATATTTTAAACTCTATGTTGACTGCTGGGGTTTTTCTAGATTCCCGCTATACTGACAAATCGATATTTTTCTAAGATTTGTAGTTGGCTACAACTACCTATTGGCAGAGTTATAATAGCAATGTAAATATGCAAATGCTATATATGTGTCAAACTATTCACGCGCAAGCACACACACATGCACGCATGCATGCACACACAATCTTAATCATGGCTCACATTTGGATACTGCTTTAAGGTTTCCAGAACACTTTTTTTTTCACTAGATTTGGCATCATGGATCTGGTTTGGAATCTTAGGTCTATTATTTGAAATACCTTTCCCAACACATTCTACTTATGTGGCCATGGGCAAGTCACTTAACCTCTCTACCAAAGTTAGGCTTAAGGTTAGGAAATAATAATATCTTTAGTACCTGCCTCACGGAGTTATGAGACTCAAATGAGATAACATGGAAATCACTTTGAAAACCTTAGAATGTTTTGTAAACATCAGCTATATACTTTTTTTTTCTTATTTTAATTGTCATGGTCTACGGGATTCAAATAGGAATGGTTCCCAAGCAGCAGTGTGATAGTAAATGTTTAACAACTGGCTCTCCAGGGGAAAAAGTGTATGCATGACATATTTTAAGTTTAATCTGCATTATTAACATTTCTCCATCACTTATTTTTCAACAACAACAAAAAATTTGATTCTGATTTGTAGCATTTGCTGAATTCTGAGGTGTAAATATTCACTCTGAAAATTTAACAATTGGCTCTCATGAGCTGGTATGGGCAGGCTCTAGCATATCCCGAATCCAGAGGACGAGCTGCTATCCTATTATTCTTTTATGTGAGATGTTTATGTGAGGTATGGATGAGACGATGGCTTAAAAAATAACTGAATGAGAGTATTGTGATGTAGGGTCACCTTCTGTAGAATCAATGAAAGTATCTTTGGGACAGCTCCAACAACAGAGAGGATGACATAAAGGGGAAGAACTTTTGCCCTTTCTTACATGGATATTATTTCTTCTGCTAAGTTTCAATATTTTGAGAGCTTTATTATCATTAGCGCTCTCTTACCTTTTTTGATGGAATTCAGACAGTCAGCAGACAACCTGCTGTCCTGCTGTTAGCTATTTTCTATCAAATGGTCCTCGTTTCATGTTTTGCCGTGGTGGAAGAATTTGCCACTAAGTAGCCAGTCTAGTAGTACTCTCCATTCCTAGAATGATGCTCAGAAAACAGATTCAGATTGTACCAGAATCAGACATAAACCCAGATAATGAAAATATATACTATTACATGATGAGTACTTATCAGTACTTGTGAGAGAGTTAAAGAACAAAATGCTTAGCAAACATTATACATAATGAAGAAAATTTAGAGGCCTTTCCAATATGGGGTAAAGCACAGATACCTATTATCACCACTACTATTTAACACAGTCCCAGAAATGCTAACTATGTCATTAAGACAGAGAAAATGAGTAAATAATCATAGGCAAAGAGGGAATAGAATTATAAAAAAAGAACAAAGTGCTTTAAAGTTTCCAAATTCTATCCCTCCCTGCCTTTCTTCCCCCTACCCTCTAATATAGTTTATACATGTACAATCACGTAAAACATTTCCATGCTAGTCATTTTGTTCAAAAAGACTTGATTAAAAGAGAATAAAAGAAAGTGAAAAGTAGCATTCTTTAGCCTTGTTTTAACATGTAATTGAAGAAAAATAAAATATATTAAAATTTTTAAAAAGAGATAATCAGAACCCCACTTCATACTGTAGACACCTCTGATAAAAGATAAAAGGATATAAGTGGATAAGTGAATTACCACAAATTGAAGTGGTAAACGTGTTGGTAAGGACCAAATTCACAGTTTAAATTTTAGAACTTTGTTTATTTCAAGTTATATTGTCACTTATTCAGAAAAAGAGAAATATAGAAAAGCTATTTGAAACCAAAGTCAGTCTGAGTTGTTAAAAACATAAAATGAACTAAACTACAATAACAAAGTGCTCTGGGGGGAGGGGCTCAAAGGAGAAGATCCATATATAATCAGGTAAGGCTTTAGGGAGGATGTGGTGTTTAGTTTCAAAGGACTGTAGAGCCAAAAGGGAACTTCGAGTTCATCTCGCTTAACCCCTCTTCTCCTGTTTCATTTTACAGGTGAGGAAGTTGATGGCAAGATGAGTAGAATGATTTGCCCAAGATTATGCAGGAATAGAAAATGTAGGGGTGTAACCCTGGGTCCTGTGACTCCAGATCCAGTAATTTCCCATTACATTATGCTGGTCCTCCTGAGTTAGTCACTAAAGGGTGGGTGGAAACTCAGCAAGTGAAGAGTGAGATGGAAGGTAGGAAACAGTTTTAAGCAAAAGCACTGAGATAGGGAAGCTCAAGGAGTGTTGGGGAGATAGAATGGTTCAAGGTGGGGGAAGGGTAGAATCCCCGGTAGAGAGTACTGTGAGATAAATAAGAAAAATAAAGTGATGCCTGATATTCAAGGAAGCAACTGAACATTTTTTGAAAAGGTGAATGACATGATTTAATTACCATCTCTATGCTGATGATTCTTAAATCTACCTTTCCCACCCCAATCTCTCTACTGACCTCCAGTCTTCCATCTCCAAATGCCTTTCAGACATCTAGAATTGGACGTCCAGGAGACATCTTAAACTCAGTATGTCCATCCTGTCTTCAGCATTGTAGAAGACACAGAAATGTTGGTTCTTCTATTGAAAGCAGAGGAGATAACATTGAATTGTGACATTATGAAGGTATTTCCAAGGGAAGCTAAGAATATGCAATGCAGTAGAGTGCTGAACATAGAGTCAGGAAAAACTGAGTTTGAAGACAGCCTCCAACACACACTAACTGTGGGACCTTGGGCGAGTCACTTACACCTGTTTGCCTCAGTTTCTTCATCTGTAAAATGAGGATAATAATAGCACCTACTTCCAAGGGTTGCTGTAAGGGTCAAATGAGATAATAATTGTAAAGCCCCTAGCCCAGTACTTGGCACATATTGAGTGTTATATTATTGCTAGCTATTGTTGCTGTCATCATTATTATTAAAAACACTTGGCCTTCTGATTGGCTTTCTGGTCCACGTATATATGGTCACATAATTCCACAGATCAAAAATCTCCAATGGCTTTTCTCCCTCTCTGGGCCAGCACTAACTTCTGAAAAAAAGCCAAACTTCTTAGCCTGGTTTTCAAAGTTCTTCCTACTTTGACTTCATACCTGACTCTAACCTACTTTCATCCAGTATGTCAGCTGGGATACCCTGGAACTATGGGTATGGCTCATTTTTGGCCTTCACCTTTCTGGAAAGAACTTAAGCTAACAATATATTGAATCTGACAGGTTTTAATTAACCTGGCAAACACAGACACAGACACAGACAGAGACACACACATACCACCTGAGCCAGAGACAATCAAGAGAACTCTTCCACACTATCTATGGGGATTGCACAGTCTTTTTTAACATATAGTATTATCTGTGAGGCTTAGGTTTGCTAAAGAGTCGATTGTTCCCTAGATCTACACACAGTCCACGTGACTCATAGTCCCAGAGAAGTACAAGGTCCAAGATTGTTCCTCCACATCGTGTCTCTATGATCCATTGCTCTTCTGTCTACATGGCTCCCTGCCACTCTATCTCGTATAGTATCTCTGTCTAGTAATGTCTCCTAGGAAGAAGTATTTCCCTGTAGGGTCTGTGGGATGAACAGACCTCTCCCAAAGTCCCCAGGTAGCTCAGTCTTGTATTTATAGTCAGTATGTCTCTTCTTATATCCTTTCTCAATCACGTCTTTTTGTGCAGAATATTTGCAGACTATTCCCTCTACGTGAACCCTCCCATCTAAATTTTTGCCTGTTGACCATCTACCTATCTTTCAAATTCCCCCTCAAATACTACTTTCTCCATGAAACATTTCCTGATTTCCTAAGCTAGCAGTGATTTTTTCCCTGTCATCTGTCTCATGGTACTCATATATACTAATCATAGCTAAACAAATATATTTATCTATGTATGTATTGTATCCGTTCCTACTAGACTGTAAGATTCTTGTAGAAAAAAAATCATGTCTTATTTATATTTGTATCTTTTTTACTGCTTTTCATAGAACCTTTAACATACTAGACACAATGACTATGTGCTGCATGAGTGAATGAATAATAAACTAACTTAATAAAAGAATAAAGCAGGGTATATATAAACCTTATCTTAGTGTATTTCCTCTCCTTTTGCTTCTCAATTTGAGTATCAACATTAACACTCCTCGATTGCAGCAAGATATAGCTCTTTTCTCCTCAGAAATCATCTGCTGCTGCTGCTTCTTTTTTTTTTTTTTTGGCATCCTGAGGAGAAACATGCTGTTTTCTGTATGGCTTTTCCCAGCGTTAGCTGCAGGAAAGCAAGAGTTGATTTTCTCTCTCTGGGTGAAGAACATGGCATTACTGATGCTTTGCACTGTGCCTAGTATATGTGTCTTTTGTTCTTTGATTCCCATTATCTGTGGGCTAGATGTAAGCAGCAACACCAAAGGTTACTTATTTGTAACAAGTGAGCAGGGATATGTCTGAACCCTGACAGGGAGGCAAATTGCCTACATAAGCAATACTTCTGCCTTTCAGTTAAAGACCGCAGAACCCCTAATCACTAGAGGAAGTATGTCAAGCAAACCCTTGAGAATGCATCTTTCTTTTTGTTTTTTAAATGAACAAAAATAAAATTTAATTAAAAAAAGTGAATTGGCCTTTGGCCCTCAATATACAAAACAACTTATATCCCTGTATCAATTAAAATATTTATTAAACTCCTACTGCTCATGACCTAAGCATTTGTTTTTTTAAATTAATTTTTTATTTTTAGTTTACAACACTCAGTTCCACAAGGAGAATGCTTCTTTCCCTTCTCTTCCTACCTCCCCTCCCCTTCCACATCCTGGTGGGCAGAAGTGGCTGAAATGGAAACATAGAACATGATCCTAGTGGTCCTTGACTCCAGGGTTTTCATTTTTCAGGTATAGTAGGAACAGTGGCAATCACTGCATGGAATCTTTCTTGGTTTCCAGAAAGGGTAGGGCACTAATGATTATAATCAATCAGGCAACCAATATATCATTGGTCCTGCTTCCATCTCAGCCCCAAAGCCATAATCCTAGGAAGCAACATCAGTGGAGATGCAGCCTGGCAACAACATCTATAAGGGATATATAATATAATACAATATAATGTAATATAATATAATGTAATATAGTATAATATAATATAATGTAATACAATACAATATAATGTAATGTAATATAATAGAGTATGATATAATATAATGTAATGTAATATAATATATATGATGTGATATGATATAATATAATGTAATATAGTATAATATATGATGTAATGTAATATAGTACAATATAGTATAATATGATATGATATGATATAATATAATATAATATAATATAATGCAATCTAATATAGCATAATATAGTATAATATAATGTACTATAATGTAACGTAGTACAATATAATATAGTATAATAAAATGCAATATAGTATAATATAACATAATATAGTATAATATAATATAAAATGTCATATAATATAATATAATGTAACATATATCCTACAAGGGATATATAATATAATATTTTTTTTCTTGACACCAAAGTTCTTGGTACTGCCAATGGTTCAACATAAGAAACTGACGTGGTTTTAGTCAGTGGGGTTGGAATCTAACTCTTTAGGACCTCTCATCTAGGGGTAATGACACCTACTCTATTTGGAACAAAGCTTACTGCAAAGCTCAGGTTAACTTTCTGGGCAAGGCAAATTAACCTAGTCAGCTCTTCTTATTCAATAAAGCAGCAGTCTTTCCTCTTCCTGCTTTTCCCTCTCAAACCATAGGAAGGCAACAAAGAGCAACGGACACTTCTGAGACGCTTCCTGTTTTTGGCTCTGGGGTAGCAGGAGAAAAATATCTGAAATTGGAACTCTTGTCCCGTGAGTCTGACCTTCTCTCCAACCAATCAGGAATCACTTACCTGAAGCCTTCTGGTAGCTGACTGCTCTTGCTACTGGTCTCCTCAAAGAGCTATGACAAAGCTTCTTTTCACCCTGTGTTGAGTTGTGTAATGGGATCTTCAATATCTTCAGTCTCAACCTCAGCCACAGCCTCCCATCTTCTCATATCTCTCCAATCTCTTTTCCTATACCCTAACCTGCAGTATTCTATCTTCTATCTCATATATCCTTTTCCATAGCTTAAATTAGAATTTCCTGGCATTCAATGATCCTTCCTTCCTGAGGCAAACAGGGTTAAGTGACTTGCCCAGAGTTACACAGCTGGTAAGTGTCTGAGGACAGATTTGAACTCAGGTCCTCCTGACTCCAGGGTCAGCATTCTATCCACTGCATCATCTAGCTGCCTTGCACACATTTGTAGTGGACCCAATAAATAGTTGTTGTTTTTTTAACTTCCTCTGGATATAGTCAGCACCATTTGAGTGGAACTGAATAAGGTGCTTGGGGAAGATACGTTTCACATGCACATAATGGGAGAGGCATGGTGAAAAAGGAATTTGTCTGACGTGATCTACAGGTTTTAGCTAAACGTAAGATCAATATGAATCAACAGTATGATGTGACAGTCCAAAAACTTGTCATCTTCTAGGAATATTAGAGGTGATGGTCCCTTTATTCTTTCCTCCCGGTTAGACTGGACCAGGAGTGGGGAACCCATGGCCTTGAGGCCATATGTGGCCTTCTAGGTCCTTGGGTGTGGGCTTCTAGGTTCTTGGGTGTGGCCTTCTAGGTTCTTGGGTGTGGCCTTCTAGGTCCTTGGGTATGGCCTTTTGACTAAATCCAAGTTTTACAGAACAAATCTTTTTATTAAGGGGATTTGTTCTGTGAAGTTTGGATTCAGTCAAAGGGCTGCACTTGAGGACCTAGAGGGCCACATGTGGCCTCAAGGCCACAGGTTCCCCACCTCTCCTCCACATCGAATCTGGAATATTGTATTAAGTTGTAGCTGTCATGGTTTAGGATGGAACATGGTAAGCTGGAAAGTATTTAGAGAAGAGAGACTAGGATATTGAAGATCTATGATTCTGTCAGATAAAATCAGTTGAAGGAAAGAAATTTCTTAACAGTCCCTCTGTCACTGTTGTTAATGTTGTTTTTAAGCTTTTCTAGTTTTTTTTTTCTTTTTATAGAGATCCTACATTCTGGTCCACTGTCCCAAACCCTCCCATTCTTTAGTTCTCTGGCTGGTCTGAATGACAACCTGTTATTTTTGCAGATGGGGAGAAGGGCGGAGTGAGTATTCCATGAAAAATTTCAACTGCCGACTGTCTGCCAACCTAGAGGTACAGCTTCCCCACTCCCCAACTCTCTCTTTCTGGGTAGAGTTGATGTTTGCTTCTTATTGTAACAGGATGATAGGGAAAAGGCAGGGAGTGTGAAGTGCTGGAAGAGACTGAAACAGCAGAGAAATCCCTAGATGGGTCCTAAAGCACAACTCAGTGGGTCAGTTTGGGCTCCCTGGCGAGGGAAGGGGTGCTGGGTGAGCACTGTTAAGAGTTAGCATTCTCTACTGTCAATTCATAAGATTGTCAGTTTGTTGGTTTTCTTGCTTACATGTCCCGTGGAAACATCTATAGTTTCTCTACTCTGGGGCATTAAGTCCTCTTTAGTAGTGGTAGTAGCAGTATTTTGAGAGTTTGTTGTGGCTGAAGAAAATGCCTAGTCCTCTATCATGTTAATCATATGACCAAGAAATGACAGATTAGTGGAAGAAATTTGGGATGTTTAACCTGGAGAAAAGAAGACATTGGTGCTTAATTATTTAAAGGATTGTCACATGGAAGGGGGATTAGACTTGTTCTGTTTGACCCTAGAAGGCAGAACCAGAATCAGGGTGCAGCAGTTACAAAAAGGCATGTTTAGACTTGATGTCAGCAGAAACTGTCCAACAATTAAAGCTGTCTAAATGTGGAAAATGGGCTGCTTTGGGAAATTGTGTTCCTCCTCAATGGAGATCGTTGTTGGAATTGCTTCCCTATATTTTGTACCAGATGGCAACTGACATCCCTTCAGACTCTAAAATCTTGTGATTCTTTGTAATTGAGAATTTTAGAAGAAGAGTAGAAGAGGAGAGTTGGGGGAGTTTACACTGCATGGCCTTGATGTAGTCAGTAAATTGGGAGTTAAGATTGTTTTCTGAGAAATAAAGGATGGGGTTGAAATTAGGACTTGAGGAGTGAAGAGAATGTTTGAAAATGCCATTGCAGAGATGTGACAGCCAATAAGAGATGAACAAAAAGATTGCCATATACTAAGGAGGGGATATTTAAGATTAGACAGCATTAATTTTCATCGAACGTAACCAACAAGGTTTTATGATTTCTCCTAGGATTGGTTGAATGTCTAGGAGTAGGAGTGGAAGAAACAGATAAATTCAAGGCTGAGGGTTTGTACAGTGTAGGAATGATGGAAGCCAGGTTGGTGTGGTATACCTGTCATCCCAGCTACCAGGGAGACTGAGGTAGGTAGATCTTTTGAAGTTGGGAGTTCTGAGGGTTCTTTAGACTACACAAATCCAGAGTCTGAATGAAGTGTAGAATCCGCATGGTAAGCCGCTAAGGAGTGAGGGACCACTAGACTGTCTAACGAAGGGCAAACTGGGCTAAGTTGGAATGACATTCCTGTATTGAACAGTAGTGGGATTAGACCCAGGAGTAGTCCTTGCACTTCCAGTCTGGGGAAGATAGGTAGACTCAGTCTTAAAAAAATAGTCAAGGGAAGATTCAAGGGTAGAGGGGAGACCATTGTTGAAATAACTGACTCAACACTGGTGGAGAGAAATTCGAGGCACCTGCAATACTGAAAACTAAATGGGTCAGATTGTTGCTGGACTTAACGAGGCTTAGTCCCTCAGATGAGAGGTTGTTTCTCTTCCCCAATAACCTGTAGTTTGGCCACCAAGGGCTCAGCTGTAGAATTACAACACTTAATGAGCTGACCTAGCAGGTGAAATCTGAGGATCCACGTCAGCATTTCAGGGCTCCTGTGTCCGGTTAAACAGAGCCAAATACTGAGGAGTTTTAATTAAGCCCCAATTGGGAGTGAAGAGGGAGGAGGGCTTGGGGAAAGAGAAGAAAAACTCATTTCTTATTACAGCATGTGTTACTGCTTACATAGCACGGATCAGGCCTCCTCAGCTGCCACCGGGGAAATTATCATATGTAAATACCAGCCACTGGATCACAAAAGGTCCTCCAATGCTCCAAGTGATTAGTGTTCAACTTAATCTTCAGGGATTAGTATTTATGCCAAGTTAATAACTGAAAGGATATTCAGTAAATGACTCATTTAGCCATAGTGTACGTTTATGGTTTTACACAAATAATCACTACAATTTATGGTGATTACAATATTATGTTCCATTTCCACTTGTGTTTGGAGGCAGCTGTTTCTCCCTGCTTTCCCTCAGGTTGGATATAATAAGACCCATATTGGGTCATGTGCTGGGTTTGGGAATAGCGATCGCTTTTTGAGAAAGACCTTGTCTATTGTGTCGATTGTACAAACGTGGCCCCTATGGAGAGATGCTGTTCCACTGGCCCAATTCCAAGATTATAACTATTCTCCTAGAGGTCATTCATTGGAATTGAAATGAAGGATAACTTTCTGTAAGCTTGATCACTGGGAATTCACCCATTCCTGAATCAATGTGAAGTTTTCAAAAGGACCATAAAATAACATTCGCTCTCTGCTTCTTTCTGTCTCTGTTTCTCCTTGTGATTTCATCAGTAGAGGGAAATCTACCAATGAAGACAAAAACCTTCTCTGCAACTTAGCGTCTTACATACTCAGTGCCTGGGACCCCAAAAGGTTTAAATGACTTGCCTAGTGTCATACAGCCAGCATATGTCAGAGGTGCAACTCAAACCCTGGTCTTCCTAACTCTGGGACCATTGTTCTATCTACCATGCAACACTGCCTTTCTTATTGTTTTTTTTTTTTTTGAAAAATTTAAGTTAGGAAATTAAGACCTCCTCTACTGAATTCACTAACATTATAAATTAATATTCAATTCCATTTTATCAGCTGTCTTTTAAAATATGTCCTTTCCTGGTCTAGAATTCCAGAAGCACTGGTGGCAAATGCAGGCTCAACTCTTCTTCCCCTTCTAATCCTACAACCTCTGCCAAATCTGTCAAGAAGAGAACCTGAGTGTGGATGATTGCTTTTGTCATTGTTTTATTCCAGATACCTATGTAACACATCTGCTCCTCTGCAACATCCTATCCCTCTTAAAGATACAATAACAACAGCTAGATCTCTGTGCGAGAGGTTATTTAACCTATAGTTAGACCTATACACTCTTTTTCTTTCAGAGATTTCCTTTTGGAGACGCAGTCTATAATTGGCAAGGGCTTACATGGTCTGATATTTTCCTACAGTTGTCAGAGAGAGGATGAGGGAGAAAACGTTTGCATGTTTAGGAATCATAGCATGTTAGAACTGACTAAAAGGGATCTTAGGAATCATTTAGCTTGTTTCTAAGACCTTTACTTTTCAAATAAGAAAATAGATTATGTGACTTTTCCATTCCACCTTGGCTACACACAGGTGTATTATACCCTTTATCTTGACATCATGTACAAGCATTCTACTTTCATGTTAAAGAAATCTGAAATTCTTTTATCTGGCAAAATATTTTATCTTTCTATTCTTTCCTTATGCCTTAGGACCCCTGATCCTCTTTTTGTCCTCACTGTAACCTCCAATTCCTTTGCCCTTCAATACTTTACAAGGTCATTATTCTTGCATTGCCTACTACTCTCATCTTTCTTTCCAATCCTGACCACTTGGTGAACCAGGTCAACTCTAAGCTATCTTTTACTTTCCAGTCTCTTGTTTGTTTGTCCTTTAGCTGATCATGCCTTATCATACCCCAGTCTTGGATCACTTCTAACTCCTTCACTCCTACTTATTTTTCTCTTCTTGAATGGAAGTCACAAAACCACACTGACTGGGTCAACTATAAATTTATTTATTTTTCAATCTCAGTTGGGTCCCCACTGTAGTAAGGCAATCCTACCCCTCTTTTATCGGTTTTTCTCATTCACCACAGGGGCTATTCTAAACCTCTTCTCTCCTCTAGCCTGCCATGATACTTTCTCCCTCTGCCTTATAAGTCACGGAAAAAGTTGAGTTCATTTCCCAAGAAGTCCTTCTTCTTTCCTCCTCATCTCATGTCCTGATATGATCTCCCAATACCTCCTCCTTCACTCTTGTCTCTAATTATGAAGTTACTTTTCTCCTTGCAAAAGCCAACTCCTTTATATATGCACTCTTGCTCCCTTTTCCCCCGGACTTTTCTAGCAGTTTGCTCCCATTATCAACCAGCTCTTTAATCTTCAATTTCTCCCTATCTATAGGTTCCTTCCATGCTGCCTACAGACATACCCCTATCTCTCTATCCTTAAAAAAACAAAACAAACCTTCACTTGATCCTACCAGCCCTACCAGCTCTTGACCTATACCTCTATTCCCCTTTTGAACTCCTTGAAGAAGCTACCTATGCTAGATACATCTACCAGGTACTTCTTCTTTTCTCTCTCTTCTAAAACCTTTACAACCTGGCTTAAAATCTCAACATTTAACTTGAAACTGCTTTCTCCAAAGTTACCAAATGACATCTTTATTGACAAATCTAACGTCCTTTTCTCACTCTTCATCCTTCTTGACTTTCTGCAGCTTTTGACAGTGTCGACCACATCCTCCTGGATGCTGTCTTCTTGGGTTTAATGACTCCTTCTTGGTTCTCTACTTGACTAATCTTTTGCTGGATTTTCATACATATTATGCCCACTAATTTTGGATATTCCTAGTTAGATTTCTGTCCTGGGCCGCCTTCTTTTTTCTCTCTCTATGCTATAAGATAGCAGCGATTTCATGAGCTCCTATAGGTTTAATTATCATCTTTATGCTGATGATCTAGCACTAGTCTCTCTCCTGAGCTCCAGTACCATTTTATCTTACTATCTATAAAATATAGATGGCTATCCCATATAAAATATACCTGGCTATCCCATAAACATCTCAAACTCAAGTTGTCTAAAACAGAACTCACTATCTTTTCCCCAACACTCTCCCCTCTTCTGAATCTCCCTATTACTGACCTGGTGACCCCTATGTTTCTAGTCACCCAGGTTCACAATCTCCATATCACCACTGGCTCTTCACTCTTGCTCATCCCACATATCCAATCCAATCCAAATGGGATCATATTTGTAGTAAGCACAATGCCTGGCACTTGGTAGGTGCTTAATAAATGCTTCTTTCCTCCCCCTTTCTCTTTGTTGCCTTATCTTGTTTCTACCTCCACAAATCACTTCAATAGATCCTCTTCTCTTCACTCACCAAGATATAAATGCAAGCTCTCATTTTCCTTTCACCCAGACTGTTTTTTTAATAGCCTTCTAATTTGTCTCTCTGCCTCAAATCTTTCCCCATTCCAATAGATACTCTACAAACTACCAGAGTGATTTTCCAAATGGTATACATCTGCTAATGTCAGCCTTCTTACTTAATAAACTCCAGTGGCTCTCTAGTCTAGAATTCAATGGAATTTTTTTTTAACTTATAAAGTTCTTCAAACCCTGGCTCCATCCCTTCTTTTCAATATTTTAGCACTTTACTCCCCTCCGTGCATTCTATTATCTCTCATCTCCATGTCTTTGAGTTGGCTGTCCCCCATGCCTATAATGCACTCTCTCTTGACCTTTTCCTTCACAACTCAGCTCAAATGTTGTGGTTTGTTCTTTAATCCTGAAAAGGACCATGACATCAGGGAGATGATGATATGACCTGCAATTGAATTTTATTTGAGCAAAGGAGGGCTGTGCAAAGTCACCACCCTTACTTTCTCCTCCAAAACCATCTGGGTTCAGTGGCCAGATACGGATCAGGATGACTTTAGATGGCTCACGACATAATAGGGGACCTTGGCCTTTTTAAGCTAAGGTCTTTTCAAGTTCTCACTGTGAGTGAGGCAACACCCATTCAATGAATAGTCTTCTTTGAGAAGTGAGTCAAGGGATGGCCCCTTTAATTAAAAAAAAAATTAAACTGGGAGGGGAAGACCCTCAGGATTGCTGGTTAAAAGAGTTACTATTTATATTCACTCTAAGCCACGAGGGCCCAAAGAATAACCATTAAGTGGTGCTTGGGCAGAACAGGACCCTATTGTTATCCAATCAATGAGATCCAGAATGAATTGGGTTTAATGCTTGTTCTATAAGAATGAAATCCAGCCTGTAAGCCCCAAGTTAACTAGGTAGGTTTTAGCTATCAAAATTTACCTTCCTTTGTGCAGAACATCCTCAGGTAAGGGGAGGAGGGGGAAGGGAAGGGACAGGGAGGAGAGAGGAGTTGCCTAATTGGAATTGGCCAGCTGGGTCCCCAATAGGGAAGCCTGGACTACTTACCGGTTGTGGTTTGTCCTTTGTTCTTGAGGACCATGACATCAGGGAGATGATGACATGACTTGCAATTGAATTAGATATGAGCAAAGGAGGGCTGTGCAAAGTCACCAGTCTCACTTTCTCCTCCAGAGCCATACGCTCAAATGACACCTTCCACAGGAGACCTTTCGCCTTGAGGCTAGTGCCTTCCCTTCTGAGGCTACCTCCTATTTCTTCTGTATGTACCTTGTATGTACCTGCTTACATACATGCTTCTACCATTAATGGTAATGTAAGATGTAAGCCCTTTAAGGGAAGGAGCCATTTTATGGGTGCTTTTCTTTGTATCCCCACATGCTCATATGTTCATTGATGGACTGATAGTTAAAAAGGTGGTAACAACTTGGTGATCTTTCCTTGAGAACATTGATCTATAAAAGCAAACTGCATGTAATGATGAGACAGTGTGGTACAATGGAATTAGTATTGGCCGTTTGGTATTCATAATCTGTCCCCCTCTTATCTTTCCTGTCTTCTTAGACCTTACTCATCACCTCCTCTCTCCTATTCCTCCCCACACCGTGATCCAGTGACACCAGCCTCTCTGCTGTTCCTTGAACAAGACAATCCATCTCCTGATTCTGGACCTTTCCCTGGCCGTTCCCCATGCTTGGAATGCTGTCTTCTCATCTTCAAATCCTGTCTTCCCTGGTTTCCTTCAGGTGTCAGCTAAAATCCCACCTTCTCTAACAAGTTTTTCCTGATTTCCTGCTAGCTCCTTCCTTCTATAATTATCTCCACTTTATCCTCTGTATCTTTCTTTTTGCACATAGTTGTTTGCGTATTGTCTCCTCCATTAGACTGTGAATTCCTTGAGATCAAGGACTGTGTTTTACTTTTTATCACAGCCCCAGCGCTTAGTACAGTGCCTGGCACATAGTAGGCACTTAATAAAGCTTGTTGCCTGACTCTGGAGTCACAACTATGTTCAAATACTATCTCTGCTGATTACTACATCTGTACACCTTAGAGTAACTTCTCTGGACCTCAACAGCATGAGGATCAGGAATTTTGCCTATTTAATTCACCCTCTAAACTTAGCTTGGCTGGCCCTTACACAATCAACGTGCGGTCTATTGCTGGTTCGATATTTGAAACGTTTCTGGTTTGGTAGGGCCTGGCAAAGGTTGTACTCCATCGAATTAGCTCTGGAGAGCCTAGGGTGGCTACCATATGTCAGCAGGAGTCATTGGGGGAAGACTTTTTTTTTTTAAGTCAATTTATTTCACGAACAAAAATAAAGTAGAAAATTTTTCCAAGACGCTGATTATTTTTGCCAAATCACAGCATACATTTCAGTGTGGGGGCCAGAGCTCATGAAGCTAATTGAGATTTAAGTGGACCTTGGTTATTCATGGAACAGTCTATTAAAATAGCGCTTGTCCCGATTCTCACCATTGGGGACTAGACAGGCATTTGTCATTTTGAGGACAGGTCATTATTTACACTATCAGGTTATTTGGATGCTAAATGAAGCTCAAAGGTACAATTATAGCCGTAATACTAGAGCTTTGAAGACTGCAAAACCAGCACAAATACTAGCCTGTTTTTGAGAGCAAAGGAAAAAAAGTTGATTACCTATACCCTTGATTTATGGCTGTGCCTTAAGTAAACATGAATCTTTTTTTTTTATTATTTTTATTATCTTTTTTTAAATATGTTTAGTTTTCAGCATTGATTTTCACAGGAGTTTGAATTAGAAATTTTCTCCCCATTTCCACCCCCCCACTCCAAGATGGTGTACACTCTGGTTGCCCTGTTCCCCAGTCTGCCCTCCCCTCCGTCACCCCATTCCCCTCCCATCCTCCTTTCCCTTCCTGTCTTGTAGGGCAAGATAAATCTCTATGGCCCATTGCCTGTGCATCTTATTTTCTAGTTGCATGAAAAAAAAACCAACCTTTTTTACTTTTGAACATCTATTTTTTTAAAACCTTGAGTTCTAAATTATCTCCCCTATTCCCT
>CM053627.1:153185698-153212749 GCA_028646595.1 Phalanger gymnotis | reverse complement strand
TTTGTGGGTTGTGAGGTCTGGTAGATGCCACAGCTCAGTAATTCAGGATGCTAGGGCACTCTCCGCTTGGCTCCTGGTCTCATTGGTCCGCGGTCCGGTTGGCTACCGCCGCGCGCTGGGCTCTGCTTGGCTCAGCTCCGCTCCCCTCAGCTGGGAGCTCTGTGCCAGACAGACCTTACGCAGAGACCATCCAGGCTATCCTGGGCTGGAGCCCTGCTTCCCTCTGCCACTTTGTGGGTTCTGCAGTTCTAGAATTGGTTCAGAGCCATTTTTTTTGTAGGTTTTTGGAGGGACTTGGTGGGGAGCTCATGTCAGTCACTGCTTTCCAGCTGCCATCTTGGCTCCGCCCCCCAAGTAAACATGAATCTTGGTGTGAGAATCAGAGGCCTTTAATAAGAAGTAACTGGAATTAGTTACAACCAATTTCAGTTCTGGTTACTGGGGACCCTGATGTCAATTAATGGCATGATGTGGAGAAGATGCTTCTTTTGGATTCATCCCAGGCAAAAACTAATTCACTTTACTTCAGTATGAATGTTCCCAAGCTATAGTATTTTCACTAGCCTTTTCATACATCTCAAAATAGGAGTAAGGCAGCATCTGGTGGTGAGACATAACAGTAGCCTGAAGTATACTGCTGTGAAACCATTATCAATGAATTCAGCTCCATCTCCACATAAATGATCTCAAATGATTCAAGGGAATTGGCTGTTATTTTAAAAAAATCCCCACGCCCCGCCCCGCCCCCTGCAAAGGGATTTCAGTTTTTTGTATTGTTTGTCTTAGTGTTTATCACTCTAGTATTCTAACGTGCCTTTGATTTCATCCGTGTAGGTACTCCCTCCCTCTAGTTAACAATCCATGCATGCTTGCCCATCCTGTATGATTGTTGTTCATATCCTCCTGTCTGTCCATCATGGAAGAGGGGAGGTTTATCCAATATGTTGAGGTGCTTCTCCTGGTTCTCTTGACATTGTATGGATGCAAGTGGAGCATGTAGTTTGTCTATAGGTCATTCCTTGCTCTTACTAGTCTACTTTTTTTCTGGACATACATTTCTCTGATAATATCCTTTATATTGCTTTTGAAAAAATTCCTCATTGTGATATATTGAAACATGGCCATACCCACTGCAGGCTTCATCATTCATATAACCCCTAACTTCTTATCTTTGACTAAACTGTTCTGCTATATTAAAATATTTTACCATCTGTGAATGTGGAGCTAGCATCTTTTGTGAAGTTGGAAAAGACTTTCATATTCCCAGAAATAATTCATTTTCCCTTTATCCTTATTTTCCTCAGAAAAAAATAATCTCAAGTCCTAGACTATTGCTGTCCTTGCTTGCCTAATACACATGACCTGTCACAATCATAAAAGGCAATGAAATTGGCCTGGGATATTTGCTTTTCACAACAGTCTATTAGTTGTAACCTGGCAATTCTTCCTTTTCTAATTGACAATACACGTACTAATTGACTTTTCCCCTTTTTTCTTCTATTATCTTAGTAGGAATTCACTAGTTTATTGACTAGCTATTTCTCCTATTCTCCCTCTCTGTCACCACCCCATTCAAGAAAATAAAGATATTCCCGATGTTCTTAGTGATGTCTCTAAAAAAAAGGTCAAATGCTCAGGTATCCTAGCATTTATTAACAATCCCTGCTTATTTGAATACACTAGTTTTAAAAAAATATTCTTCATACTTCTTTCCCTGAATGTGATTTTCTATCTTATCATTATTGGTTTTGGTTAAACTATCATAAGTTTTTTTTGTTTTTTGTTTAGTGGTATTGCTTTGATAAAGATAAATTATATGAAAATTAAAAACAGAGGTGATTGCTGTCATCCGTTCTTCCTTCAGGCAGGGAGTATTTTCCTTGGTGTTATATTTGACATCATACAAATGAAAATGTTAAAATGCCTTTTCTTTTTCTTTCTTTCTTTGGAGGTAATCAGGGTTAAATGACTTGCTCAGGGTCACACAGCTAGTAAGTGTCTACAGCTGGATTTGAACTTCAAGGTTGGTGCTCCATTCACTGTGCCACCTCACTGCCCCTCTTTTTTTCTTGAAAGTATACCTGTCTTATTTTTTTCCCCTGTTTTAGTTTTAGATCTGATCCCTTTAGGACTCTATCGTGTCTGTCAATAAGCATTTATTAAATGCCTACTATGTGCCAGACACTGGTTACTACTCTTCAATAATTGATCCTGATCTTAATTGTGTGGCTTTTCCACTTTGCATTCAGGATTTAGCCAATTTGTGATTTTCCCAACTTTTGGGAGACTGTAGATTTAGAGTTGAGAGAGACTGCAGAGGTCTAGTACAACCCTCTCGCTCAGCAGATGAGGAAATTAAGGCCCAGAACAGGCTGAGTGATTTGACCAAGATCACAAAGTTAGCAAGTGACAGAAGCTGGAGTTCAAATCCAGATCCTCTGACTCCAAATAAACGAATGAATGAATAAACAAAACATTTATTAATTACTTACTGTGTGCAAAGCTCTGTGTTAAGCGCTGGGAATACAAATCAAAAAGTATGGCAGTTCCTGCCCTCAAGGAGCTCACATTCTAGTATGGAAGACAATCTGTATACGTTTCAGCCCCAAGTCAGATGAAAAGGTCCCGTGGCTGTTAGAGTGGACCAGCAAAGCAGATGATAATTAATCTTCTTTAATGTCTTTCCACTAATAAAACCACATCAGTTCCTGATGCTGAACCATTTTACTTCCATGTAAGAACTTTCCATCACTCTTTGCACGACATCATGGATTCTTCACCTTTTTGCGTGGCATGGGCCTAGTCTCAAAATAACATTTAGTTGACTACATTTCTAATGGAAGGAAATGCTAAATTTAAGTTAGAAGTTACTACAAATAAATATATAACTTTTTCCCCATCTAAATTCACAGATACCCTGAAATCTATGGATTCCTAAGGATTTTAAATCCCAGTTAAAGAACCCCTGTATTATATCATACTGCTTCTATCATCAGATCAATAGATGCTTGTTGACTGGTTGATAAACAGAACACTGAAGAGTTGAGAATAAAGCCTGCTCTTTCTCTTATACTACATTGCTTATGTGGGTTCTAACACCCACATTTTTTTTTTTATCTCCAAAGCAAATTCCATTCAATGAGACAGAAGGACAGTGGAAAAAATACTGCTTTTGAAATCAGAAGACCATTATAGAATCCCACCTCTGATGCTCATTTTAACTGTGACTTTGGAGTATCTATAAGCCATCATCTGCAATTTATTTCTTAGTGCTCCCTTTCAATAACATCTCTCAAACAAACATCCTGTTTATTAAAATGTCTTCCTGAAGTTCTCATGGAATCCTTATTTAGCTGCCCCCAGCCCCAATATTCTAACTTCTTTATGGGTCCCACTGAGCAGCAGGCTCACTGCTCCTACCTAGCCACTCACCCGCGCCCCCCTCAATATCTTCACTTCTTCCTATATGCCTCACTGCTCACTACAGCAACAGGTATTTCCATGAACTCATATTTTTCACAGAAACAGCAGGAGTGTCCTTGTGATGGGATCCCAGCCACTGCTTCTAGCTAGCCACTGCCCCCAGACCCATTTCTCATATTTCCCATAGAAACAGCAGGTGTGTCTATGTACTCAATCACAACTACATCCATCTAGCCTTAGACAGGACCACAATACTCAGCCAATCAGAAAGCAGCACCACCAGGATGCCCAAGCATGATGTAGACCCGAAAATAATAGAAAGGACTTTCCTTAAGTAGGCACCTGCGCAGTAGTAGTAAAGAGCCAGAGTGAACTTATGACATAGAGAGGCTTATTATTATATTATTATCATGCATATCGCCCCCAATAGGTTTTTCTTTATGCATCATGGGTAATCACATGCACAGTTCTATTGTGGCTGAGACTCCTCCCCTATTACCTAATCCCTTAACAAACCCTTCCTGCCTTTTTAATATTCATAATTTCTGTTATGTAATTGCATCTTTACCCTATAAAAATCCATCTTGCTTTCTCTGAAGTTGCTGGCTCCTCTTGGAACTCAGCCCACTTCATGAAAGGTGTCAATCTCAATAAATGCCTATACCTAGATTAGAGGTGGTCTGACTCTGAATTCTTTGAGACAGTTTCCACTACAACACATCATGAAATAGCAATAGTTTTTGGCATCCCTTGGTGGGCAGAGTTGAAACTACAACAGTTTCTTTTGCCTTGCTAACCTGTTTTTTAAGAACCATGATGTCATTTTGTGCTCCTTTTCATACACTTATTCTCAAAAGGAAAGCTTTGTTATAATCATCACAATTTTACAGAATGAACAAGGACCAAGAACTCACCAATACATTTTAGCAGTTAAAATGTCACTTTTGGGAAGCAGCAAGAGATATAGCTGAGAGCTGGCTTTTTAATCAAAGACCTGGGTTCAAGTTCTGCCTCTGAAAGTCCTAGCTGTGTGACCCATGTGTTCTTCAACCTCTCAGTGCCCCAGACGACTCTAAGACAAAGAGCAGATATTTGAGCTACTGATCTGTATGGGTACAGAGCTTGTGAAATCCCAAGTCTGAACCCAATAAAGAATAATTTCAATGTTTCAGATTTTACTTTACTTACTTTCCTTTAGGGTTGGCCTAACTTCCAACTTCTAGCTTCATGGCTCTTTATAATAAACTCTTAACTTTCTCAGAGTGCATCAATCACAGTGACAAATCCAGGGAGGTCTTTTTTTTCCCTTTTTTCTGTAATAGACCTATGATTTCACCACTGTAGGGAATTCTGAGTGAGGAAACTTCCTTTACCACTATAAATGTCTGGTCATTTGCTCTGCACATTACAGACTAGGCAGAGGTTCTTAATCTGGAGTCCATGAACTTTAAAACAATTTTTGATAACTATATTTCAGTATACCGTATTTGGTTTCCCCTTTTATTTTATGCATTTAAAACACTATTTTCAGGAGTCCATAGGCCTCACCAACCCCTGTCTTTGCGGTGGAATTTTCTGAGTCCTAAGCCATCGTACCATGGCTGCTGCTTCATGAAGACCTTAATATGACTTATTTATATGATATCTTTGAGCAACTTTAGACATTAAAGAAAAATCCTACCATCTCAACACTTTAAAAAACAACATTGAACTAAGTCAGCTGACCAGTACGTTCTCAATTTTAGAATGGAAAGTGGGGCAGGATTGGGGCGGTGATGAAGAATCCCCTCCTTCTTAAGGGAGGGGACTCATAGCCAGGCTTGTTGAGGGGGAAAGGGATTTTTCAAATATCGAGGGCAAACTGGAGGAAGTAATGCTTAGATTCTTGTGGTAGGAAGCCTGTCAATTACTGCTGAGTCAGGCCAAGTAGAGATAAACTGCAGCTAATCTCTGGAGTCTAGTCAACAAAACACAAACGGACTTCTTAACAACCTACAACTTTGTCACCATAACTGTGTCACTTGTAACTTTGTTTATACTGACGTTAGAAGGCTGTTTTTTAAGAGACTGGTGATAGTGTTGCATAAAGACTCTGTCTCAGAAAATGAACCTATCGTGTAGGCAGGTCAATACGTCCACTTCATGTGCAGCTAAGGAATGAAAAGAAAGACTGGTTTCCAAGTCAAGTGAATAGCATCTATCTGTGTTAAATGTTTAGTATGATCTATATAAATAAATCAAGCTTGATTTTCTATCTTTCTTAAAACTTAGGATGCTTGTTGGAACCTAGAGTTTGTAAAACATATTGATATAGAAACAATCAATCAATAAGCATTTAAGCACTCTCTCTATGCTAGGCGCTGCGCTAGGTGCTCAGAATCCAGAGACAAAAGCTAAACAGCTGCTGCCTTCAAAGTGTTTACAGCCGGGAGAGAGAGAAGGGGAGAGAGAGATGGAGACAGAGGGAGAGAGAGAAGGAAAATAAGCACATTATAAAAAATAGCAGACGTAAAGTAATGCCTGAGTGGAAAGCACTAGCAGCTAGGAGAACCAGGAAAGGCCTCATGTAGATGGTAGCATTTAAGCTGGATCTTAAAGGAAATCTGGAAATCCAAAAGGTCAAGGTGAGGAGGGAGAACGGAAGGTATGGGAGACAATTTGTGCAAAGTCATGGAGAGAAAAGGTGGAGTGATGTGTATAAGGAACTTCATGAAGGCAACTGGATTGACGAAAGTGTGAAGGGGAATAATGTGTAAGGCTGGGTATGGGTCAAGTTGTGGAGAGCTTTAAATGCCAAAGGATTTTGAAGCAATGGGGAATTTGATTGGTTGTGGAGTGCCACGGTCAGCTTTGCACATTAGGAAAATCACCTTTACAGATATGTGGACTGGAATGGGGAAAAATTTGAGGAATGGCAAACAATTAGGAGATGATTCAAATAGCCCAGGTAAAAGGAGCTGAAGGCCTGAAGTAGGCCTTGGTTATATCATTGGAGAGAGGGGGATATGTGTGACAGATGTGGTGAAGACAGAAATGACATTATTTGGCAACTGACTAGATACATAGGGTGAATGAGGAATTGAGGATGGCATGGAAGTTTTTAAACCTGGGTGCCTGAGATGACAATGGAACCCTAGATAATAATGTTTACTGACAAGGGGTCAGTTTTGATGAGAAATAATGAGTTGTTTTGGACATAAATTGAGTTTGAGATGCCTATGGGATATCCAGTTTAAAATGTCTAGTAGGCACTTGGTGATGTGGGATTGGAGTTTGAAGGAAGCCTAGAGCTAAGCAGAGAGATCTGGGAGCATCAATTACATTGAACAGGTTGGTGAAGAACTTCCCCTTCAGATTCACATATTTATAAGACAATATAACGTAAGAACATTTGAGAAGTACAAAATAAAGTGTGGTTTTGCTGTTGTCATGAGGATCGAATGAGGAAATTTGGGGTGTTTAGTCTGGAAAAGAGAAGACTAGCAGGAGGGTGGGGAGAGAGAGTTATTTTCAAGCATTTAAGGGTTTCTCATGTGAAAGAGGGACTACATTTATTGTTTGGCCCCAGAAAACAGAACCAGGAGCTATAGGTGGAAGCTGCAGAGGCAAATTCAGGCTTGGTGTTAGGAAGAAACCTCCTGACAATTAGAGCTGTCCCAGAGTGGGACAGCTGAAGGGTGGTAGGTACTTGGAAGTCTTAAAGCAGAGAATGGTTGACCACTTGTTGCATATGTTGTAAGTGGGTTTCCTTTCATGTATGGGTTGGACTAGATGGCAGTTGAGGTCTCTTCCAACTCTCAAATTCTATGATTCTTTATTACCAAGAACTGGATTATAAGTTACTGGTTGGAAGGAACCATATCCCATTTAAACTTGACATTTCCCTAGTGCTCTAGACACAGCAGATGTTAATTGAATCAACAAGCATATATTGAGAACGTATGACAGGCACTTGTGCTTAGTTACGGAATAAACAAAGAAAAAAAATGAAAGTTCCTGCCCTCAAGGAACTTAAATTCTACTGGGGGGAAACAACATGTAAACAGAAAATTAAATAGAAAAAATAGCATGTGTGTGGGGATGGGGACACTAACAATCGGAGGAATTAGGAAAGGCTTCTTGTAGGAACTTGAGCTAATAAACCTTGAAGGGAACTAGGGGTACCATGAAGGCAGAAGTATGGAGGTAGAACATTCCAGCCATGGAAGTGGGAAATAGAATGTCCAGTTCTAGGAACAAGAAGGCCAGTTTGAATGGAAAATGGGGCAATTGAGCAGGCACTCATTTATTAATCAACAAATATTTGAGTGTGTGGTACTTCTGAGGCACAGTCCTACATAGTAATAGGATAACAAAGAAAAAAACAAAAAAGAAACAATTGTTGCCCTTAAGAAGCTTGAGTTCTTTTCATACAAATAATATGTACACAGATAAGAAAATATAAAACATATACAAAACAAATACAGGGTAATTTTTTGGGAAGGTTATGATTGGAAGAAGGCAATAATAATCGAGGGGTCACGAAAAGCTTCACAGAGAAAATGGGGCTTGAGGTAGGCTTTGGAGAAGGCTATAGATTTAAAGAGGTTGAGGTGATGAGTGCTTTCGAGGCACAGCCTATGTATGCATAAGGCATGGAGGTAGGAGATGAGATGTAGGGCAGGTGGGGGAATTAGAGGAAACAGAACAGCTAGTAGGCTGGTTTGGCTGGACGATAGTGTGAAGTAATGAAACACAAATGTGGGAAGGTAGGCAGGCACCACATTGTGAAGGGCTTTAAATGTCAAGTGGGGAAATCTGAATTTGGTGCAAAGGACAATAGCCAAGGACGCATTATAACGATAACAGCTAAATTACTTATACAGAACTTACTATGTGCCAGGAACTGTGCTGAGCCCTTTTTAATTATCTCATTTGATCCTCACAACCCTGAGAAGAAGGTGTTGTTATTGCCTCCCCAGATGAGGAAGTAGAAGCAAACAGAGGTTAAGTGACTTGCTCAGGGTCATGCAGCTAATGAGTGTCTGAGGCCACATTTGAACTCAGGTCTTGCTGACTCCAGACCCAGCAGCACTTTATCCACTGTAACAACTTGCTGGGCAGGTTAGTGACATGGGCAGAACTATACTTTAGGAATATTATTTTGGCAGCTGTGTGGAGGCTTGACTGGATGTTTGCTTATTCGAGGTAGGCGAATTGATTAAGAGGCTTTTACAATAGTTTGGGTGAGAGGTAATGAAGGTCTGGAATAGGGTGGTAGCTGTGTGAGTAAAGTGGTTAATTGCTAGAGATGTTGTAGAGAGAGGAGAGTAGAGAGAGATGGGCCCAGACAGAACCTTGAGATCTACCCTTTTTATTAAGAGAACATTAATTAAAACAGCTACACAGTCCTATACTAAATAGATTATGGCTGTTTCCTTCCTATTTCACTTTCTCCTAATTTTAATTTAGTTTCAATAAGTCAAGAATTAATTTAGTCACAATTTTAACAACTATGCCTCAGGAATCCAAAACTCAGAACATGCAGGGAGTCTAAAAGAATTAGATCTTGTAAACTTCTCTTGCTCTTTAGAAGACAAGGTACAGTATTTACTTCGTAATTTCATGGTGCTTTCAAAGAAACTATTCTGCCATCATATAGCATCAACATCGTAAACCATAAAATTATAGGATAAAGACTATTTCCTTACTTGCAAATTTTAAGACACCCTCAGAGTCAGTCGATGTTTAATGAGTTCTCATTTTGCAATATGCAAGAAGAGTGGCTTACAAAATGTTTGAATGTCATATATGACTGGCTAAGACTCACTGTCAAATAGGCTTGACCTACTTTTACAAGTCTATAAGGTTAGGCTATGTCTCAGTTCACCAAGTCTGCAGAGGTTATTGAGAAGAGGCTGGCCAGGCTAAAGGATAGGATAAAAGGAACCAGAGCCCGTCCTCTGGCTTGCAGCATGGGTTGAGGGAGTTGGGGTGGGGTTAAGAGCCATCTGAACAGATTCAGTCCTGGTGCTGGACAAAAGGGTTGTCCTATGGTAAGCCCTTGAAAGCAGTACCTCTCATTAAATATAAAAATTCTGAATGATGTACCTTTTTCATGCCTAGAATTAAGTGACAGGACAGAATTAAAAGACTAAATATTGCACATAAGGATCCCTGCAGGAACATAACTTAGAAAGCCACACATTATGTTTTATTGTATTTTTAAAAATATTTCCCAATTTTCCCCACATTTTAATCTGGTTCAGGCTGTACTTGGGAGTGTTGTGAGCTGCATATTTGACACATCCAGTTGTACTAAAGTTCAGTAATCCTTCCTATTCCGCCAAAAGGAGGCAGCATGGTAGAGTGCTGGATTTGGAGTCAGAAAACATGGATTCAAATAAGCTGATACTAGCAGTTTCATCTGGATAAAGATCTCTGGATCTGTCTCCTCAAAATATCCCTTCTACCTCCAAGTTCCTATAAACAATTATTTAATACCCCCTACTCATTCTGATACTGCTTCGCAACTCTCTAATAAATGTTACACATCCTTACATATATATGAATATTATGCACTACAAGACTGCAGGCTCCATGAGGTCAAGGATTATCTTATTTGGACTTTGTGAACTCCTCCTCAATGGCTAGACCGTGCCTAGCACAGAGCTCTAGACAAGAGTAAAAAGGCACTAAGATGCTTGTTGAAGTAACTTATTGCTCTCTACTAACAAACTTGCACTGTACCACCAACTTCACATTTCTTTGATGTATGTACTTACCATAGATGATGGGGTTTAACTAGTTTTTGTGTAGCACATTAAGGCAAAGAATTCTGTGCGAAGTATTAACAATTTATTCTGCATTGGGAGTCAGGACACCTGGGTTCTAGTCTCAAGTTTGCCATTAAGTGACCTGCACAAAATCATGTAGCTAATCTCTTTGGATCTCAGTTTCCTCACCTGTAAGATGAAGAGATAAACAAAATGATTTCTGATAAGGAAATGCTCAAAAAAAAATTCCTGTGATTCTGTGCCTTACAGAATCAAGGACTAAATTATTTTAAATATCCTCAAATACTGATAAAATGCCTAGTTACCTGGTTTCCATATGAACTACCAAGTCTTGTGAATATGTCTGTATCTTTTGGCAAAAATGTCTTCTTGTAGAGACACTATTTTTAAATTGCTTCAAAATGATAAAGTCTAAAAAATATTTACTTTAAAAATTTCTTTTTTTTTTTTCAAACACAGGACAGTATTTGAGTAAAAACTTAAAAGGTGATGTCCCAGTGTCTTCCAATTATAGCATTTCACCATCATTTAGTGCACAAACTTACCATTCTTAGTCAATATATCAATTTAATGGTGTGTGTGTGTGTGTGTGCGCATGCTATGCTCATTTAAGATACAAGGAGAAGTTTCACCTAAAAGAGCAAAAGTAGAAGGTTAAAGTGATTCTGAAGGGTGCAGTTGTTCAACAGACTAAAATGCTTGATTGAAATAGACTGAAAACCAACTTGGCATTATCCCAAATAGCCAAGAGGCCACTCCGAATGGATTTGCTAAAGATGTGAGGCCTCATAAGAATATATGGGGTTGAAGGAGAAGAAACAGATATGAATGTAGTGTTATGTATATCATGGGGGTAGGGCAGGTGGGGAAATGAGGAGAAAATAGGATGATATTATGAAAACAGCAAATCATTCATTCATGATTCACAGGCATTATTAAAAAGATAAAATCCTTCGACTTATAACAATCTCGAACTAAAATAGGTAATATAATAGCTTCCAATCCCCACCCCCAAACACAGTACTTCTTAAAACAATAAGTTAGTGTACGGGTATTACAAGGATACTGAAAATTTTCAATTTTTATTAGATTTTGCGTAAGGTAAATACACTATTGCAGCAGAAAGCCACACAGCTCATTCCTATATCATATGAAATAATTTGCCATTTTATATACAAGTTTTGAATGACAATCTTCAATTTTTCATCAAAAACAAAAATAAAAAAAGCACGTTGGGGGGTTAGAATCACATAGAATCCAGAAGAATATTGGCATTACACAATATCTTACATAAAAATTTTGAATAAGTAGAGTTCATCAACTTTTTAAGGCAGAAAAGGAGGTGAAAGTCAGAATTTTAAAAAAGGGGTGAGAGGAAGAGAAAAAAACCGATGCTTCACCTCTATGAATATATGGAGGGATAACTTTAATTAGGAACATAAGAGTAACATGAAAAATAGTCAACACGCCAAAATATTTTAACAAAAGACAAGTACGACATTTGTAAACAACTGTATAACAAAAGCCTTCAGAACATGCTAATGGTGCTAGCTATATGGAAAATACTGGTGATTGATTTTCGTTTGACTTAAAAAAAGTCATTGCTACTGCATAGATAATCTGTCAGAGGAAACAAAATATTTTTCTTCACAGGTCTTTTTAAGGTAGGCATATGTTACATAGGTAGAACCAACTTTTAGTAATCAAGGTTGATCATGTAGTTGGTAGATCAGCTAAAATTCTTGCTTTCCTTCCTTCTCAACCCCACTCGTCTTTGATGGTCAAGGAAAGAAGGTTAAAAAGTAGAATGAATCAAATTTGGCTTCTTGATAAAACTGCGTTTAGGAGGGTGAAGAAATTGGTTAACATGAAGTTTGGGGATTATTTAGGGATTCACATGATTCATACCATCTATCCCTGTTCCCCATTACCAAGAATAATTAGTCATTGTCTTTACTCCCTTGTTAAAAAAATAAAAACAAAACAAAAAATAAACACACATAACTTTAGACTGGCAATACAAACTACTTAAGAACTAAACAAGCTGAGTTTCACTCAATGTATAGGAGAACTACAGTACTTAAAAAATACGAGTTGACTGTAAACAAAGAAGCAACTGCTCTAAATGGCCATGTGAACTATGTACCATGTCCTCAAACTAGTATGACCTTCACATAAGCTAAAGAACTTCTATTTCCCCTTTTATATATAGGTAGTGACAGCAATAACCAGTTGATATCCTGAGATATGATCTGGCATCTGCAATTATTAACCATGCAGGTGAAATCATGCCTTCACATCCATGCTGCTATGCATCATGCTTTGAAACATGAAAATCACTGATCATGGACTGAGTCCATTTCAGTAGATTGACAGATGTATGAAAGCAGCAATGCTTTGGATAACTGTGCTATTCATAATTCTACAGTTATTTTCTCTAACAATTATGTTTTGCTATAAATATGTGTGCCCTTAAGTTGATCCCAATATCAGTTTCAGCTAGCTAATCAAATTATTTGGGAATGATAACCCTCCCTTTATTTAAAAAAAAATGAAAATTTTTGCTTCCAGAGACTTCCCAATAACAGATTTAAGCTAAAAATGGCAGTCTTTAGTAACAAATCATCTTTCATCTTTCTAATAACTATTATCTCTCTCAAACACATACCAATAAATGCCTGTGCACATAAACACACATGTACAAAAACATATACCATGAAGCTTAGTGGAAAGAGAAAATGGAAGAAAAAAAGTCCTTTTTATGACTCATATTTTAATCAACAGTTCTAACATTAAGACTAAATGCTCTTTTGAAATACAGCCAAAGAACTAAACACCCCCCATAAAAGTTTCAATTATCTTTTTGGCATTTTGATGACACAGCAACCTGTTATTTTAAAAATTTTCTCCTCAGAAAATATAAATGCTTTCAAAATTTGAGAATAACATCTTATCCACTGGGACTGACTGTATGTCAGCTGAAAAGACATTACTAGGCTATAGAAATTCTAAGTGCTCCATGATCTTTTATTACTACTTTAAAGTTATTTCTATCCACATGTTTGTGGGCAATGAAGGATACACACACACACACACACACACACACAGTCCCTCTCTCTCTTATTCGGTTTCTAGATGATGAAGTGTGGGTCCTTTTCTTTTCAGGCAAAGAGGAGGTGACAGGCATTCACTCTAGGACAGGCTTGCTTGGAGAAGGCATTACTCACATCATTGGTATATAGAGAGGGCTTGATGATTTGATGTTGTTTGTTTTTGCTTCTTAACTTGACCCTCCCGATTTTCTAGCTTTTATTTCTTATTCAGTGGATTCCTTTTCTTTACCGAATCCAAGTCCTTCAAGCCAGAACAACTCATTGCCATCTATGAGGAATCCTGCTTCCTTTTCCATAGCTTTTCAAATACGTAGTATAAAACCAGGGAAATATTACTGTGGAAGGAATGATCATTTAAGATGGATCATTTTCATTGGCTTTTTAGTTTCATTTAAGAGATATGGGAGGCACAAAAGTTCTAAGGTTTCAACCCATGCATACACGCAATCATACTTAATTAAAAACATTTAAAAAAGAGAGACATTTTACTTACTGTATTGCCATCAAATTGCAGTTCAGTAAGATAAGGCCAAACTGCTCCTTTTCTAAATGAAGCAATAGCTGCTTACTTATCTTCAAAAATCTTATGGAAGGAAATCAGTAAGGCAGGGGTGTCGGCATCAGATTGCCTTCCATTTTACATCATCCCTATGGGTCAAATGTCTCTGCAATGTATCACCAATTATTCTAGGACAGCACTTTGTCTTTAAACTTGTGACATGCTTCTTTTCATCTAAAAGTGATATTTTGAATTTGCTTGAGATGAGATACAAGAACAAAACTATTCTCCAAGTTTTTGTTTTGTTCTTACTGAGGTAACATCCTAATGTGAAAACCAAGACGATCTTGCATATAGCAGTCATTTTAACCCACTTCCTCTTTCTGTCAGGCTAGCCTTGACACAATAAGCATGCATGCACAGTCATAGTTCACTGTATCTGCCTTAATCCTAAGTTCTGCTGCTTATTCAAGTCATGGAAGTCCCATGTTATTCAACAGGACTGTTGAACTGCATGTCCACCAGAAGAATAGGAAAATAAATGATGTAACAAATGCAGCAAATATAGGGAGTAGGCATTCAGGACACATCAAGAAGCTAACACTCATGAATTATAAGTATTAATGTTTCCCCTCCCCCCTCAAAAAAAGTCTTCCTGTGCATGATTTTCAAATCCAAGGTCCCAGGGAATCATGAAGTGCCTTGTCGTTTTTGTTGTTGACTTCTGATGACTTCTAATTGTTTTTTGCATTGCTGGTAGTATGTGGAAAGACTTTTGTTTTCATCTAAAAGCTTTTTATGTTCTTGTACCAGACGAGATGTATTTTGCTGGTCTTTTTCATCCTGGTCCAGTTCTGCTACTAGTTCTTGCCTAAAAATTATACCACATAATAAAATGTTAACTATGATAACAGAATTTATACAGTATTTGTTGCTAACTGGTAGTTCAAGCAATTAAAATTTTAATTCTGGTCCATCATTATGTAAGCCAAGCAGACTGTTCCAATAATATAATCACACTGTAGTGGGATGGAAAGTATCTTCTAAAACTATTTAATCATTTCATAATCCTAATATAACTACATAAATAACATACTCCTTTCTTAAATAACTGCACTCCTAGAACTACAGGATTTAGAGATGATAAAAGTGAAGCACAACAACTTAAAACAGCAACAAAAATTGGAATATCATGTCTGATCCACCTTACTACCTCCTATATCCTTTTTATCCAGTCTGGAAAAGACTGGTGGGGGAGAGGTTATTTCTTGTGGTACTGGGGGTGAGGAGAATAGGGTACTTGGTTTTATCAAACAAATTCTACTTCAATATTCATGCTATGAAGTCACAATCACATTTAACTATGTGCAGCTCAGCCAAAGATGTAGATAAGACAGTTCCAGTCATTTAATTGAAATAGATGCTATCTAACATAAATCCCTTTCCTCTTTTAGAATATACTACTTTGCTGGAAACACTGGGCATTCTTTGGATTGTGACATGTAAGCCCCCCATAATAACACATTTGGATTATATTACTTGATTCTGCATATATTTTCAGAAAAGACCTAATCAAAGACCTTGACAGAGCTTAAGCCAAGAGAGCTTGCTTTTACTGAAATCTTCTAAAATCGACAGACTTTAGTGTTAACTTACAAAATGAGTATGTCAGAAATGGATTTGGGCAGGGAGAACGATTACTATAAAATTCTCAAGTAGAGTAAGTTTTTAAAAAGAGAATGTAAAATGGAAACATCAAGTATTTAAACCTGGTAAAATTTCTTGCCTTTCTTGTTTAGAATTTTTCTCAGTGTTTCCCCTTGCATGAAAAATTTACTTAATTTGGTAACTTAAAAAGTATCAACAAAATTATAAACATCAAGTGTCACTGGTTTCATTATCTTGAATTAAAATTTCTAGAATTGTTCATTTTGTATCTAACCCCACTTTCAACTGGCAATAATTTGTTCAAATATTTTTCCTATAACAACTACACTGGTTTAGTATGCCAGTGGGTAATAAATAATATTTATATATAATAATAATTTATCAAAATTCAGAAAGGCCCAACCCTCAAAATAACAAGTAACTTATAACAAGTTACTTCAATTCATTATGATAGCATCCTTCAGTTTTCAATTCATTCCTATACCAAAACTGGGACAACTGACACTAATTTTCAGCATATTTCTTCAGATAATATTGCTTCCTCTGGGATTTTATTTTAGTGACCACCACCAGCACCAATTTGGTCATGATTAAACATGCATTTCCTGAGTGTCAAGTCAAAGACTAAGAGAAATACAATTGTAGATATGTCTAAAATGGAAAAGAAGCACAAAAGAAAGAATATGGGAACTGAACTTGATTTGGGTTGAACAAGTATACTTATGGGCATGTTGCAATTTCAGAATAATATGACTTTCCCAAATATACACTGGAGGGTTGTTTTTATTAAACATTTCTGTGAATATTACACTTCTAAAATAATAGAATAAAGGAGAGGCACTGTAGCATAGTATATAGAGATGATGGCTTTAGAGGCAGGAACACCTATGTCAAAAAATCTCGCCTCTGACCCATACCAGCTGTACCTGCGAAGTTATTTAACTTCTCAGCACTATAGGCCAGAGGGGTCCACCATGCAGCCCACATCACTTCTGAGAGAGGCCCAAACCAGATTAAAATATAACTGGGAAATATGTAACAAAAAAAATATGAAGCATATAACGCTAATACATAGTTTTCTGAGTCAATGTGTACCCTCAGGGATCTTTATGTATAGTTCACTGTTTTGACAGCACTGCCCTATGCATCTTTCTAAGACTATAAAATCACAGTGCAGGTGCTGATCTGCTTGGAAGAAGCAATTTCCTCCCTAGGAGTTTCCCTAATGCAATGAAATCACAAATCTGGTCCTAAAAGTCATTACCATCCTAGTAATAATAATAAAATGCTAAGTATGAGTCACTCGAGATAGTTTACTTACATAAGAAAACCTTTTTGTGTGATTAAGCCTTTCAGTAGTATTTTAACTTTAAAAGTTTTAAGTGCAGGAAATAAGAGTTGTAATACTACTGATGCATCCCCCTTAGTACTAAAAATGGCACATATATAAGCAATCCAAAGGGCCCATTTAGAAATACAGTGACCCCTGCACGTAGTCAGCAGTATATTTAAACTTTGGAATATGGATTATCAATGAGGGATTGAGGTTAGGAATATAGTTATTAATTCTGAAGACATGTTAATCTTCATTTTTGCAAAAAATATTACCCTCAACTTTCAGCATAATTCAAAAACACGTTGAAAATCTCTATGCATGAAAAGTCACCAGGTTGATGAAGAGTTTACTTACTTTCTCTGCAAAAGTAATGCTATTTCTGTTTGAACTTTCATATATTCTTGGGCCATTTTACAATGCTGTTCAAACACAGCCATGGATTCTTTGGAGTTTGGGCACGGTGCTAGGGGCTGAAAATAAATCAGACATGTTAAAACATAATCAAATGAAATCTCATTATCTAATCTAGCTAGTTGGACTGTGACTGTAATATATTTATCCAGTACCAGGTTGCACAAACCAGTAAGCTTTTAAAAATAAGTGCTAAACATGTCCTGGAAAATCTCAGTGCACTCCTGCCAGGGTTAACTCAGAACTTAAATTTACACTTGCTGTTTTAACACTTTCTTTGTTACACAGAACCATGACTAAAGCTCTCTTAGCTAAGGGTATTAAATTTCAGGTTGCCAAATTATTTGTATTATACCAAAAGACGTTTATAGCTCACATAATCACATGCAGAGGCACTGAACCTTGTTATTATTTATATATTCAGCCACCATTAACACCAAAATGGATTGCAGAGTGTGTCGAATAATGAAGTAACTCACATAACTGCTATGTTTTAATGTTCTGATCTCAAAGAACAAAAGTGGTACACGAAATAGTTGTGAATAAAGGTATAACAGTCCTTTAAAATGAATAATGAAACATAAGAACAGATCAATCTGAACATTTCTCATTTGATTACCCAAATTAAAAAGCAACTTACTGGAACTTCATTCAAAAGCAAAAACAGGCCAGTTGTCATCTCTAAAAAGAAATTCTTTTTAGTAAGAGTATTGAGTTAAAGAGTGTTCAGCAAGGAAACAAACATGTTACCTGTAGTTGGTGATCCAGTGTAAGGTAGGCCATTGGGATGGAGTTATCTGATCCATTAGTATCTAGAATTCAAGCATTCATGTGTTTTTTTTTTACTTCATGACAAAGATAATTACATAAAGAAATTGAGAAGTATGCTTTGGATTTTATAATTTTCCACATGAAATAACGTATATTAATAATTATCCCGAATGATTATAAATAAAAAAAAACCTGGCCACTATAGAATGACCAATAAAGTGTTTGTATAAATGCGAAGTAAAATGAGATGTGGATTTATCAGATGTTTTTCTTAAACCCATGCTCTGATACCTTAGCATTAAGTTGGCTGACAACCATCACAATAAAATGAAACAGAACTCGACACAATTCATTTTAATCAAAGATTTTCCCTTTTGGCAGAGACTTGACAACTGGATGCTTCAAACTCTGGTCCAAATAAGTACTAGCCAAATCCTGTCTCCCCTCATTTCCCCTTTATATCAGGCTTACTTAAGGCTGTGCCTTACAGAGTGAACTAACTGGTCAATTTGGTTGCATTAATCCTCTAATCGGTTCTGCTAAAACAGTTTCAATGTACTGGGGAAAAGCATGGTGGAATGACATTAGAAATTTTAACAGCACTTCTTATTATTCTTTCTTAGTTGCTACCAGAGGACAAAATGGTGAACTGGTAGCATTCTACTGATTAGTACTCCCCAAGGAATGCTAGAAATGAAGACAAGGCCAGCTGAGACATAGTACTCAATCTACACAAACAGGTTCATGGCTCAGTAACCCGATTTGCTGCTTCCTACCGTACTCCTTCTTGCCTCTCTAGTATCTTAAGAGTTCTTTAGTTATGATGAATCATTCTACAGGTTTCACATGCAATCCTCTTTTCTGTTTTTCTTTGTATGCTGAAGTATTTATGTTGATGTTTAAGTTATAATAAATAAGAAAATTTCTATCTTTAAAAAAAGTTTTTAGCAAATAAGGTAAAAACTACCAAATTCAGATTAAGCTGGGGGAAAAGGGAAAAAGAAGGGTAGAAGAAAGGAAACTGAAGGCAAAGAAAGCCAGTCTGAATTAGCCTAAATTTATTGAGTCCTTTTAAAAAAAGGCATTTTATTCCTTTTATGTACACCCCAGTCTGTAGAAATGGGCTAATAAAGTATTATTGCCTTGTAGGTCTCCAAGGAAGTTGCTTTAATAAAAAGATATGAATAATTAGTATGTGTTTCTAAAATGCTTTAGTACTTGAATCAAACAGTTGTTTTGAATATCTCCTTAACATATTTAGCCCAGGCATGGGGAACTTGAGACCTGGAGCTCAGTTTCAACTGGCTGATTTGCCTTCCTGTTGGGCAAGAAGTATTTCAATTACGCCTACAGTTGTACAAGCAAAACATACTTAGTTTTCAGTAATACAACAAACAGTCAGAAAGACACAGTGGTATAGATGGCTAGAGAGCTGGCCTTGACACCAGGAGGCTCTGGGTTCAAGTCTTGCCTCTGGCCCAGTCTAGCTGTGTGACCCTGGGCAAGTCACTTGATATCTAGTGCTCTGGGCCAGTGGTATCAAACTCAAAGAGAAAATGGATCTCTGCTGGCCACATACTGATTTAGAAAACCACAAATTAACATTGCTGTATTTTTAAATACTCCCCGATTACATTTTAATTTGGTTCTGGCAGCACTGGAAGTTTATGGACTTTGCAAGCCAATGAGTCTGATACCTGTGCTATAGGCAACTAAGACTGAGATGTTGGCACTGGTAGAGGGATGTCTTCTCACTTGGGATTCCCATTACTACTGAAATCATTGGTTCAGTTTTTATCCCAATCCCTAACAAATTGTCTCAACGAGAGTTATGTTAGTCTATGAAAATGATTGTCTCGCTACTGCTTACTACAGCAAATCTAAATTCCTCTGTCTGCCTTTTGAGGCTGTTTGTGATTTGGTTCTGCCGTACACACATATCCAATTTAATTTACTACTGCCCTCCAACTGGTACCTTCTACGATGGCCAGGCTTGCTTCCTCAATCTTTCTCCCCACCTTTGATTTTGTTATCTGCCTACCTCTAAGTCACCCTCCCAATTTTCTTACTGACTTTGGTAGCTGGATGACAGTCTTCTCCAACGCATTCACTGCCACCCTCAGGGATTTCAGTATTCATACTCATAATCCCTCTAATCAAAACATTTTTCAATCTTTCCAATATTAACTATCTTGCACTACCCCATTTTGGTGAAACTGGCTTGGTCAAACATTAGACCTCACTCACTAGGTGAATTATTCCACTCTGCAGGGTCTGAACTTTAAAATTCTACGCTCACCCTATCTTAACAACTTTCCCATTCTCTTAGTCACACTAATTCTACTGCTTACCATGCCTTCTGGGATCCTTTCATTGCTTCTTTCAGTTGATCATTCCTACTTGTCTTTAATCACCTCTATACCTAGCCTTGATCTCATGATCAGACATTTTAATGCTTTAGTGGCTGCAACCACAAAATCCCCTGTCATGTTGATTTGAAAAACCTCCCCTCTGGGTTACCCTTCTCATATAATTTTTTTTTCTGCTTTTGCTCAGGGCCTTCTGAACTTCACTGAAGAAATCAAGTCTAAAAATCAGGCTGATTTAAAAATTTATTGGTACATAAACTTCAGTAGGAATCTCTGCTGTGACTCTCCAATCCTTCTATCCTTATCTGACTCCCTATCCTTTCTTCTGAACTTCCCTGCCCCGTCTCACCGCCATCCCCCACCCTGCCCCAAGTTCATCTTCCATATTTACAGCAGAAATCAAAGCTGTTCACTGAGAATGCTGGAACAATCTAATATAAACTTCCTCAGCTTTCCTCCATTCATTCCCCAAACCTCAGGCTCCTCACAGCCATTCTTTCCTGTGGTAAGATGAGGGGCATCCTTTCTCCCCACTAATACTAATCTCTAAACCCACAACCTGGATCCCATTCCCTCCTGACTTTCCAGTATGAAGGCCTTCCCTGAATCCTGGTCTCTCGTTTCACTCAGACCTCAGGGAACACCTTGTTTTGCTACTAATGTATTTTTCACATCATATTGTTTACTATAGCTCTCTAAACCTAACATTTCCTTCAGTACGTGTACGACACAGGGCTCTGCATATAGCAGGCACTTAAACGAAACCTATCATTTTAATCTCTGTGCTTTTACTTAAGTTCTTCCCCTTTGGCTTTCATTGATACCTCCTTTCTCTGAATCCTTCTAGCACTTACAATCTATGTTATAGCATTACCACCTGATTGTGTATCAGGTCTTGGTCCTCCCAAATGCATTTTAACTTAGAGACTATGTTTTGTACTTCTGCATTAACTGAAATATCTAAGGGAGTAATGAACATTTTTTTTTCTTTGTCTTTTCATCTCAATATCAGAAGTATCTTTATTCTTCTCCGTGTATTTCTTTCTCATTTTCTTTCTTCTATTCTCTCCAACTTAATTAGGCCTGAATATAGGGTTCTTTAGCTGCTGCATTTATCAAAGAGTTGTATGTTCCCCCTTCCTAAATGAAAATGTTTCTAACTTGTAAAAATAACTTAGTAAACTTTCTTTTTATTTCTGTGATCTGCCAATTTCCCTGAAGTCGATGTCCCTCAATGGGAAGAAAAAAAAAAGGGTTCCCTACTCTTATGACTTGCCATCTTGTTTATACAATTAATTTGTTGTGCAAGTCCTGTCTTTATAAAGGCAAACTTTAACATTGTGAACAATTCCAAATTCCAAAATAGCATTCTGAATTCATGAGATTTTATAATATTTACTTATTGCCTAACAATACTGACTGAAAAAAGGTTGTAATAGCACAATTATAAAATATCAACAAGACAAGGATAATCTAGCTGATACTAAAGAAATTTAATTTCTCCTGGTCTAAGTCAGATATTTGATTACCACTGGTTATCTCCAATACTATAGGCAAGAGCAGAGGGGCAAAAAAGCCATAAAGTAGAAAAAAAAATAAGAGCGAGGTCACTTTTGTCTAATAGAACTCTTACACTTTAATATAAGTTCACTCATGCCACATGACTGTTGGTTCAGGCTGGGAAGGGAGATAAGGTTAAGTTGGATGTCAAAACTGAGAGCAAAGGTCAGTGTTGCAGGACAAAGAATTTGTAAGCTCTGGACAAGGTCTGCAAATTGCATCCCCTAGGTGTTACCTTCCACTGGAGGAACTTCTGAAACTCAACCGTATTAAATATAACTTACGTCACAGAACTTTCTGTGTTAATGAGTGATATATTCTGGCATGTAAAACAAGCATTTATAAAAAGTTCTATTAAAACTTATCAGGTATTATGTGCTGAATTCTATGAAGAGCTTTAATTTACCAGCTCCTGGGTCTTAGCTCTCATAGGAGGGACATATACCGATAGGAAGGGAAAAGTCCTTCTTCATCTGAGGAACCAAGGAGAGAGAGCTAGAATTTTCAAATGCACACATCTATGTTGCCACATGAAAACCATGCTTCCTAGTTTCTCTACCACTGCTGGAGGTTGAGGGAGCATCACTTTGCCACAGGTTGGTGACATATTTGGCACATGTAGTTAGTGGTAAATGTATTGGACCATCTTGGGCTGTGCTCTGCTAGGAGTGAAGAAGCACCACTAAATTTAAACTAACTAAAACCAGTGAGCACACCCATTGCTAAATATAGTGCTATCCTACATGACACACATGAGAAGAGAAGTGGCCCAGTTCAGTTTTAATTAAATTATAAACATGACTAAAGCATGCCAAAAATCTATTACCATATATGGATAGTAGTTTACTTCTGTAAAGATGAATGGGTATGTGCTCATGACTTGCAAACTCCCACTTATCGCTTAGAAAAAATATGCTTGGTCTCGAATAAATTTTCGAACGGTCTAAATTCTCTAAGGACACTTCAGCCCACAGGTTTCGGGCTGGAAGTGACCTTAGAGGTCATGTGGTTTAATCCTTTTATTTTAAAGGTGAGGAAACTGAGGCTCAAAGAGGGAGTGGGGCCTGACCGAGGTCGCCCAGAGAGAAGAAAGTGGCAGATGGAATTCTACCTCAGGTATTCTGACTCCCAAACCAGCACCCTCTCTTGTGCCATATACATGTGCCGCTCAAGCTGCTTGCATTTCCTTACTAGACATGACACAGCTACGAATGTGCACCAGTGTTTTGAAAACTGTACAACACTCTGTAGTGAGGGATATTAACATTCCTATTATTGTTCTTCACTTAAAACGATGCCAGAATACTCTAAAACACATCTGCTTTGCCTTAGGCCATAGTTGTGACTGTGACGTGATTCTACAGTTGTTTTTTAATGAAGCTACTTCATCATTTAAGTCCGTGACATGATGATTTTAAAGCCTATATTTGTGAATGTATGCACTGTGGGCCAGGAATTCTTGCAGCCTACGAGGAGGACATTTTGTAAAATATATCTCACAATGTATTAAATTAGTTACCTCCTTTGGATTGGAAAGGCTTTAGGATTCATGACCATGAAAGGAAGTAAATGATTTTGTTTTTTTTTTTTTTTGATTACATGGTAGGATTGAAATCATCATATTCTGAGTTAGAAGGTACTTTAAAGACCAATACCCTCTCTTTACAGATGAAGGAAACAGGCTCAGAGAGGTTAAGGGGCTTGCTCACAGTCACACAGCCCAATAAGTATCAGAGGCAGGATTTGAATGTAGGTCTTCCTGATTCCAACTTCAGCACTCTATCCATGACACCATTTTAGTTTATGGCCTTGCAGGTAAGGGTCAAGATGACATATCCCCCCCACCTCGTGATTAGTTTAGCATATAAAGTTGTTAGTTAAACTATCCTGGTTCTCTACTGCCATCAAGCAGAAGTGCGATGAGAAAGGAAAAACCACACACATATTATCTGAATGATATTTCTTTTACTGGAAACAAAACAAAATAAAACCCAATTACCAAAAAAACACCCAACCACTACCCAACACCTCTTCCTCAAATTATACGCCTCCTATCAGGAAAATACAAAACCTAGGAAAACAAAAACACAGAAGGCAAGCCTGTGTTCATAAATCCAGTTTTCCCTTTGACTACTGCTGAGGTATATAAACCTACTGGCTATCTGGACAATTTAAATATTATCTTGCCTTTGTAAAAATTATATCAATTGACATTCATCTTTCCCTCTAAAACTCTCCCTATCTCATACCTTCACTATTATTTTAGAGGGCAACACCATCCTCCTTCAGGCTTACAACCTAAAAATCATCCTCGACCCCTCACTATCTATCACGCCCCACATCCAATTTGTTGCCAAGGCCTGTTGATTTCACCTTTGAAACATCTCTCAAATATACTTCCTCTCCTCTGCCTGTGCCACCTCAGGATATTTTAACTAGCTACTTTAAATTCAGGGCCTCATCACCTCAAGCTTGGACTACTGCCATAGCCTGCTAGTGAATCTGTCTGTCTCATCTCTCCCGACTCTAATTCACCCTCTGTGCAGCTACCACAGTAATTTTCCTAAAGTACAGGTCAAATCATATCACATCCCCTACTAAATAAAATCCACTGGATCCCTTTTGCCTGTAGTTCAAATACAAAATGCTCTGTTTGGTATCAAAAGCCTTCATAACCTAGCCCCCTCCTACCTTACTAGGCTTCCACATACTCTTTGATCCAGTGATGCTAGCTTCCTTGCCATCTGACAAACAAGGCACTCCATCTCTTGGCTCTGGGCATTTTTTCTGGCTGTCTCCCAGTCCTGGAATGCTTTCCCTGCTCGTCTGTGCCTGCTAGCTTCCTTTAAATCCCAATTAAAATCCCAGCTTCTACAGGAAGCCTTTCCCAACCCCTCTTAATTTTAATGCCTTCTCTCTCTCATTTACTTCCTATTGATTTTGTTGTAAATATTTGTTTGCTTGTTAGACTGTAAGCTCTGTGAGGACAGACACTGTCATTTGACTCTTTTTGTGTCTCCATTTCTTAGCAAAGTACCTGGCATATAATACGTGCTAAGTAAATGACTGAAATGATTAAGTGAACATAAATATAAAAGAGTCCCTTACATATAGCCTATTAAAAATGAGAAATAATCTATAAGTCACCTGTGGAATCATCAGGGGTCCAGGGATGGCTCCTTGTTGGCTTTTCAGAAGTTGGTCCTGAGGTAGTGATCATTCTGACGCTAGGACTGGATGACCTACTACTCACCTGTACAGGAAGAAATGAAAGGTGGTGAAAAATAAAAACAACCATGACTCTGAAAAAAGGATATTATAACAATTCCAGGTAAAATCACTTACAAAGAAGTATGATTGAATACCGAGTTTTACAAATATTAATAAAAAATAAGATGTTTTTCTTTTTTTTGCTTGATGTATACAAGTGAAATAATTTAAACAGGTAGAAACAAAAAAGAATGCAGATAGGTGGAATGAAAATGTAATAAAATGAGGTTTATGAGGCTTCTGGTCTACCACGAATGTCAAGAGACTGGCAAATCTAAACCAGAAAGGCACACTTCTTCCCAGAATTGTTAGCATGTCATTGATGTTTTACCTCAGGCTCACAGCACTACAGATTTAGGGCTGGATGGGACCTTAAAGGTCAACTAGTCCAACTCCTTTATTTTACAAATGAGACAACTGAGGCCTCACAGCTTAACTGACTTGACCAAAGTCACAAAGGTAATGCACGCCAGAGCAAGGACCAAAATCCAGGAGCCCCTACTCCAAATCTAGAGCTCTTTCCAGTGTACTATTTTACCTTAAACTAATAAAATAGAAACCAACATTTTCAGTTATTTCTGGTAGCATCTCCTACTTTGGCCCCCCCCCCCGCCCCGAAATAATGTTCCAAATAATTCAAGGCTAGGTATTCTGAAATAGATTCCAAGTCCTACTTAGCTTAAAAAAAAAATTATTAAAGGTCTTAGTGACTAATGGGGAATGTTGTATTGATTTGATTGTAGTTTATCTTTTCCAACAGATGCTTACATCCATCCATTCATCCATGTATCCATCCATCTATCTATTTTTCTTTCTTTCTATCTATCTGGCACTATTTTTAAAAAGGAGAAAAATAAAGGAATAAATATTTGTGGCCCGTGACAATGAGTCAAATGTATGAGACAGAAAACTTAAAACAAAGGGGAAAAAATAAACCACAAAGAGGTTCAGAATATATTTCAATGGAAATAAGTAAATGGATGAAGATGTAGAGAACTCTTAAAATATGATCAAACCTAGTAAGGCTAATAATCCTGTGATTCAATACTTAACATAAACTATCATACTTCTGAAGTTTAAGGCCACTTTGAAAATATATTTTCCTACTTAAGAATTTTTTCCAACCTCTCATCTGCCTCAGGACCTGTCTCTTTCAAATTACCCACACAGTTGTTCTCCTTTAGAGTTCCTACATCTATGAAACTAGGGAATGAAGCTGATATTTTTGTCACCAGTTTCCAATTCTGTCTTTACTAATTTAAGACCATGGGAAAGGTTATAACAAGTTAAACCCCAATCCATAAATTGCCAAAGGATTCTTTATCTTGAAAAGATACGTTACTCAATGAATAACATGATGCTGTTTCAATGGATTGGATATGAAAGCTAACAGTAAACTTCAATTAAAACAAATCAAAACGCAGAACACTAACTTCTCCATTTTAAAAGTAAGTGAAAGGTAAGTGCTATAAATGATAAATTTGACATGTTTAATTTTTAATTTGAAAATCCAATTGGTTTGTGCTTAAAATTGGGTCATTTTTAAATGAAGAAAGCAAATAATTAAAAAACATCAGTAGTTTTTATAACATCAAAGACTTCAAAGCATTAAAAATAGCTCAAAAAGGTTACAAAGTATCTAAAACATTTAAAAAATGAGTACTTGACTCATAAGGTAGATAATTTGATTTACCATAGAGAATGAATACGACAAGTGTTTAATAGAGCACAAAATAGAGGACTACACAGCAGTTTAGGGTGGCAAAATATATTAAACCAAATTTAAATTGCATAAGTAATTAGCACAGGCAGCCATTTGCCAGGGTTACGTTGCCCAGGATCAAATCTCTAGGTG
>CM053627.1:153151928-153185198 GCA_028646595.1 Phalanger gymnotis | reverse complement strand
TTGTAAACACCAACTCATTGCATGGGCAGCAGTGTAGTATGGCAAGGGCTCGGCACCATGCAGCACTGGAAAAAAAAATAAAGGTATAAACTAAAAAGAACTTTATTGTATATTACTATACATACAAAGTTAATCACTGCCATTGCCGCCACCACTACCACTACTACTACAACCAGCACATCTCAATGTCAGCTTACTCTTCTGCAAATCCCCTCATGAATTCTTTTAATTTTTCTTTTCATTAAGGACTGATTTAAAATGCCTAATTTTAAGCAGATAATTTACATATAAATTACCAATCATATAATAATGCTCATATTAAATGTGATTCATTTAAATGTAATTAAGACATTACCATATTCCCTTTCTAAATATATTATACATAGGTATACATACAAATACACACCAATACTTCACAAAGATAAAAAAAAAACCAAGACCAATTTGACTGTACCTCAATTCTAGCACAAAGAGAAGCAAGAGCTAACAAAGCAACAGATTTTATGGCTGGGATATTCTGTGAAATGGTTGTTAATGCTACAGTTATTGGTAAGACAGGTGGAGATGTGAAATGAAAAGGCTCAAATCTGAGAAGGCACAAAAGGGATTAAAAAAAAAGACAAGCATAAAGTCGAACATAATGAAACAGTTAAAAACTAGGAGTTTTACTCTATTTAGTGCTTTCCACATTATAAAATTTGCTTTCCAAATTGTGAAAGGAATTCTAACCAAAGAGGAAAAAAGAACTGATAAATTTGCAGATTAGAATTATTTCACTGTCACTTTTTCTTTCTTTTATAACACTTAGATTTTATTTGTATTTTTAAAAAAAATGACAAATTCCAATTGTTTTTATGAGTTTTTAGAACTTACCACCTTTAATATCCTGATGATAGCATTACTGAATTACATTCAAAGTATTTTACATATAAAAAATTTAGAGTTATAAATGAAAATTTTTTCATTTTGTATAAGAACTTATTTCTTAAAGAAAGATTGTATTTCCTGTTGTAATGATACTTACCATTGTATAAAGAGCCTCCTTCAGCATATTCCATTACAAGGCATACCTAACGGGGAAAAAACACATACATCAGGATAGAAACACATAAAGGAAGACTCCCAAAGTTAAATATCTAAGAGACATATTTATTCTAACCCACCTTATAGAGGAAGAAACTAGGAGATAGAATGGATTAATTAACTAACCTAAGGTCATTGTTAGTTTATGGCAGAATTAAAAGTATAAACACAGGTTTCCTGAGGTTACCAAAAAACATCGGGACACAAAAGGTGAAGGCACAATCAGAATCATCTGAATTGTACTGGGTCTACATAGTGAACTTTAGGAATGGCTAACTTCTGAAAAGAACATAATAAACTCCATTAGGAAAGGTATCATTTCAAAAAAAAAAGGTATCATTTCATTCTTTGTCTTTGTATCTCCAGTACTCTGATACACAGCAGGGGCTTAATAAATGCTTACTGATTGAAATTACTCTGAAGTTAATTTAAAATAGTGAAGAAAAATACAAACTAATCAGTTATTTTTTCAATGGGAAATTCAACTCAATGAAAAAAATCATTTTTTTAACTGCTAGATTCCAAGAACTATTCTAGATGCTGAGGATTCAAAGCCAAAAACAAAACATCCCTCGCCCTGAAGAAGCTAATATCCTACTAGGCAGGATGGGGGCTAGTAGAATTAATAAGCCTAAAGAAACAGTAAGCTAAAAAAGTATGCCCTAGTTTAAGGGAAAAAATCAAATAAAATCCAACGATGAAAAAGTCTCAAGGCAGTAGAAAAACATGTCCTAATTTTATAGGAGAGAAATGACATGTGTTTCTGTCTAAGATTAGAACAAGGAACATGTGCATTTACCACATTCATGGACGATGAAAGGACAAATGTGAAATCTGTATGACAGAATGAAACTATTTTAAGTAAACTATTGTTTTATTTTAAAGTTTGAAAATAATAACATATTTCAACTTGAGTTGGTATATACATTCATATAAAGATTCAGTTTCTAACTTATCTTAGGATCTGCATTCTTTCCAAATATTAGTTGGAAATGATTTGAATTTTAAGCATAACTATCAAATATTACAATATTTTTTTAAAAAAAACTCTTTCAAAAGAAATGCAGTAACTATAAGGACCAAAGTTGGTCTAAGGAAATAGATAATAAAATGTCTCCCTCCTATTGACAGGGAGGCAGAAGAGGCATAATGTTGCATATATAGAAATGATCAAAGCATCAGTTGGTTGGTTTTCATTGTTATAAGGGAGTTTCTGATGCTGAAGGATGGGGAGAAGTGGAAGAGAATCATGAGAAATGACAGTGATACAAAAATAAAAGACATTGAAAAACCTATTTTAAAAAAAGTGCAGAGTGAGAAATTTTTCCACAAGCATATGTATTAGGAAGATAGAGGTTAAAATAGCTTTGTAAACTTCAAACCCTGAGTCAACTTGTTTATCACTGTTTACTGATAATATATCCACTGAAAAAGTTATAAACTTACTGGATTCAAACAGGCTCCATATAACTTCACAATATTGGGGTGGTTTACACGGGATAATTGCCGAAGCTGGAACAAATTAAGTAACCCTTTAAAAAAGTATTAATCTTTAATGCAGTTATTTAAAAATTATGGCTTAAACGCAAGTACAAACTACAATAAGCTATCAAAATATAGACACTTTCAAAGACACAAGTCAATTATTCACTGGTTGTTAAGGTAAAAAAAGTGATAACAAATAGATTTTACAGCTACTATATCTCTTTGAGCATGGTAACAGCATATGAAACTCTGCTTACGTACCAGTTTTAAAAGTAAAAACAAATTTCACATATTTAATATCTTTTCACAGTTACTGAATTCTAGGGATTCCTTCATGATTGAATAAGACTGAATACTATTTTCTCTCTGAACTAGGAAATTTAAAATTTTCACTCTCCAAAGAATCTGCTTTGAACTAAAGGGGAAAAATTACAAATGACTTATGATAATATATTAACATTCCCCAGCTCAATTCAGGTAATGGGAGACAAAATAATTTCTATCTGCTTAAGTAACAAGGTAATGCTATTAGTCTTGAGACAGCAAAGTAGTTCAGTCAATGTGGTTAATCTGTTATAATCAAGAAGACAAGCAAGGAAAAACATTTATAATGTCGTTTCCAATATTTTAGCCAGGCAGGGCTCTGATAGTCAAATGTCTAAAGAAATTCCTTATAAAAATAAAAAACAAAATAAAATAGCCATTTTACTGACACAACTACTTTAAGTACTATCTGTATGATAAAGTACTGTAACAGCAGAAGATATTTTCTCAAGGCACAACAAAATGAGTTACTTACCTCTACAATAAAAGCTTTTCTCTCAGATTCACTTTCTATTTGTTTAATGGCCACATCTTTTGCTCTCCACTTAGCCTTGCATACTACTCCAAAGGCTCCTCTTCCAACAACCTAGGATTCCAAAATGTTATGATCAGGTACAAAGCAAGATTCAAAAAATTTATCTATGCCAATCTGAAAGTCAGTGGTTGAAACATGTTTTAGAGATAATTTACAGTTGAATGTTTGGCACTGGAACCAATTTAAAAAAAGATGAATAAGCAAAGAATAAAATGGAGATGTAGTCCCTGTCTTCAAGAAGCTTACAATTGGGACAAACACGCTGTTGTGGGCACTTGAATGAAAGAGAAAAGTTGCTTTGGTAAATACACTCTATATTAAGAAAAATATTAGATGTTTACAATATCTCTCACAGTTGATCAGTCTATGTTTGAACACTTTTAGTAAAAGGGACTTTCCCTACTTTTGGCGCAGGGCACTTCATTGGAGACAGTACTCTTACGTGCTACAAAGTTTTTACATACAATGAATTGAAATCTACTTCCCTGTAATTACTATACACAGGCACTAGGCCTTGTCCTCTGGAACAAAAGAACAAGTTTACTGTCCCTTCCATATGACAGCCCTTCAAATACTTGAAAAGTTATCATTTCTTCTACAGTAGGCTCCAACAGGGAATTCCTGTTGACAGTAACCCAATCTTAAAAGCAAAGAGGTATCATTTTACAAGGTATCTCAAAAAGGGAAAGATACCAAAAGAACATTTATTGTTTGCTGATGACAAAGTAAAAGAAAGCACATTATAAAAGCTTTGATCCAACAAGTCTTTCATGAATAAGTTAGGATCATACACAATTCCCTGATAAATACAACTCCAGAGATAATTCTTACTCAAAGACTCTCTGATTATCAACCTCAATGGATAAGTTCACTAAAGATATAAGCCACTGTCATAGAAGATACTTGCAAAAGATCTAATGGAAGAGAAACTCACATAGATGGTCAGGTCTTCTTATTTGTAGACGTGATGCTGACTAAATCATGCCCTAAAACATTATTGAGCCTCCTCAGTGAGTTCCATGATTACTCAAAGCTTTGGCTTAATAATCCACAGAGGAAAAATTAATTGGATGAAATATGCATCTTGTTCAGAATATAACATTCAATGTATAACATAAGTCAATTGAGTTAGTATATCAGTACTCTTTTTGTGGTGGCTAAGAATTAAAAATTTAAGGAATGCCCATCAATTGGGGAATGGCCAAACAAGCTGTAGTATCTGGTTGTAATGGAACTGTTCTTTAAGAAATGACAAACAAGATGATTTCAGAAAAACCTGGACTTACATGAACTGATGCATAGTTAAGTGCACAGAACCAGGAGAACATCTAACATAGTAACAGCAATATAGTTCAATGAAGAATTGTGACTTAACTATTCTAAGAAATACAATAATCCAAGACAATCCCAAATGACTAATGATGAAGCATACCATCTGCCTTGAGAGAAAGAACTGATATTGATTGAATACAGACTGAAGCATGCTATTAAAAAAAAAAAGAAAAAAGTCATGGGTATATGTGGAAGAAAGTCAGAAAGGAAGGTCTCCTTTGGAGTTTGTATTTCTCCTGGGAGGGTGGGGCAAGATGAGCTGGGCTAGGTTGCCATGGCTACCAGAGGCTTATTTCTGAAAATTGCTCAGGGGAGAGGATAAGAGACTTCATGCCCCACCATCACTGACTTCCTTTAGATCTCTGAACCTTCCTGGCAGACCTTCTCTCTTCAAATTGTCCCCCAAATCTCTCTTTTCCTTTTATTTCCAGAATACAGATTAGGGTACCTCCCATCCCTTTACCGAAAACTCCTACATGCATATTATGTTTTCTGGAACTTCTGGTACCTCTTTTTAGAATTTATTAATATGTCTTTCAATAATGCATCTTTTCTTATATTATACTTCTGAATTGTTTTGTGTCCAAACCTGTGATATGGAAACTCCCTCCAAGGAGGCAGACTGGTAACTCATCTGTGATTTATAATCTTAGAAGTTAGGTAATATGCCTTAATAGCTTGAAGATTTGATCCTAAGGCTTTCTGACTCCAAGGAGAGCCTTTATTTGCCCGACATTTACTATCATGTCATGTTAAATATCAAACAATTAGATTTATTGCTACCACCAAGTGCAAGTTGGCCTATATAGACAAATAAAGTGCATTTTTTGCTCATCAATGTGTATTTTATCAATCTGTTCATTTAACATGGGCTAGAAACACCTAGACTTCATTTCTGATTGCCTTAATCTGCTCACTCAGAGACATTTATCAGTCTCTTGTAAATACTAAACAGCAGAAAGTATTCTTAGTCATCATTTCTCCTTATTGATGCTCATATGCCATCTAGTGGACAAATAAGTGATGGTTTTGATGCAAAACTACCAAGAAACCATTAATACAATTTTCATCCCTATTTCATTAAAATCAGTTCGGCAATTTTTTCCTTTAAGAAGCTTAAATTATAGTCTAATTTGGGAGAAAAGATATAAATGCATGAAAAGTTAACAGTACAAAATAATAAATGACAAAAGGAAGTAGCTATAGTACAGTAGAAAGGGCCCTCATTAAGCTTTGAAACTTAGCTATGTGAACTTGTATTAGTCATTAAAATTCTCTGAATTTTCTCTTTATCTAGAAAATCTGGATAATGATACCTCACAGGGCACTTGTGAGAAAGCAAAAGCACTAACTTAAATGTTAGTTATTATTAATTCAAATATAATAGGTAGGAACAATAAATGCTATTTGTTAAAGGAAAAATGAGATCAAAGTTGGCTGGGTTAGGCTCCCTGGAAAGGACAGAATTTTGAGAACAATCTAAAGGATAGACTGGGAAGAGGAAGGACTGCACAAAAAGAAGAGAACAAGTAGATAGACAAGTTTGGCTGGAGTAGAGGATTTCAGGATGGGAGTACGGGGACAAAAAGGTTAGAGAAGTAGGCTGGAGCTATTTAATAGGATACTGAATGCCACACTAAGGAGTTTGTACTTTATCCTCTAGGCAACAATACCTTGCATTTATATGAAACTTATTGTGTACCAGGCACTGGGCTAAGTGCTTTACAAATATTATCTCATTTGATCTTCACAACAACCCTGGGAGGTAGATTCTATCATTACTATCATTTTATACACGAGGAAAATGAGGCAAACAGAAATTAAATGACTTGCCCAAGGTCATACAGCTACTAACGAGATGAGGCCACATTTGAACTCAGGTCTTCCTGAATTCAAACCCAGCACTATATCCATTGTGCTACCTCACTGCCCTATGAGGTGTCACTTAATGTTCTGAAACAAAGGAATGGCATACTAATAATGGAGCTTTAGAAACTTTAATATAGTAGGTTGTGAGGATAGATTGGAAAAGGGAGAATAGGAAGCAATTACTATAGTATAAGTATGAGGTGATAAGACTTTGAATGAATGTATCACAAATCTGAATTGGAAGGGGTCCAGAACATATTTGAAGAGAATTTCTCTGTAACAGGGGTTCTTAACTTTTCTGTCATGTACTTCCCCGCCAGTGTGGTGAAACCTAGGGAACTCTTCTCAGAATTTTTTTTTAAATATATGAAGGAAATGGCAAATTTCAGTAAAAGGTTAGTGAAAATAAAAAATATTTTTAATCATCTAATTTCATGAACACCAACCCTGAAAACTTTCTGGGGATTCCAGTTAAAAACCCTTGCTCTACATCAAAATAGACAAGTAGTCATCCAGGCTTTGCCTAAGTCCTCCAGTGAGAGAGAATGCAGTGAGAGGGAAGCCATAAAGTTTTTTAGAAAGTTTTTCTTTAAATCAATCATAAGTCAGCCTTTGCCAGTTCCACTTCCCTTGTTCCTAATTCTTCCATATGGGGCTAAGAACAAATTTAATTCCCTTTTCCTATAGCCCTTCAAAGGCTGGAAGATCGCTATCATGTTTTTCTGTTAATAGGCTAAATAAATATCCCTAGTTCACATACCATGGAAGCCTTCCTATGGATTCTCTTCAGCTTGTCAAACAAGGTTCACCTTAAAATGAGTTAGCTAGAGCTAAATTCAAAGTACCAGGTGCGGTATGACCAACACAGAGTAAAAAGGAATATTACCTCCTTAGTCATAGACACCATGACTCCAGTAATGGCAGTATATATGAAAAGGAAGGAGATAAATACGAGATATTTTATTTTTTAAATAAATTTTATTTTTTCCAATTACATGCTAAAACAATTTTAACATTTTTTTTAAAGTTTTGAGTTCTAAATTGTCTCCCTCCCTCCCTGATGTAGTAAGCAATAAGATATAGGTTATACATGTGCAATCATGTAAAATATTCCATATTAGTCATTTTGTACAAGATGACTCAAATAAAAGAAAGAGTAAATTAGCATACTTCCATCTATATTCAAACGGTATCAGTTCTTTCTCTGGAGAGAAATGCTTCATCATTAGTCCTATGAGATTGTCTTAAGACCATTTTATTTCTGAGAACGGCTAAATCATTCACAATTCTTCTTCTTGCTGTTACTGTACAATGTGCTTCTGGTTCTGTTCACTTTGCATCAGTTCATGTAAGTCTTTCCAGGTTTTTGTGAAATCATCCTGCTTGTGATTTCTTATAACACAATAATATTCCATCATAATCACATACCACAGCTTGTTTAGCCATTTTCCAATTGATGGGCATCCCTTCAATTTCCAATTCTTAGTTACCATAAAAAGAGCTGCAATAAATATTTTTATACAAACAGATCTATTTATACAAATAGGCTATTTGTTTAAAAAAAAAAAGAAAATAAAAGGTCTTTTCCCCTGTTTTCTTTTTTTGATATCTTTGGGATACAGACCTAGCAGTGGTATTGCTGGATCAAAGGAAATGCACAGTTTTATAGCTCTTTGGGCATAGTTCCAAATTGCCCTCCAGAATGGTTGGATCAATTCATAGCTCCAACGGCACCTCAGTGTCCCAGTTTTCCCACATCCTCTCCAACATCTATCATTTTCCGTTTTTGTCATATTTACCAATCTGATAGGTGTGAGATGGTACCGTAGAGTTGTTTCAATCTGCATTTCAACATGAGATATTTTAAAGGCAAAATTTTTAGGATATGATTACTGAAAAAAGAGTGGGGGAGAGAAAGATGTTAAAGATGATTCTGGGATTTTCAATCTGGGAGACTAGAAAGATAGGGGTACCCTTAACAGAAAGAGGGGAGTAATGAAATTGTTTAACTTAAAAATTAGGAACTTGTTTTTAAAACAAATTTAAAAAAAAAATAAAAGGCACTCCACAGTCAAGCAAACATTTCCTAATCCTCATGGATAATACTTTCCTATATTAGCACAACTGAAAGTTGAGTCTACTTTGTTACTGAAGGCTAGGAATTTGCTTTATAAAGAACCAAAAGTTTTCCTGGAAGTAAACAAAGTAGTCTTTAATTACAGTAATAGAGGTACCTGCCTAGGGGATTGGCAGAGAAATAAAAATCCTTATAGATGTACACATTTTAGAGTTTTATTTTGAAGGCTAATATAAAACCTTCAAGTGTTTCTATTTGATTTCTTTCTTTTAGAAGTCAGATGGCTGGGGTCTGTGAACTTAAAAAAATATTTTGATAACCGTGTTTCAACAGAATCGGTCTTCTTTGTAATCCTATGTATTTTACTTTATGCATTTAAAATATTATTCTAGGAAAGGGTCCATAGGCTTCACCAGATAGCTGAAGGTGTCTATGATACAATAAAGGTAGTTAAGTGGCTCAGTGGATAGAGCACTGGGCTTCAAGTCAGATAGACTTGAGTTCTAATGCAGCCTGTGTGACTCTGGGCAAGTCGCTTAACCTGTTTGCCTTAATCCACTGGAGAAAGAAATGGCAAACCACTCCAGTATCCTTACCAAGAAGACCCCACAGACAAGTACCGGAATGCTATGGTCCATGGGGTCACGAAGAATTAGACATAATTAAATGACTCAACAACGTCTGATGCACAAAATGAAAGAATCAACAATTTTGATCAGAATAAACGAGAATCTATACATCAACATGTGATGGTAAAGAATTCTGTATTTGGAATCTGAAGATTTGTTTGTATCTGCCCCTTACTTCTTATGAGACTTTGGATGAGCCACTTACTCTTTGTAGGCCTCAATTTCCTAAATATATAAAATGAGGAGGCTGGCCTAGAAAGTCTCTAGAGTTTCATTCCAGATCTAGGGCTATGATTTTATGAAAAAGGGTAGTGGCAGTGGGAATGACAAAGAGGAAATTTAGAAGAATGAATTTTTTTTTTAAATGCTACTATACACTGTGTTGAGGGATGGGAATAAACATATAAGCAAACGCACAAAGGGAAGCTAGCGAAGCTTTGTACCACTGGGGTGGCACAAACTATCTGTATAATATAAACATTTTTAGTTTCTCTTAGGAAGAAAGCAAATGCCCACCGAGCTAAGTACTCATATACTACAGAATTCCTAGACATATGCAGTTATGACAGGTATAACAATAAAATCATATGAAGAATCTTTCTCAAAGAAAACCAATGATTTGTGAGGAATGAGTTCGTGCTTTGGAAAGAATGTCTGAGTCCCAGAACTCAAATTTAAAACCCAGCTGTGCTGCTTACTCGTGGGTCCTCAAGTATGTCACATAACCTTTCTAGTCCTCAATTTCCTTCTTTGCAAAATGAGGGGGTTGGCCAGGATGACCTCTAAACTCCCTTCCTCCCTCAGATGTATGAGTCTATATTTATTTTCTGTTTGGAAACAAAGATACAAACAAGGGTTAGGCTTCTGATCTCACTGACAAGGACAATGCTCTTTGCACTGGAAAGACAGAACAAAGATGGCTAACTAGGAATGGATCCTCAAGATAAGAAGCAGCAGCAATGGAGCACTTAGCAGCCTTTGATGAAGTAAACTGAAAGAACTGTTGGATATGACTGCTAAACAGCTACAAGTGAATTAAAGGTTGTGGAGAATGAGAGAGGTATTGCAAGAACTGGAGATTTTCTTGATTTTCAAGTAAAAAAGAAAATGGAATTTGCAAACTTGTTTGCAAACTCTAAGCCAGTGATCTATTATTGGGAAAATAACAGAAAGTATCATTAAAGAAACGATTATTCAATGTGAACATTAAAAGAAGGAAACAGATTACAAAGAACCTTCACAGCTTCATCAAGAATGGGTCATGATCTACCAGGGAAATGCTATATATATACAGCTTACCATTTACAAAATCATTCTTGGGGAAAAGAGAAAAGGATGTAGGTTAGATGCTAGCACAATTAGATGGATTCAGATATAGGTGAATGGCCAGACTCAAAGACACTAATGATGACAACATGGCAGGAAATCTCTCTAGTGGAGTGCCACAGAGATCTGTATTTGGTTCTATACTATTTAACAGTTTTAAGAATTACTTGGAATGAAGTATGGGAGAAAAGAAGCACTTTTTAAGTGCCTACTATATGCTAGGCACTGTGCCAAGCACTTCACAAATACTATCTCGTTCAATCTTTACAACTCTGTGAAACTGATATTATTTCCCTCATTTTTACAGTTGAGGAAACTGAAGCAAACAGAAGTTAAGTGACTTTTTTTTCAGGGCCACACAGCTAGTAAATATCTGAGACCAGATCTGGACTCAATTTTGGGGCTGTGCAACCTCACTGCTGAGCAGGGTTATTATTTATTCTGCCTGGCTCCAAAGGGCAGAAGTAGGAGCAGTGGGTTAAGTAAAACAGAGGCAAATTTGGGCTTGCTATAAGGAAAAACTTCTCAACAATTAAAGCTATTTAAAAACTGAAGGGACTGCCTTGGGAAATAGTGGGTTCTGTGTCATTGGAGTTTATCAAGCAAACGACAATTTTCTTGTGTGTCACAGTAGAGACTGTTCTTTGAGTACAGGTGGGACTAGTTGGCACTAGTGTCCCTCCCAAATGTGAAATTCTGTGGTTCTATGAAAAAGTCTCCAATAGCTATGTGATATGACTAGAAACAAGTGCACAAGGATAAGATCATGACTTGGGAGAATTGCATTTATTCTTGAATTGAGAAGTCTTTGGCCTATTTAGGTAGTGTCAGGTAAAATGTTTCTAAAACAGACTAATTTCCCGGATGTTTCTGTAGCTATTTTAATTTTTAAAAGCTAACCCTCCAATTGCTATTTTGGAAAAATGTGGGAGGAATGGCACAATCAAACTATCTTCATTCTGCTAAAAGTATCTAAATGTATTTGTATAAAGGATTTCTAGATCACCAGCTTTTTAGTTTTAAAATTAAATACTATCATAGTACACATACATTTACAATATACATTCCTTTACAGGTATACGTGCTTTAGAAGATGTGATGCTTAACCCTAATGACTGTCAAGCATATAATAGTGGAGAGAGAAAACAGCAATTAAATTTGCACAGTGATTTAAAAAAATATAGATAATACTTAAAGTTATACACAATATACAAATGTGTTCACATGTACATAGATAAGAGCTATTCATAATTACAAACAAGTCATTTGTATGGCAAAAAGCCAGGCAATAGAAACTATAAGAGAAACCTGGAAATCAGGTAGCTGCGTTCAATGAAAACTCAATGAGAAAGCAGGAGAGACAAGAGTGGTACAGAAGGCAAGTAAGTTCTCCCTGACTGAAAGAGATAACAACAGTGAATCAATCAATCTGAATATAGTTTCCTCCCCTTGCCCCTTCTGTCTAATCATAAGTTGGTATATTAGAGGTTTTGGTGTTGTCAAGTCATTTTATCCAGGCAGTACGGTAGGAAAATCTCTGATAAAAAAGAGGCAGAAGGCAATTAGATTTCCCCCCCAAAACCTGTAAACTGATACCTAAAAGTAGGTAATAGTTCTGAATAGGAAGCACCAAGGGGTATCAAAAGTTTTCCTAAATACAAAAGAAAGTCAGTCAAGCATTACCTGAAAATAGTTTAAGGTCAACAAGTAACTGAATTTTTGCCCAGGTATTTATAGTTCTTCTAATTTTACTCTATCTTGTATATAACTTATGTTTGTGAAAGAAAGTATTGAATTTTAATGATGCATTATTTTAATAAAAAGCTATTAAAATAAGAGACACTCTCCAATAGCAAAGGATATGAAATAAGTTTTGAAAAAGAGAAATGAAAACTCTTAATAGTATGAAGGAATGCTTCAAGTCACTAAGAATAAGAAGGCAAATGAAGACAACTGAAATTTTACCTCACAACTATCAGATATGAAAACGACAAATGTTAATGGGTCTATGGGAAGACAGGTACACTAAAGCACAGTTGGTGGATTTATAAACTGGTCCAACTCTTCTGGAAAACAATCAGGAATTATACTAGAGGAGTTACTCAACTTTTTATATATGCTTCGACCTGGCGAGGAGACTAAATATTAAAGGATAAGTTTCATACATACAAAAATATTTACAGTAGCACCTTTGAACTGGAAGCAAAGTGGGTGTGAATCAATTGGGAGACAGCTAAACAAATGGTAGCCTATAAAGAAAAAAATGCAAAGCAGAACTACAATTTACAGAGCAACCATAATACTATGAAGGAAAATTACATTGACAGACATCAGTACACTGATCAATGTAGCAACCAATTATGTGACTTCAGAGAAGCACGACTCTTTCCTCTCAGCTGAGTAACAGTGGACTACAGGTGAAGAATAAAACATACACTGTCAGATATGGCCTACGTATTGATTTATTTTGCTTAACTGTACCTCTTTGTCATAGGGGCATGGTCTATGAGGTGGAAGAAAGGGAAGTCATTGATAAGTCATGGCAACATAGTGGCCAATATAGACGAAATCATGGAGTTATTAAAGTATGTAAGCAAAAAGGTCCATTTTATTTTATCCTAAGGATGAAGGGGTTTTCTGAGATGCTAACATTCAAAGTAAAGTCATGTAAAGTTTAAAAGTACTAAGACTTCTGTCTTGTGTACCAGACTACATAGAGGAGGCAAGGAGTTTGTCACTAGAGTAAATTCCAGTTTTGGAATCTTAAAGTCAAATAATTTGCTAGAAGAACAGTTTTCAATTTGATAAGGAAAAAAATAACCTGAATTTTGATAGACAGGATTTTGTCTTTAAACATTTTAAAAAAATCTGCATAATGAGGATATTTTGTAATCTGAGTTTAACCTGTTATGCTACTTTATCTATGAAATGTCACATTTTGATCAATAACACAAAATTTAAAAGTCATATAGTTAAAATCCAAAATTACAATTCTAACTGAACCTAAAATAAAATGTTATGTAAGAAACAAAAGCCTTTTGCTGGTCTTCCTTTCTCCATTTTCCTCCCTTCAGTTCATTTAGCATATAACTCTAGGATCATCTTTCATAAACTGCTGAATGACATCATTCCCTCTTTCAAGAACATACAGTGGCTCCTGTCTACTGGATCAAATCTAAATTCTTCAACCAAGCATTCAGTCCTTCATCAACTAACCAACCCTCTACTCCTCCCCCAACAACATTCCTCTACCTAATCTCTAGCTGTTTCCCAGCTAGACTGTTTCCTCTGTCTACCAAGAGCCTTTTTACTCTAATCTTCTTGCTGTTTCTTAGCAAGATTTTCCTTATGAAGTGCCCTTCTCTGTTGGAGTATGCTGCTTAGGATCTATGGGCAAGAGAGAGCTCACTCTTTGTAAGAGGTCTTAGTGTTATTTCAGTCCCACTCTTATTTCTACAAATTCATATCTTGTGGACCATATTATCACACACTTGCTTTTTTTCCCTATTTAGTTTAGGTAGCACATGTGGTTCTCCTAAGATTCCCCTGAACATTTCTCAAGGGAAGAGATAAACCTTCTTTGCTATGCTTCTTCCTCAAATGGCGGCTACATAGTAGCTGTAACTAATAACTGTAATAACAGCAACTAATTCTTTTCTATTGATCCTTCTTTTGTATCTACCTCATAAAATATTTGCTGAAGAACAAATTAGATTGACATTAGAGAATTTTAATCTTTTTAGTAATTAGAAAAAGGGAAGGATGTTGAAAGAAGTAAGGTATTTTAAATATATATGTAACATATTTAATAAAATAAGTACATTAAATATACAATAAACTATTTCAACCCTAGTCTACACTAAATCACTGGGATAATCTTTCTTAACAACAACAATAAAAATACATATTCTACTCTGACACTTTATCATAGTATAGTAGTGAACATGGGTTCTTAAAGGCTATGCCAGAGACAATACAAGTTCTGGTAGATTCTACTAAGTTGGAAGGGTTTTGAGTATACCTTCTTCTGAAGACAAGTCTAGATAAATTCATAGAGGCTTATCATTAAAAGGTTGAATCTTTTTTTGCAAAAATTTACCAAGACTTTCTGTTAGGGCATGCAGAGGTTACTATTTGGAATGCTAGAGGCACTCATCACATCAGTCAAATCATATATAGTATACCACTGAATTTGATTTTAAATACTTGCAGGGTTTGTGTGTGTGTGGTTTTGAAGTGAGTACTCTAATAAAATCAGGAGTGATTATTTCCCCCTCCCTCTATAGTTAAGAGCTGGTAGTACTACCAAGAGTGCATCAAAAAGGCACTGATTAATGTGACTTAAAATATTTTGTCAAAAAAAAAGAAATATATTTGACTATGATTAACATAATTAGCTTTTGGTCATTTTGATTTTTCACAATTTTGAGATAGTAAATTATTAGTGTATATTAGTGTAAGCAATTACAATAGGTCCCTTAAAGAACAGTCTATTTGCCTTATTCATTTCAGTTCGTGTGTGTGTGTGTGTGTGTGTGTGTGTGTGTGTGCGTGCCCGTGTGCCAAAAGGCAGATTTTATGAATTTCTGAAAATTTAAGTCACATGCACAAAAGAAAATAAATTAAGGCAACTGGGTCAGTGGTTATATTTTATATACAACTTCTATTTTTTGAGGGTGGTAAAATCATAAAGACTTCTTGAAAAAGCAATTAAGTGCCACAGTGCCACCAAAGTGTGGATCAGAACAGGAACATTTGGGAACCAAGAAAAAGCTCTAGCTTGTTATTTTATTCCCCATAAGTATTTATATCCACAATGAAAAGTGTGAAATAAAGACATAAATTTTGACAAAAAATTAATGTAAAGGGAATTTTCTAAGATCTCTCATTGGTTAATGCAAATGAATTAAAATTTCAAGTTTGGTTACTAAGATCTGCCACTAAGGGAGGTAATGCAGTGTTGTGGAAAGGGCATTAAATTTGAAATCAGAAGACCTGGGTTCAAAGCCTGAATCTCCTTTTATCTCTGACCTCTGTAAGGGGTAAGACAATCTTACCTCTCCTCTTCCCTCAAATTATCTTGTTTATACTTATATACGTACACACTGTCTAACCCAACAGAATACAATTTCTTTAAGGCAACAACTACTTCATCTTTATCTTTGTATCTCCACTGCCTTGTGCAGGGTCTGCTGCTCTTCTGCTTCCTGATGGATTGAGGAGACTAGATCAGACGGCCTTTAAAGTTCTTTCCATATTTAAATCTATAACTCATTGATGATCGTTGAGGGAAGGGACTTTTGTCTTATTTACCTTTGTATCTATCTTCTTCAGTACCCAGCACAGTGCCATGCATATACCTCCCTCCCTGTATATATGTATGTATTTCTTTGCTGAATTTATCAGAAACTTAGTGAAATGAGCTATCTTCTCCTTCCCCTTACTCCCAAAGTAATTACAAATCACCAACGGATAAAGAATTTAGATTTTAAAAATTTATTAACTAAGCAAGAATTCATTAAACAAGGTGTTTCATTCATCGTATAAGCATGCATGTACACACCTGCAGACATCTGTGCATATGCAAACACTCATTTTTAGATTGTTATTAGACAGGCTACTACGGGAGTGCCAAAAACGAGTAATCTCACAGAAAAAATGGTAGCTTTTGTTGTGTGTATGGTAGGATTCTCAGAGAACTCCATTTCCTTTTACAGATGATTTAATTTATCAGTGTTCTGACAGATTCAGGCAAATTATTAGCTCCTTCTGTTCCTCCTATTTGATATTACAGATGTTCACTTGCACATGAGGTTCTGGTCAAGCTGCTGTACCCAGCAGGATATAAGCTACTTAAGGGGAGGGGTTGTTTTTCATTTTGTTTTTGTACACTCCTTGCCTAGCACAGTACCAGATAAAAGTATGTGCTAAATAAATGTTGAAATTCTTGTGCTTGTAACTGTATCTCTAATGAAGTGTTCTTTGGAATATAGTTAACATTTTATTTCCTAGTAACTTGATTTTCACAAAAAACTTTCACATAGAAGCGCTCCACACTCACACCATTCTTCTATTTCTGCTTATTTCAACAGAGGGTCAGATTTTAACTTGCTCTTGAAGATGTTCTATTAATAAGCTGCTTAAGTTATATAGTTACAATTGATTGTCAATTCATTACTAAAATATTGATTTCACTATTATCCTAGAGTACCTCAGGAAGTAGCTGATTCCTTATCACTGAAATTCAAGAAGTTATTAAGTAGCAAGGTAGCTAGGTCATGCAGTGGATACAGCACCAGTCCTGTAATCAGGAGGAGCTGAGTTCAAATTAGGCTCAGACACTTACTAGCTGTAGGACCCTGGACAAGTCACTTAATAATCCTGATTGCCTCAAAAAAAATTTAAGTACCTTCCTTGTACATACTGTGCTAGGTGCAGAAAGAGATGTAAAGTCCGGGTCCACATGGAGCTTACAGTCACTTACAAATATTTAATCCAATCTCCTAATTCCAAACGTCATTCTTTTCACTATTCTAATCTGCCTCTCCAAGAGCATAAGTAAATGGCCTGGCACAGTTTCCTTAGCTAGTTTTGAGTACATCGCTAGATCAATCAATCAATCAACACATACATATTAACATAGCTGATATATATGCTTGTATATATATACACACAAACTTATATTCATACATACATTTATGTATATAACTTTAGGGTTTGCAACGTACTTTATAAATAATTCATTTTATTCTAACAACAACCCTATGAGGCTGGCACCACCTATTTTACAGACAAGAAAACAGGCAGTCAGGGTAAGTGACTTCCCCAGGGTCATACAACTAGTAAATGTTGGAGGCAGGATTTGAATTCAGATTTTCCTGATTCCAGGTCAAATGCTCTATGTACCCTGCCATTCAGCTGCTCTATTAAGTACTTAGTATGTGCCAGACACAATGATAAGTGCTGAATTACAAAGAAATAAGAAAAATTGTCCCTGCCCAGATCTGGAGTTTTGGGCAAAAACAACTGGAGATTATGAGAACAGAATGTTGTATGTGTTAACACATGTATCAATTGTTTTTGCTGAACCATTTTTCTTTGTTAACAGAGGAGTATTCAATTTTGGGGGAAGAGAGTCTACATGTAGACAAAACAGTGAAATGAAAACAAAAAGTATCAATAAAAGTTGTTTTTCATAAAGATAACCTTATAAGTCTGCAAGCTCAGTTGAGTATGACATAGTTGGCCTCACAACTAGTAAATGATGTGCTATTTATTTAGCTTTACTAAAAAAAGGCAAAATTCTACAACAGGGAAGATGACGGACGGTATAGCCATACTCTCTCTTGGTCAGACCACACTGCACTAAATTCTGGGTATCAAATTTCAAAGAGGACACTGACAAAATAGTACGTAGAGAAGGCATCCACCAGGACCATAAAGGTCCAGGGTATTATACAGTATGAGAATCAATTGAAATAAATGGGGATGTTCATCCTGGAGAAGACAGGGACATGGCAATAGTTTTCAAGTATCTGAAGTTCTGTCATGCAGAAGATGGACCTGGTCTCCTTGGCCCCAGAAGAGATAACTAGGTACAATGGGCAGATGTTAACGGAGTGAATGACTACAGATGACCATTTGTCAAGGATGCTGCATAAAAGATATCTGGGGGCACAGGTTGTTCTAAATCTAGATAGTCTCTAACGTTCTTTAGTGATATGAAAACATTCCTAGGAAAACAATGCTAAATACTTCTTTCTTAAAAATTATTTGGCAAATTGGTTGAGGCTCTCTCCAGTTTAGCAGAAGGTGAGAAGAGGTATGTATGAAGCCCTACTCTTCTTCCCAAGTTATTTGCTTTTTCCTAATGATAAAATTCTCTGAAGCAACTTCATCTCAACTAGAAAAATAATGCTAGTAGTCTACTTGTTTTTTGTTCCAAGTTTGTCTCTAAATACGGTACTTCCAAAGCCCTAGTTTGGTTACTTCAAGGTGATTAAGGAACTTCTGAAAAAATATAAGGAATCACATTTTGGTGGTTAGAGGATAAAATACAATTTATATTTTATAAGTCTTACATTTTGTTCTACTACTAATCAGCTGGATAAACAAATAATTCCCTTCACTTTGCTGCTAAATTAAGGTAAAGTTTATCTACCATACTGAAATCTTATGACAAAAGGTAAAACGTGAGCTCTCAGTGGGATTAACTTTATCTCCAGAAATATGAAACAAAAAATTCTAATTTAAAAGTTATTTTTACAAAGGAATTCTAATTTAAAAGATCAGAAATATCTTATTCTAGTTACTTTTATCTTTTTCTAATTAAAATCATGAACTAACAGATAGACTACAATAAAGAAAAACATTTTTTTACCTTTGTTTAAAGTTTATATATATGAGAGAGAGAGAGAGAGAGTGTGTTTGTGTATGTGTGTGTATAGTCTACAAGGAAAGGAACATTTTTAGTTATCATTTCAAAGGAGCTAGGTGGCACGATGGATAAAGTGCTGGCCCTGAAGTCAGTAAGACCTGAGTTCAATTCCAACCTCTGACACTTACTGTGTTACAAAAAGTGAGAAATGATTGAAAAATGATTTATAATTATAACAAAAAGTTTAAAGATCACTAATTAAAAATATACATTAGAATGTGCAAGAAACAGCAAATAGCTAACTAGTACCGAATTTCAGTATTATATTATCTATTTATGCGAACAAAATTTATGATTTAAATTTGACTTTATGATTTAAACAAAAATTTTAAACTATCCATTAATCTCAAAATACAATTCTGAAGTCTTTAACAAGTTAAACAATGAACTGTGGCTGGATTGAATCTGCATTCCTTATCTTATCAAAATGGATTTCTTTACTTTGCCAATTTTTACCATGAAGAGTAAAAATAATCATAGTGAAGAAAGGTGGGGGTAGGGGGAGAGCATCTATGGATATATCTACTATAGCTAGGGTAGGAGGTATGGCTGGATACAAGGCAGCTTTGTGAGTGGCTCTTAAGTGGGATTTTGTTGGGGGAGTGGAAAAGCAGTAGAAAAAAAATTTATCATCACTAATTTGAATTGTTTTGTCATCAACTGAAAACCACTGGCATAGATGCTTTCTTCACTTGCAAGTATTGCTATTTTCCCTTTTATAAATAATGAAACTGAGGCTCACAGAGGTTAAGTGATGTGAATCTATGGTCACAAAATTATTAAGTGTTAAGAACCAAGACTAGAACTAATTCAAATACCAACATAGATGTATGATATATATCTATCTAAAATCTAGTAAAGGATGTTGAATTAGCGCTAGGAGAATTTTTAAATGACTTAGTGCTTCTGGACAGCAAAGGGGGCAGGGGCAGATTACAGGAGGAATTAGCATTTTTAGACCCTGGGTGCCATTTTCCCAAGGCAAAAGACATTGTGGACAATCTGCATTAATCCTGTAAATGACCCGGCCAAATATTAAAACCAAACGACCACAATGGTTCTTATTTCTAATATGGTAGTCTGATAGAACAGAATGCCTTAAAATATCAAACTGAGACATTACTGACAATTGAGGAAAACATTGAAAATCTTGCCAAGGGATAAACGATTATTTTTCAGCACAAATTTGTGTCAAAAAATGAATTTTGAATTTCATACTTAAATAAAAGAACTGAGTACATTTGACACACATTGCTTTTAACAAGTATCTGGAAAGTCTGCTTTTCTTTAATACAAACTTTAAAATATAACTAATAAAAGATTACAGAACTATACTTAATATGTATCCTCCCTCCAACTCTCAAATACTTAGTTTTGAGTATTCAGTAACCATCTCTTCTATAAAAATCTGAAAATATGTAGTTACCTTCCCCCAAAGTCTCCCTTGTTCTTTGAGATAAACAAATTAATTTCTTAAATTATTTTAATTATACATGCCCAAACAAATGAATAACCCCAAAACCCCACAACAGTCAGTATTACAACTAGCCAGAAGGTATAGAGTCCTGTGTAGATAACCGCATGAACTGAAAGGCACATAATGCAAAATCTGAAACAAATTTACTCTCTCTAGTGTAAAAAAATTCCAAGTAAATAAATAATTTTAAAAAATATACCATCTTATTTTTAAGTAGAAATTTCAAAGACTATGGTCTGAAATTTGTCATTGCTTGCTAAGTACTTCTTAATTACAGAAAAACAATACACATTTCGCAGTTAGTGACTAGAGCTTTTAGTTTTGTTTGGTCCAGTTTTGAAGAGTACCTGAATGGGCCTGCTGGCTATTTGATTATTTATCTTTATGGCTAGAAATCTGGGACAAGAACCAGCAGCAAAGACCTTATACTTATTAGTTCAAGACTAGGGACCTCCAACTATTTCAGAACTTCAAAATCTATTAATAAACATATGGCAGAGTAGAACTGCCATCTGCTGACAAGACAGCCTAGATATTACAAATATGAAGCTTTGATTTTACTAATCTTTGAATTTTTCAGTAGAAATCTCTTATTATATATTTCATTATTATACATAAGACCTCCAATCCATAAATTATTATATGTTGTATTTAACTTAATACAGAGACAAATCTATGTAATCTCTTTAGGCTAATAAACACCTTTTTTTTTGGGGGGGAGTGTTATCTTTTTATAACAATTTCATAATTGCTCAAGAGAACCAAATTAATAATACTACTGAAGTCCAAGACTACCTATAATCCCACACGAAATTAACACTTACCAATTTAAAGCCTCTCTGAGCTGTAAACTTAATTTTATTATAATTGACCATATTCATAATAAACTACACCATATATAACAAACAAAAAAAATCACAAGTTATTTTAGTCTGTAATTTCTCTTCCTACTCACCCCTCTAAAAGGAAATGTACTATTCATTCTAACTTCTTTTCATCGAAGCATTAAAATAATACAGATATAATAGTGCCAGAATTTGTATACTGTAACTTTGACGTGCTGTCTTCGGGATCCATGTTCTAGAGCTGCTTTATAAATTGAAACCATTTTAAATAAGGTCATTGTAGTTCAGAAACTAAACTCCTTTAAGAATATATAAGGTCGACATGCATTTATTTATAAATTCACTCAATATTAAAGTATTGCACCTTGGTTTCAATATAGAAAGTCTCAAAACCCACCTCAGAAATTCTAAATTATTAAAGGTTCTCCAATACTTGGCTTTGTCTTAGAAATGATCTTACTTCTCTCTGCTCCACAATGTCTGCTTCTGTTCTAGCTAAATCCATTTATCTGCTGTCTTCCAGCAGGCCTGCTCAATTTCTACCTTTATCTGCACTTGCAATGTCCTTCATATTCTTCTTCATCACTTTCCTTACTTTCTTCAAAATCCAATTCAAAACCCCACCATGCATGTAATCTTTGATGAACTGTGATGAGGAACACATTCAACACAGAAATAATTTGGTTTGTATCATATTCACTAGCAGCTGATCACTGAGATAAGGAAGTCATAGGAAGGCATGATAGCTTTCTAAGGACTTGAAAACTTTTAGGGCTGACATGTCATTGACTGCTTCAGGTAATAGGCATTCACTTAAGATTTACATGGAGTCTTCAAGCAGAGATTGGATGGTCATTCATTGGTTAGGAAGTTGGCAGAACGGGTTCCTATTCAATTATGAGTTACAGTAGATGATCTCTGATCTCTTCCAACTTCTAAGATTTTGTGAGGCTTTGTTCTGCACAGCTCCAAAAATTATTTCCCACGTTTTATTTCCTCAACTAGACTATAACTTTTTTGTCAACAGAAGCCAAGCTTCTTAATTCTTGTGTAGTCTTCTGCACACAGAAGTAGGAATTGAATAACTCTTATGAATTAGTCTATGAATTTTTCCCTTTTCTAAGGAAGTCTTATCACAAATTCTGTGGTGGGGAATAGAATACAAGATTTAGAGTCAAAGATCTAAGTTCAAACCCCAGCTCTGCTATTTACATACTATGATTTTTACACGAACCCTGATCCATAGACACAGCAGTTCACTGCTGTAAATTTTTAAAGGAAAAAAAAATACAATTTTTATATATGACACATAACTTTGGTTCTCAAAAGTATAAGAATATGGGCCTCAATGATGTAAAAAAAGATAGACTGATTTTTGTTTTAAAAAAGAAATTCCTCTGAAATAACAATGCAGTCGTGCTATTTGTTCTTAAGAGTTCTCTGGCTTTTAATAATCAATATGAATTACAAAATACTTTTATCATGCTTTTGTTCACCTCCAGTAAATAAGAACCTGATCGGTTTTGCCATTGTAACATGAGAGAATTGGATTAGGGTATCTCCACTGTTATTGACACACACACAGACACACACACTGGAGAAAAATACATTCTTCCATATATGATAAAATAAACTTTGTTATACTCTTAGTAATTGCCATTATAGAATAAGTACCGTTATAGTTTAAAAGCTGAATATGTACTTTCAGGACTGGAAATATGTGAGCTTAATATGTGGTTCTTTAAAATATTTCTAATACAGGAGAATCATAACATCACATATTTAGAACTGTAAGTGGACCTTAAAGGCCATGTAGCTCAACACATTTATTCTGCAGATGAAGAAACTGGGGTTCAGGGAGGTTAATAGACTTGGTCTAAGACTACACAGGTAGAAAAAGGACTTGGAGCTTGTGTAGGGCCTCTAACTTTAGAGCTAGTACTCTTTTTGAGAAGAGTACTCAATAAGAGTCTAAAATTTTTTAAGCTGTTTAGTTGACTGCTAATGTCAATTTCCTTAAAACCTTCCACAAATTTGCCTTTTACTCTTTTTATGCATAATTCGTTGTTTTGGTCTGAACCAAAGATTTCAGTACTTTGAGGAACTCCTGGCAAAGGAAAAAAAAAACCTTTAGCCAACACAGATAGGTAGGCAAAATATGTACCTGTTCTTCTCTTCTAAGTTGCATGTATTTAACATATATTATAATCTCAATCACACCTCTGTCACCTAGCTAGACAGAAACCAATGAATTAACTTTATTACATTCTAGAAGGAAAAAGTGAAGTAGGATTGTGATTAAGGGATGGATTCAGGTTTCCTAATAATAACTTACAGTCAACTTTTTTTTTTTAAAGTTCTAGATCACATCTGGATTATGCAGCATCTTTGCACAACTTCGTGAAGTTTATGGCACTACAGATTGCATATGTGAAAAGGATCATTAGTGTGAATAATGTAAGAAAACCATCTTAATCTTTAATTTTAGCAATCTCCATTTTATATGTTTCCTTTACATATTCACATTCAAGGATCAGCTTAATTTAAGAGAACAAAGCCTTACTCTACAGAACAGATTCGTTTGTAAAGTGCTGTCAACACGATTTTTGTAAAATCATAGAGGGACTTTAGAATTTCGGTAGTTTAACCCTCTTAGTCTGCAGGGCAGGAAGGAGGCTCAGAAAGATTAAATTATTTTTCAGTCAAATAATGGGTAAACATTATAAATGTAGAGAGCTAATTTTAAAGTTTACTTTCTAACAAATGTTGTTAAAAACCCCAACTCTCGATCTCTTTCCTCCCAACCGGAAGTTTTCTATCAAAGGCTCCATCATTCTGCTAGTAACCTCAGTCATTTTTGATTCTTCCTTCTCGATGGCAACCCAACAAACCAAATCGTGTTGACTCTACCTCTGCATTATCCCCTACCATTTATCTCATTTATCTCCTCACTTTACAATGCAACCATCGTTGCTCAGGCTCTCTCTCTTTACTAATTCATAAAATAAGGGACTTATGAGATGAGCTTTAAACTCATCCTTCAATCTCGAAAACCTAGCATCCTAACTAATAGTGGACTTCCAGCCTATCCTTTCAAATTTGGAGTCAAAGGAGAGTCTGGCGCAAAACTCAGCCAGCACCGCTACTTCAATACCAGTATGACTCTGGAAAAGTCACTGAATATTTCTCTGGGTCTCAGTTTCCACATCTGTAAAGTGACAAGGTCGGACTAGATAACCTCAAGGTCCTTTCAGCTGAAAATCATACGACCTAACTGGTTACTACTGCTTTGTGACTACAGCACTAAGTTTTAACTGGATCTTTAGGAGAATTGGGGTTGTGGGAGCAGCAGAATTGGGAACGAGCCAGCAGCTGTAGGAACCGTCTGACCACATTCCTCGGGGGTATTCTTTACAATGAGGGAAACTAAGTCTCGTTCAGGTAAGCCGGTTACGGACTGCTATTCCCTAGCATCACGACATAAATCAGAGGTACGGCGGCCAAACATATGCAGTGAACGGGAAAGGACAGGCTGTCCTCTGAAGCAGAGGTGAGCGGGGAAGACCCAGTGGCCCCAGACTCCTTCTCACACCCCACTTCCCGGGCCCCTCTGCTGCAGCTCCAGCCTTGGAGCCGCGGAGTCCTGCCAGACCCATGGAGTCTCGTCTGGGGTGGGCAGGAAGGGACAAAGGACTCGGCACTCACTTCTTCCACCTCAATCTCCTTATAGTCGATTTCTTCGAAGTGGAGGACCTGCGAGGGGGTCTCGATCATCTCACCCGCAGAAGAGGAGGAGGAGGAGGAGGCAGCTGAGGCAGTAGACATTATGCCTCTCGCCAGCCGGGGGGCCCCGTCAGGAGACCGCCCAGATAGTCCGGAGGTCTGCGTCCTCCGTCGTCCGGACCGACCTTCAGCCCGGACACCGACAGTCCGGGGACCCGGGGGCCCGGGGAGCCGTGGTGGGGGTAGCGGCCGAGGCCGTGTCCCGGCTCGGGCTCGACTGCGTTTTCCGGTCCGGGAGGGGAGGACCCGCCTCCTGAGCTTCCGGTTCCGCTCTGAAGCCGGAAGAAGGGGCAGCTGCGGGTCTGCAGGGCTTATCCCTGTAGTCCCGGCGCGTTGTATCCTGGGAATAATAAAAGAAGAGAAAGGTTCAGAGAGAGAGCGGGGCACCTCTACCCTGGACCTTCCGAATGCACGTTGGTAGTGTTGGGCTACAGACCCACGTCTCTAGATGGGAGGTCCCGCGAGAGCTGGGCTGCCGACCAGAATAAAAAGCGCGAACGTATGCATTGCTTTTGGCAGGCAGTTCCACTGGGAAACGACCGTGGTTTGTTTTCTTGGGCAAAGCGGGAAAGTCTTGGGTAGGGGAACCTTGACCTTCCTGAGTTGAACCGACCACCTCTCTGTTTCGCTCCCTAATTTGGGAGGAAACTTCCTAACCCCGCCCCTTGAGCAGCACCCCGTGTGGGTAGGGGGCGGCAGCGGAGGGAAGGAAGCCGAGGTCTGGCAGAAAGGGGACTGCGTGCGGATTGCTGGACTCATCCCCATAAATACGCATGTCCCGCCCTGACCTTCCACCGTAATTCGAGCTGCGGCTCCTGGGAGCACAGAATGTGTTTCCTCCACTTAATGACCTGTGACAGAAGTAGTAAACCGACTGGCTATATTTATTGACCATCTGCCCTATGGCTAACACCATCTGATGCAAAGTAAGGCTGTCCAGTGCTTTTGTGCCACTGGGAATAGTGGAGTGGGGGCTTCAGGCTCCTTCACTGCCAGCAAGAATACTTCCTCAGGTATTTAATGGGTGGGAGTGATTCTGTCCCAAGAGAAACCAGGCAGTCCCTCAGCTGTCGCTGCATGGCAAAGTACCTGGAGCCAAGAAGTTGTTCAGTCTTTTCCGACTCTTCGTGACCCCGTTTGGGGTTCTTCTTGGCAAAGGTACTGGAGTAGCTTGCCCTTTCCTTCTGCTCCTCTTGCCGGTGGTGAAACCGAGGCAAACACAATTAAGTGACTTGCTCGGGGTCACACAGCTAGTAAGTGAACTAAGGTCCCGACTGCAGACCTGGTGCTCTATCCACTGCAGTACCTAGCTGTCCTGTAGCGAAGAAAACCAGAGTTCAGATTTAACCTCAGACACTAACTCTGTGACCACAGACAAATTATTTAACCTGTTTGCCTCGGTTCACTCATCTGTAAAATGGAGATAATCGCCCCTGCCTCACAGGGTTATGTTGATGATTAAGTGAGAATAATTGTAAACCACTTGACACATAGTAAGCTCTACATAAATCTCATTGTTAGGCTCATTATGGTGTCACGCACTGTGCTAAAAGCTGGGGTTAAAAAGTAAGAAAAAAATCCCCGCCCTCGAGCTTACTTTCTAATAAGGACACATGTAAATAAATAGGTACACACAACACACATAAGCATTAGATTGGAGGGTCAAAAAAGAGAAAGATCTAGCAGCCGAGGCAACCAGGAATGATCAGAAAGGGGCGATTAAATTGATACTTGAAGGAAGCTGGACATTCTAGGAGGCAAAGGTGAGGAGAGGGGAACCTTCAGATGTAAAGCACATACGTGAAGGACAGCAAGTAGGCCGGTATAGTAGTATTTAAAGTGTGGAGGAGATTAGGAAGATTGGAAAGGTAGGAAAGGAGCCGGGTTGTGAAAAGCTTTAGTTGCTCCCCCCACCCCCAAAGGACTTTGTATTTGATCTTGGAGCTAATAGGAAGCCACTGGAATTTATAGAGTGGGGGGGAGGGGGTTGATATGACATTCTTGTACTTTAGGAAAATCATTTTGGCAGATGAGTGGAGTATGGATTTGAGTGGGAAGAAATAAGACAGGGAGAGGGAGACCAATTAAGAAGTTATTATAGTAATACAGGCAGGTGATGAAGGCTTAAACTAGGGTAGTGGCTATATGTGAATGGAGAGCAGGAGACACACAGGAGAGATGTATGGTAAAAACCCATTTGATAACATTAAATATGTGAAGTGAATGAGAGTGTGGAGTAGAGGATGTCACTAAGGTTGTGAATCTGGCAGACTGGGTGGGGTATAGAGGTAAAGATAATGAATTCTGGTTTGAATATGTGGAGTTTTGCCTTTGGGACATCAGTGAAGAAGTCTCAGATTGTTCTCTGTGCCCTACAAATTAGATGACCTCAGTTCTTCTGCATATTTTCTGGAGAGGTAATTTCAGATCTGACCTACTTCCGCAGGTATAATCAAACCCTTGCCTTACTGCCCTATATATGAGGCAAGTACTACAAGTAGTATTTCCCTAACTTTCACAATTAAGAAAACTGGGGCACAGAGAGGCTTAAATAACTTGTCCAGGGTCACGCAGCCAGCAAATGTCTGAGTTAGCACGGGAAATAGCTTTGGGAACTGGAAAGAGTTTTGGATTTAAATGTAGACTGCTACATATTTCACCTGTGACCTTGGGCAAGTCACTTAACTTCTCTGTTTCACGTTCATCGTGTGTAAAAGGAAGTTGAAGGAGTCGGACTAGATATTCTCTTGGGTTCCTGCCAAGTTCTAAAATCACAAAACTTTGAATACTTGGCATATGGCAGCATTTTAATTTTTAAAATTATGATGCTTAATCTGATACATTTGATTATACCATATAACATTGGTATACCAAGTGCTTTGACAACACATTTCGCTAAGGTGGTCCTTAGATGAACACAGATCTTACTCAATTCTTATTCAAAGCCTTCCCATTTTGATAGTATCATCTAGGAGCTTGTATTCCCCTTGTGTAGCCCTTTGAAAACACAGGGTCACTATACTTCAGTGAGGACCCAGGGTGGGCCTTTAGTTTGGTGCTTTTGCATGGTTTTTTCTTCTCTTAAAACTCAAGTAACTATAATAGTTATAAAGCTACATGAAATATAGGCCTCATGAAACAAAAGCTCCACAACTGCCTATCTTATAATTCAGTTTCCATTTGCTTTTCTGTCTTCTTTTATTCTGTGCTCCAGAACTGAGACCGTGTGTTCCATTCCATGTTGTCCATATCAAGCTTCCTCATGGTCCCTGCTCTTCATAATTCAAAGACCTTTACAGTCTGGTTTGACCTTGCCATTCCACCTTTTCTTCCACTGCTTCCCTTATGTCCTCAATGCTGCTGCCACACTGCTACATGTTATCCCCCATCAAAGTCCTGTGCTCTTCTACTTCTGTGTGGTCTATATCTGGATCGCATTAAAATCTTCCCAGTCATTTCAGTCTTATTTAATTAGTCATTTCTTCCAAGAAACCTTTCACAATCTCCAACCCCTACCCCCAAAACTTTAAATGATGTTTTGCTTATCTCTCATGGACTTATATTAATATTCAGTCACTTCCTGTCTATTGGCTGCTTCGTTACTGACTCCAAACATGCCCATGTCTCTCTCATCCTCAAAATACCCTCATTTAATCTGTTCTTCATTAGCTATTATCCTATATATCTTTCCTTTTTATGGCCATTTCTACTTCCTTTCTTCTTATCCTCTTCTTAACTGCAGTCTAGCTTCCATCCTTATCATGCAACCAAAACTGTTGTCTCCAAAGTAAATAATGATCTCTCAATGGCTAAATCTAATGGCCTTTCTCAATTTTCATCTGTCTTGACCTCTCCACAGCATGACATTGATCTTCCTCTGTGGATCTCCCTCCTTTTCTGGATGCTCTCTCTCTAAATTGTCATGACAATATTGGTTCTCCTCGGTCTCATTTCCTAGATCTTTAGTCAAGTTATGTCCACTAACAGTGGGTGTCCTCAGGCTCTCCAGCAAACTTGTATTAAAGTCTTACTCATTGTGCCAGGCTTTGGAATAGATACAAAGATTAAAGTAAGAGAGTGCCCCTGCTCTAATTGGGCTCATAGTCTAATCAAAGGATATGATACAAAGCTAGCTATAATAGTGACCCTACTAGCATTTAGTAATTGTCTACTATGTGCCAGGCACTGGGTTAACCACTGGGATTACAAAGAAAGGCAAAAAACAAAAGCAAAGCAAATAAAAAAAACAGGCCCTTCTCTCAAGAACTTACAGTCTAAGGGAGGCATTTAAGAGATCATTGGTTCTGCCCACTCCACTCATGCCCTTTAAGAGAACTTCCAGTGCAAGGGCTACACCAAAGGCATGATTATTGCCTTATATTTAATAGGACTTTATCTTCCTGGAGAACCACCTTTGGTGTAAAGCTGGAAATAGCTTGTCTTTAAATTCCATCTCTTAGTTTTCCATTTTATTGTACTTTAAAGAAACACCAAGAAACCACGTGAACAGCTTTAGTGATGAATTTAACTTCAGTTTCCTTGGTGAAGATTTTACTGCTAAGGACATTCTGGACCAAAAAATTAATGAAGTTTCTTCTTCTGATGATAAAGATGCCTTCTATGTTGCTGACCTTGATGACATCCTAAAGAAACATCTGAGATGATTCAAAGCTCTTCCTCAAGTAACTCCTTTTTATGCTGCTAAATGTAATTACAGCAGAGCTATAGTGAAGACATTTGCTGCTATTGAAGCAGGATTTGATTGAGCTAGCAAGACCTAAATACAATTAGTATAGTCTTGGGGTGCCTCCAGAGAGGATAATCTATGCAAATCCTTGCAAACAAGTGTCACAAATTAAGTATCCAGCAATGCAATGGAGTACAAATGATGGCTTTTGATAGGGAAGTAGAGCTAATGAAAAGTTGCCAAACTTGCCAGCAAAGCTGGTTTTGAGGATTGCCATTGAAGACTCCCAATCTATCATCTAAAGTGTTAAATTTGGTGCCATTCTCAAAACTAATAGGCTGTTCCTCGAGTGGGCAAAGGAACTGAATATCGATGTTATTGGATTCGGTTTCCATGTGGAAAGTGATTGTGCTGATCCAGAAACATTTGTCCAAGCAGTTTTTGATCCCTGATGTATCTTGGACATGGGGGTAGAATTTGAAAACATGGGCTTTTATACTGCTGCTGCTGCTGCTGCTTCTTCTTTGAATCCAGAGACTCACTATCTATTATGTGATGGCCAATATGGCCATTTGTGATGGCCAACACGTGATGGCCTCTATCGAATTGTTGAACACTGTGATTTACCAGAAATACGTGAAGATTGGATGCTGTTTGAAAATATGGGCTTTTATACTGCTGCTGCTGCTGCTTCTTTGATTCCAGAGACACACTATCTATTATGTGATGTCTGGGACAGCATGGCAATGTATACAACAAACCAAGAACTAAGGTTTTCCAACAGAAGTAGAGGATCAGGATATCAACACTTTGACATTGTCTTGTGCTTTGGGAAGCTGGAATGGAACATCACTCAACAGCTTATGCTTCAGCTAGTATTAATGTATTGATGCTCTTTGTAGCCATTAATTGCAAGTTTAGCTTGAATCAGAGCATTTTGGGGGACCATTAACTTAATTGCTACTTGAGTTTTTAAATATGTTGTCAGGATAAGGTTGGTACAAATGCAACAATATGGAAGACTAAGAGATGGGATCACATTTATCTGTGTTCCTATGGGAGCTATTTGAATATTTGTTCTATATAGATTTTTATTCACTTTTCAAATGTGCTTTTAAAGATTGCCCCCCCACCCCCAAGCTGCTAAGCAAGCATTTGTAGCTTGTACAATGGCAGAATGAGATTGAGCTTAGTGTTGTCACCTGTTTTAAAATAAAAGTACATTGAAACAATTTCATTACTTAATTTATTATTTACTATGAGATCATTGGTATCTTGGAGAGAGCAATTTCAGCTGAATGGTGAGGTCAAAAATCAGGCTATAGAGAGTTTAGGAGAGAGTGAGAGAAGAAGAGGTAGAGTTATAATGGCAGAAGGCTTTCTAAAGGAGTTTAGAGATGATAAAAAACAATGGCTAGTGGAGATGAATGGATCAAGAGAATTTTTTTTAAGAAGGAGGAATGTTTATTGGGCAGCAGGTAAGCATCCATTAGTAAGAGGTTGAAGATAAGTGAGATGTAGGATTGGTAGAGGGGCAAGCTGTTGGAGAAGGGTTAGAAAGGATTCATGCAGAATACCCTTGTCAAAGGAAAGGGCTACCTCTTTCGGGGAGGAGAGTAAAGGAAGGCATTTGAATGTGAAATGAGGAGAGAAAAGAGATATCTTCAAGCATGATATAATTTTGTTTTCAGTGAAGTATGAGCTAAGGTTCTCAGCTGAAAGGGTGGAAGGAGAGAGTACTATGGGAAGTTTAAGGAGGTTTGTTAAAAGACCTGCAAAAGCTATTGTGATGAGTGGGATAGTGAATTGATAAGGGACCTACAAAATGATTGCTTTGCTTCAGTGAAGACACAGTTGAGATTACATAACATAAATTTATAGTGAATCCAGTCAGCTTGGTTTTGTATTTTTCTCAACCTCTCTTCAGGATCGTGTGAAAAGGAGCAAAGGCAGCAGGTGGTGAGAGTAATCCAAGATTGGGCCTTTATAAGACATCATTGATATAGGATAAGGGAGCAAAGGACTTGAGTATGGACAGTAGTGTAGAGTTGAACTGGTTCATAGAGGGAGTGAGTAAATTAAGGGAAGAGCATGTAACCAGTGCAAGAATGATAGGCCTGGAAAAGAACTTGAGGAGTAGAGGGACAGGAGGGATAGGAGGGACAGAAGGTCACTGTGAGGACAAAGAACAGGGGTAGGAGTCATAAGACAGAGGGAAAAGTGGAATGATGATCAGGATAAGATACAAGAATTTCAGAGTTAATTAATTTGTGAATTGTTAGTTAATTTATGCAATAAGGTAATAGGGGCCCTAGAGTTGGGGGGACAAGTACTCTTTCAGAAACGCAATAATGGCAGCAAATGGAGAGTAATGCTTCAATCGAACTTTAATAAGGCACAGAGGATACTGGGGGAAATGGCACAGAGAGTACAAAGATGAATGACTTTGCAGGTTCAGAGGCATGTGGTGATAAGTTAGTAGAGGAAGGCAGGCAATGTAAAGAAAAAAATGGGGAGGGGAAGAATCAAGTAATGGTGGATTGGAGTTGGGAACCCTTGAGTAGCTTAAACCCTCAAGAGATGGAAGAGTGATTAGGGAAGGGAGTTTAGGGTCTCATTTTTATAGGGTTTTGGTGGGGGACAGGCTAACTCTTATCTGTGCCACCTTTGAGTTACTTCATTAACATATCCACATCAACTCAAAGTTATCAGTAACATTTGGTGTTCTGCTGGTCTTACTTTGGATGTCTGAAGTTTATCTGAGGCTAACAGACCATGGGCAGTTGGCAGGACCAACAGGCCCTTACAGTAAGACCAAGCTGACTTTTCTTGATTTAGCATATCGTCTTAGGGTATGCTTCTTACTTAATTTGTGAGACAATTTGCAAGTAACCATTATGTTCTCTTTAACTATGGGACAGTCTGTAAATGACTTTCAAGTTCCCTCTTGCAATCTTACTTCTTGCTATTGTTATTTTATACTGGAGGAATTAAGTGGCAGATCAGAGCAGGAGTGCAAAGCCTGCTTAAGATTTGTGTCAAGTCCAGGTTGGCAGTTCTTGGGGAAGGAAGAGTGCTGGTGTGGCAGAGCTGGCTGTATAAAAATAGCTCTGAAATCAATGGCATATCCCCTCAAGCTTGGAACAAAGTACTCTTTGCTCTACAAGCAGTCATACCTTGATGAAAAACTCAAGGGTCAAGTAAGTTGGCTGGGAACATGGCCAGGCAGTGAAAACGCACTCAGATTCAGTCTCGGACTTTGGAATCTTTCTTTGGTGACAAAGAAGACCAAAACATACAGCCAGAAGAAGTCAACAAAGTCAAACAGAGTACATCTTAAACAGTGGTACCTCAGAACTTACTAAGTGATTTTAACATTTA